>JASJET010000127.1:3152500-3752500 GCA_034092305.1 Diaprepes abbreviatus
CCAGTATACCACAATCTTCTTTTCTAAAGATTTATTTTTAAATGTCAAGCAAGACATATTGAACTGATGGAAACATTAAATGCCTATAAAATATAATTACTTTTAAAAAGCAATCGTTATTACATAACCTAAAAAATCGCCAATAACAATCGTTTAACGCGGGCAATTTATTGGGTCATCAATTTTAAATTTAAAGCGCGGAAATGAAATAAGTTTTCGTTGCTTCATTCCAAACATAAACTTTACGTATCAGTCTGAAATTTTCGAGTTAACTTACCCATAATGCAATTTTTGATATCTTCATTCTGTTGAATCCAGATCTTGAACTGTTTAAGACATTCAGTCTTGCTGTGTTCTGTTTCTCTAAGTTCATTTTCGGCGATTTTGGCCAGTTCTTTTTTGAGCAGAGTCTGTTGCTTTTTAATAACTTCGTTTCTGTAATCAGGGAGGTCGTTTTCGCTTTTCGACCAAACAGGAGTTGATATTATTAGTTGGGTGGACATTTCTGAAAAAAAAAATAAAATAATTTTTTTCTATCTACTATTGAATGGTTTTGTTTCCTCTCATACAATAAAAGAAGTAGATTCTCAATTTTTATATATATATATATATATATATATATATATATATATATATATATATATATAAAGGGTGTTTTTTATAGAGGTATAGAACTTTAAGTTGGCAACACTTTTTTAACTGGCGGCCATTTTGTCAGCTGTCAAGTGATTTATGTTTAGTTTGGTTTGGCATTTCAACATGAATAGACTGACGCCTGAACAACGCTTCCAAATTCTGCAAATTTATTTTGAAAATCATGGTTCTGTTCGAAATACGTATCGCGCTCTTCGTCCATTTTACGGTCAACATAATCGTCCATCAGAGCAATTAATTCGATTAACTATGGAACGTTTTCGCACCACATTTACTCTAAATGATAATGCGAATCCACAGAGATGTCGTACAGTACGTACAGAAGAAGTCATTGCTGCTGTAGAGCGTAGCGTAGAGGAAGACCCGAATCAGTCTATCTGCCATCGTACACAGGAATTGGATATGTGTCCATTCACTTTATGGAAGATTTTGCGGAACGATCTTGATTTGCGTGCTTACAAAATCCAACTCGTGCAAGAATTGACGCCACACGATCACCTAGCAAGGCGTAGATTCGGTGAATGGGCCCAAAACAAGATTGCCGTTGATCCCGATTTTCATAAGCGAATTTTGTTTAGCGATGAAGCTCACTTTTGTTTGAATGAATACGTCAATAAACAAAACTGCCGTATTTGGAGTGATGATAATCCTCAAGTGTATGTTGAGACACCGTTACATCCAGAAAAACTGACTGTTTGGTGTGCTTTATGGGCTGGTGGAATCATTGGTCCGTACTTCTTTAAAAACGATGCTGGTCAGAACGTTACAGTCAGTGGTGACCGCTATAGAGCCATGATTACTTTTTCGTTCATCAATTGAACACCCATGATGTGCAGGAGCTGTGGGTTCAACAAGACGGCGCAACATGTCACACAGCTCGTGCCACAACTGATTTATTGAAGGAAACGTTTGGTAACCGCATAGTTTTACGTTTCGGACCCGTGAATTGGCCTCCAAGATCGTGCGACTTAACGCCGCTAGACTATTTTCTGTGGGGATATGTGAAGTCGCTAGTCTACGCCGATAAGCCCGAAACGATTGATCACTTGGAGGACAACATTCGCCACGTTATTGCCGATATACGGCCACAAATGTTGGAAAAAGTCATCGAAAATTGGACCTCCAGATTAGACTACGTCCGGGCAAGGTTATCTTTCGAATAAAGTAAATTTCACGTCAATTTAAAAAATTCATCTTTGTTTTATTCCATTTAAAATTTCTATACCTCTATAAAAAAGACCCTTTATATATATATATATATATATATATATATATATATATATATATATATATATATATATATATATATATATTAGTAATTTTTATTTGTTGTAGATATGTGAAAGTGATCATAACATCTAACTGTAATATTTACTATTTTATTGTCATTTACAATAAAAAATTTATCTTTTGTAATGCCATATTATTTCATAAGAAAAAGTAAATATCAACCCATATTATATATTATTATGTCACATCGAGTTTTCCGCGAAGTAAAGTAGGTTTACTATGAAAGTATGGTCACGAAAACCTCAGTTCCTGCACGAAATGTGTCTTTTTAAATAAGTTGGAACTAATAAATAAGTAGTTGAAGGGATATTTTTTAAGCTAATTCTAGGTTGAATAATTTTCTTTATAATAATATTACATAGCTACATAGTTTTATTGCCTTTTTCCTTCAGTGCTATTGGAGATTATTGCGGTGTCATCAGCATAAAGCTGATTATTCACATTATTACCATCTTTTGGAGCATACAACGTGCTCTTGATACACCATATATATATATATATATATATATATATATATATATATATATATATATATATATATATATATATATATATATATATATTGTTGCATAGTGTTTCATGGATGGGAACATGTGATTCAGTATTAATCCGGGAATGAATCCGTTCGTTCGTTTGGTTTCCTGTAGAAATATGCAGACGTTTCGCCAAAACCTCATTTGGCATCTTCTGTGCTTGGTGGTTGTAGATCAACACTTTTTTGAGTTCTAAAATAATATATTTCACGGAAAGAGCATTTTAGTTTTTTATTATTTATCCCTGTATAATTTTGAAAGGAATCGGACGTTTGTCGCTGTGACAAGTTTGTAGTTTCTATTTTCCCTGTATTTCCTTTTATAATATTTTCTTTTATAATATTATCTACGTTAAAGTAATCGTGTTTTATCTTAATTTCACAATCTTACACTTGCCTATCACCCAGTTTTCTTTAACTCTTGATATCTATTTTCTTATTTATGTCTGTATTTTTTTTTATATTTATCTTCGATTCTATTTTTTACCGACTTCTAAAAGAAGGAGGTTCTCAATTCGTCGACTATGTATGTTTTTTTATGTATGTACACCGATTACTCCGGAACGGCGGCACCGAATTGAATGAAATTTTTTACGTTATGTTCAGGAAGTTGCTGCGGTGGTCCCATATTTTTTTAGATCAAATTGGTGCAGTAAAATCCAAGATGGCGCTTACAATATTGCGGCCAAAAAAATTAATTTTGTCCGATTTTCTCCAAAATTGGTATGGAGGAATTTTCGGGGTTGTACCCAACGAATCTGAAATTATTTTAAAAAAATTCAAAATGGCGGATCCAATATGGCGGACAAAAAATCAATTTTGTCCGATTCTCTCCAAAATTGGTATGGGGAAGTTTTCGAGGTCTCACAAAACAAATTTTAAATTATTTTTAAAAAATTCAATATGCCGGATCCAATATGGCGGACAAAAAATTTAATTTTGTTCGATTTTCTCCAAAACTGGTATGGAGCAGTTTTCGAGGCCACACATGATGAATTCAAAATATTATTAAAAAATTCAATATGGTGGATTCAATATGACGGACAAAAAATCAATTTTGTTCGATTTTCTCCAAAATTGGTACAGGGGAGATTTCGGGGTCGCACATGATGAATATAAAATTATTTTAAAAAATTCAATATGGCGTATCCAATATGGTGGATAAAAAAATAATTTTGTCCGATTTTTTCAAAATTGATATGGGGGAATTTTTGGGATAGAATATTACGAATCTGATATTATTTAAAAAAAATAAATATGGCGGATCTAAGATGGCGGATTAAATATTCTACATCTCTCGAATTTGTCTAAAGTCAATATTGGGGGATTTTTGTTAGTGTTAATTACAAAATTAAAGTAATTATTGAAAAACTCAATCTGGCGGAATCAATATGGTGTCCTAAAAATTTTACATTTTTCGACTTTCTCCGAAACTGATATAGACGGTTTTTGAGGATGTAAATTATGAATTTAATGGGATTTTTCAGGATTCAATATGGCGAATGCAATACAGCTGACTAAAGATTTTACATTTTTCGATTTTGTTCAAATGTGGAACTGAATCGTTTTTGAGGATGTAATAGCGATTTTAAGAAAATCTAATACGTCAGATGCAATATGACCGTTTAGAAATTTTAAATTTCTGGATTTCATCTAAAACTGGTACTATGGGGCTTTGAAGGGTTTAGATTTAGATTAGATTAAGACGTTAAAAATTTTTTTTTCAAATTCAATATGGCGATCCAATATGGTAAGAAGAAAATTTTACCTTATTCGCATTTTTTCAAATTTGGTATTAGGGGGTTGGGAGGTGGTGTATTACGAATAAGAAGTTAATTTTTTACAACTATTAGGTTAATAAGATACAATATGAAGGACTAAAGTTTAACATTTTCCGGTTTTATATAAAATTGATATTGCGGGGTTCTTGGAGCGTATACAAACTCAATATTCAGCATAAAATATATAGGGCTAAGAAATTGACGTCTCAAGTTCTTGAAATATCAATATTGGAAGGTTTTGGGGCCTATATTACTAATCTAAAATTAATTTGAAATTTAAGATAGTGGATTTATTATGACAGGCTAAATATTTGTTTGACACAATTTCATTGGTATTTGGAGAACTCTAAGAATCAAATCATTTATAGTGGTTCATTTTAGGGCGATTTACAAGTCTGGATAAAATGGGTACTTTTTTGCCACCTTGGAGTAATTGCGAGGTACACTAATCTCGATTAGCACTTAGTTCAAATATTCATGAATTTTATCGAAAAATAAAATTTTTATAAAAAAATTGAACCGACTTCTAAAAGTGCGCTAAAAAGTGAAAAATAATAATAAATAATAATATAAATTTTTATATGAAATTGAAATTTTTGAAGTCGGCGCCAAATTATTTCTAAATGAAATAAATAACTATTAACATATTCAAATTATGTTAAGAAAGCAATTACAAATAAAGTATTTTTAATCTGTTTATGCGAATCACATTAGTTAGATATTAGTTTGGCGCCGACTTCAAAAATTTCAATTTCATATAAAAATTCCTAGTTATTTTTCACTTTTTAGCGCACTTTTAGAAGTCGGTAAAATTTTTTTATAAAAACTTTATTGGAAATTCTATTTTAAAAATGTGATTGAATTTTAAATGGGATACCGGCTAAATACACCTACATTCTTTCCTTTATGGTGCTCATTACGTATTACTGGTTCGCGAGAACCCACCTTGACATTGAAAAAGAACCGCTTTCACTAGGTCATTATTAATTATTCTTTTATAATATCTTACGCATAAAATCGATTGCTTATGTGTTGGAATTTGAAAACTTGCTAAAAACATGTTGAAATAATTTTTTACGATGAAGGTACCAATATTGTGTTTAAGAAGAATTGCAAGTTGTGCAGTCGGATACAACCTTTTTTCACCGACGGAGCTTAAGGCAACGCCATTCATATATGACATAATAACCTGACAAACATAAATTGTCTGTCAATAAATGAAATATTTCATAAAAAGAATTTCACAACGTGAAGAAAATCGTTTGAATATATGAAGAAGTTTTGCTCTAGGCATTTTTTGGCACCGAAAACCTTGACTCCTTAATGATTTTTTAGTAATAAATGAGTTTGTGCAATCATAGATGGTTATTTTTACTAATAAATATGTTGTAACATGTTTCGTTTTTATAATAGATACATCTGAAAAACGTAGGTCAAGTGTAAAAATGAAATTTATAAGTTGTTGTGGTTTTGTTGACCTGACTATTATCTAACGTTTTTTATATTAAAGAAAAGGTTATATCTTTAACGAAATGAACACACATTTTTAGTTTTGCATATTGGCGAGCTTAAAAATGGAGGAACATTAAAAAATGTATATATTTTGTAAAAAATTAAAGGAAAAAATCACACTTTTATATCGCCGGCAATTTTATATATTTCTTTTTAAAATTTTAACTTCATGGTATTACCTAAAAAACAGGCCCTGGCCAGGGTTCGAAATAACCAACTATTGTGTATTGAAATATAGTTAAAAGAAAATTTTATATGCCTTATCCTTGGTCCATAGTGTAATCAATAAAAAAATTAAGAAAATATGTTCGTCACAGCAGTGGCGTAACTAAAGGTATATGCGCCCCTCCGCAGACTTTTGAATGCGTCCTACTATTTTGCACCTGTCTTAATCCTTCGTAATCACACTTTGGAATTTGATGGCGCCCCTCCCACCGCGAGGTCTGCGGGGTCGTTATTTACGTATATATATATATATATATATATATATATATATATATATATATATATATATATATATATATATATATATATATATATATATATATATATATATATATATATATATATATACAGGGTGATTCAAAAATCGATCACGAAACTTAAGGGGGTGATTCTACTTGACAAAATAAGGGTAGAGCTTCATATAATTTTTTTTCAAAATGTCATTCGTTTTCGAGTTACAAGCCGTCCAAGTTCAAGTTTTTTTTTTGTTTTTTGAATTACTCGCTTACAGGAAAACCGATTTGACTAATATTTGAAAGATAGGCTAAGTCTTCTGCGCTTCATCATTTTAGTAACAATTCACATTGATTGTTTGCCGCTAGAGGGCACTTTACCTACATTGAAAATTGTTTTTTTGTCATAATTTTTTAGTGTTGACAGCTACAGTAGTTTTTGGCATAATTTCTGAAAGACTGATGCCAGGCCTTTAAAAAAGGTGCTCTTTATTTACATCGCTAAACCCAACGGTTTAGACGTAAATCACCCTTAAAAATTAAGTGGTAAATTTACTTTTCTCATTTCATTACCACCAGCTACCAGGTAAATAGCTATCAAAGTATACTAGAGCTGTCAGTTTAACATCAAATAAATTCGCTTTTTAAACTATTTAATTTATAATCTTAAAATAACTA
Source organism: Diaprepes abbreviatus (assembly GCA_034092305.1). Lineage (NCBI taxonomy): Eukaryota > Metazoa > Arthropoda > Insecta > Coleoptera > Curculionidae > Diaprepes > Diaprepes abbreviatus. The sequence continues at coordinate 3,159,406 of JASJET010000127.1, forward strand.
ATAATGGCTAATCACCAATATTCAAATATCGAATATTGTGATATCCATTTTTGTTATGGAAAAGCAAATGGTAATGCAGAGTTGGCAAGAAGATATTATATGGAGAGTTATCCGGAAAGAAATATCCCTCATGCTCAAACATTTTCCAGTGTGCACAGGAGGCTTGCGGAATGTGGTTCCTTTAAAAGTTATAATAGAAATAGGGGAAGACCTAGAACTGCTAGAAACGTGCAACAAGAAGAAAGAGTGCTTGAAATTATTGAAGATAATCCAGGTATTAGTACTAGAAAAATTGGGAATGAAGTGCGGCTCTGTCAGGCTAGTTCATGGAGGATACTAAGAGAAGAACAACTCTACCCGTTTCATTCAAAAAAGGTGCAGGCTCTTTATGACGATGATCGGCCGAGACGGTTGGAAATGTGCAATCAGATCCTAGCTAAGTATGAACACGATAATCGATTAATTGGCGTCATATTATTCACTGATGAAGCTGGTTTCACTCGTGATGGCATAACAAATCTACACAACATCCACACATATGCTTACGAGAACCCAAACAATGTGGTAGAAACGAAACATCAGCGTAGATTTTCACTAAATGTGTGGGCAGGGATAATAGGAGATTACCTTATTGGTCCTCATTTCTTTGATGGCCCATTAACTGGTGACGTATACTTAGATTTTATCCGAAATCGTCTCCCATTGTATCTGGAAGATGTGCCATTGGAAGTAAGGGCCAACATGTGGACCTCCAAGACGGAGCTCCGCCCCACTTTAGTATACGTGTCCGACAGTATTTGAATGCAACGTATCCTGAGCGATGGATAGGACGAAGTGGACCATTGGCATGGGCAGCGAGGTCACCAGACCTTAATCCTATGGATTTTTTCTTTTGGGGTCATTTGAAACAATTGGTGTACGATATTCCAGTAATCAACGTCGAGGATCTTCGCTTCAGGATAATCGAAAAGTTTCAAATTATTAAAGAAACACCAGAAATTTTTCATCGAGTTAGGCGACATTTTTTGAAGAGTGTTAGGAAATGTATAAAAGAAAATGGGGGACATTTTGAGAATCTTTTTTAGTTTGTTTAGTACTGTTTCATTAATTTTTATCAATTAAATGTATATCGCAATAATCCATAATATGAATATTTACTGATTAGCCATTATTAGTTATTTTAAGATTATAAATTAAATAGTTTAAAAAGCGAATTTATTTGATGTTAAACTGACAGCTCTAGTATACTTTGATAGCTATTTACCTGGTAGCTGGTGGTAATGAAATGAGAAAAGTAAATTTACCACTTAATTTTTAAGGGTGATTTACGTCTAAACCGTTGGGTTTAGCGATGTAAATAAAGAGCACCTTTTTTAAAGGCCTGGCATCAGTCTTTCAGAAATTATGCCAAAAACTACTGTAGCTGTCAACACTAAGAAATTATGACAAAAAAACAATTTTCAATGTAGGTAAAGTGCCCTCTAGCGGCAAACAATCAATGTGAATTGTTACTAAAATGATGAAGCGCAGAAGACTTAGGCTATCTTTCAAATATTAGTCAAATCCGTTTTCCTGTAAGCGAGTAATTCAAAAAACAAAAAATAAAAACTTGAACTTGGACGGCTTGTAACTCGAAAACGAATGACATTTTGAAAAAAAATTATATGAAGCTCTACCCTTATTTTGTCAAGTAGAATCACCCCCTTAAGTTTCGTGATCGATTTTTGAATCACCCTGTATATATATATATATATATATATATATATATATATATATATATATATATATATATATATATATATCCTCCTCAGGATTTTAGGACAAAATATATCGTCGAATTAGCTAAACACTGCCTCGCTAACACCTATTTTCCTCAGGAAAACCAGTGATATAAACCAGTCAAGGGATCCCCTATGTGATCGCCGCTATATCCTGCACTCGCTTACATACGAGGATAGTTCGATAAGTTCTCGGCCTGATAAAGAAAACAAAATATTTTCGAAAATGTTTTTATTTATTTTTCAACATGCAAAAAAAGCGGTTGTCGCTGCTCTGACCTCGTTATTTGAAGGGAATTTTCGTCCAGCGAGCCATTTTTTCAAGTTTGGGAGAGAAAGTAATCGCTGGGAATCAGATCCGGCGAATATGGCGCATGTGCAAGCACTTTGAAACGTAGGTCAAGGAGTTTTGCAGCCACAACCATAGATTTGTGTGCAGGCGCGTTATCCTGATGAAAGAGCACTTTTTTTTGGCAAGATGTGGACGTTTAGCCTTAATCACATGCTGCAAATGGTCCAGTAGGGAAGAGTAATACTTCCCGGTGATGGTCTTGCCTTGTTCTAAATAGTCTATAAGCACCACGCCATGGGAATCCCAAAAAACTATTGCCATGGCTTTTCCTGCAGACGGAACCGTCTTTGCTGTTTTTGGCGTACTTTAACCTGCCCCATCCACTGTTTAGACTGCTGCTTTGTCTCTGGAGTGTAATGGTGAATCCATGTTTTATCTACAGTTATAAAACGTCGAAGAAACTCAACAGGATTGTGTCTGAATACGTCTAAACACTCTTGTGAAGTGTTCATTTGAAGACGTTTTTGGTCGAGTGTTACATCATGTAAAATGTAGTGGACACAATCTATCAAGATGTTTGCTATACCAGCAAGCTCTCGAACTTTCAGTCGGCGGTCATGAAGTATGACATTGTGAATTTTTGTGACTATTTCGTCAGTTGTAGCGGATTTTGGGCGTCCCGAGCGCTCATCATCTTGAATTGATGCACGACCACGATTAAATTCAGTAGCCCATTTTTTTACCGTCGAAAACGAAGGAGAAGGATCCTTTAAACTAGAATCTAACTCATTTTTAATGTCCGGAGAAGTTAAGCCCTTTAAAACAAAGTATTTTATAACCGCTCGAACTTCAATTTTATCTATTTTTCACAAAATATCGAACCTTATGTGTTCACTCGATCGCCACAAACAAGCAACTGAACGCAAACATCTGAAACGTTGCAGGGCGTCATCTCAAGGTTAATGCTTACAAAATATTATAGTTATTTGATCATACTAGCGCCCTCTCTGTTTCAGGCCGAGAACTTATCGAACCATCCTCGTAAATTACGACTGTGGCTGCGTTACGTAAATAAATCTCAAAAATTTCCTAAACAGGATAAACAGTATACACCAAAAAATCAAATTCACCATGGAAATAGAACAGGAAAGAAAACTATCTTTTTAGATAACCAACTAAAAAGAAAAGAAGATGACTTGCTTTCACATACTGTCTATAGAAAATCCACTCACACGAACAGGTACCTCAAGACTGATTCAAATCGCCATCCCGCTCAGTTATTTGCCGTAACGAAATCACTTGCGTTTCGATTAAGAAAATTACCACAAAGAAATGAACATACTGCAATACGTCCTAGCAAAAAATGGTTATAAAAAAGAACATATAGACAAGGTAGTAAAAAACAAACATTTGGCCCTGAGAAATTGCGAAAGCCACGAGAAGAGCTCCAAAGTTTTTATTACTTTTGATAGAAGCACCATAGACAAAATCACAAAAATTCTGAATAGATATAACGTTGAAACGATTTTCACCACAGACCATAAAGTAAAAGATCTTCTACCAATATCTAAAGAAAAATTCCCTCTAGAAAACCAGGGGGTGTAGGTGATTCCATGCAGAGAATGCAACTCATCTTATGTAGATCAAACTAACCGTAAAATAAGCTCTTGAAGAGACGTAATTTCCTGGCCAAAAACATTAGTATCAAGTACCACCCGTTAATTTCTATACTTCAAAAATTACGGGAAAAACTAATAATCAAACCTAATTTTGATAGCAGCAATAACATCCCAGTTCTAGTCAGAGCGTTGGGGTTTTTTCTTCCCTTTTTTAATAAAATAAACAAAAACCAATATGATATATGCTATGATTTTGACAGGCATATTTTAATTAACCCTATTAAAACCATTAATTGCAACATCAAGAAAAATGAAATTATGATTAAAGAAAAGTTTAAGTCGTTCACAGAAATATATAAAAAAGATTATACCTTTATTTATACGGATGGGTCAAAAAGTGAATTAAGAGTGGGTTTTGGTATTAATATACCTGATATCAATTATAAATTTTCATCTAGACTCCCAGATATTCTAAATATCTGTAAAGCTGAGATTATTGCAATTCATCAAGCGGTCAAGGTATCTATTAACAAGCGTCTAAAGAAGATTATTATCTTCTCAGATTCACCAAGCGCTATTTCCAATTAATCAAAGGTACGAAAAAATCATACAACAAAGAAAGTTGGTCCCTAAAAACAAAAAGGTTAATTTATCTGGCCAATCAAAATGGTTTTGATATACGGCTTTGCTGGATTCCGGAACACTCGAACATTCCGGGAAACAATGAGGTAGGAGAGCTAAAATAGGTATAGACCTGAATGTTCCTGAGAATGTGTCGTTAGACTCTAAAGATCTCATACCGATATTTAAAAAGAAGATTTGGGAAAAATATGGAACCCTCTGGTGTCCCACTTTATCACGTAGGAACCCTCAATATAGAAGAGTGCAATCAACCTTCCCAAACAAAATATGGTATATGGATTCTACGTTTAAAACAGAAGACATATTACTACCATCATTAGACTACGTACAGGACATTGCTTAACTAAACAACACCTCTTCAAATTGAATCTGGTAAATGACCCTCATTGTGAGTGTGGTCTGCTAGAAGATCTGAATCACATTTTTTTTTGAATGCCTTATCAACCACATTGCTAATTATGATAATTATTCTAAATTAATAGCGGAAAATAATGCAACCCCAATCTCGATATTCTCTGTTATAAATAGCCCAACTACTGAAACAGTTAATGTCCTGATGAAATTCTTGTGTTACAATCAAATTAAATTATAATATTTTCTGCTTGCTCAACTATATCTTTCACATTAGTCCAAATCCCATTTCAGAAAATAACTTATTACACAAATTTCCTGATCTTCTAGCTACTAACCCCTGCACTTGCTTACTAACCCAACCTCTCTAGAGTTAGCCTGGGTTCTGTAATGCTCACAGCACGAGACTAGATAGGAGGCCCTGATATGGTTTAGAGCCAGTCTTCATTGGTGTCTCTACCAAATTGAGCTGGCGAATTTCCCCGAAGCATAGCCATAAAACAAAAAGGAAGAAGGAAGAACATATAAACGCTGTCGAGCAAAAAATAGTTTCTTCTGCATTGGCCCAACACTTGTTAAACACAAGACCTAAAATCCACTTCTCAGGAATAAAAATCGAGATGTAAAAATCTATCCATCGAAATTGGAAAGAGGCCCGACAGCTTAACAGAGACGACAGTCAGCGGTTATCTAATATTTGGAAAAACCTACTAACGAAACTTCAGCCAATAGTAGATAATAGAGAAATGGATCATAACTCATAATCATAATAATCATATATATATATATATATATATATATATATATATATATATATATATATATATATATATATATATATATATATGAAACTCTTATTTTAAGTCAGTGTTATGATTAAACAGTTTTTTTTTCACTAATCAAGCGCAATCTTAAAAATTTCTACATTTCAAAATCAGCAAACCCATTGACAAATTCTGACCGATCATTGAAGAACGAAAAGAACAATTTCGTAACATTTTTGACCGAAAACCGCAGGTTTTTTTCATTAGACCAACTAACAATCATTTAATTAGCAGTAATTTATAGATATAGCTCATCTTTGTTAGCTTAAGTGTTGCAGATATTTAGAAACCAAATTATGTTGCTTAATCGAAACGTTTCATCTCGAGGTTACCTTGAAATTTGGGGAAATTGTTTGTAATGATGGTCCGAGTCAATGGGTCACTGATATTTGAGAATATAAACAAATATTGACAGATTTTCGTACATATATTTGTCGCAATACAGTTTTACGTAATACAACAGAATGTGAAGCATTTTATAAGGTTAGTATTAGTAGCGTCTGGTATCAAAAAAAAATGGATCAATATTTTTTCTTTTTACATATTATTACGTTGGCTAAAAAGTCGAGTCAGAAAAAGAGTCCACAAAAATGCAATAACAAGTGTATTAATTTAATAAAATCTTGGAAGAATGAAAATGAAATGCTTCCACATAATTTATTGATATGGGTCTAATTTAACAAAAAAAGTCCAAACTGAAAAATGCAACAACAAGTCAGTCAAATTTTGAATATCATAAACACAATAATAATTGACTTTGGCCAAGTGGTAATCGATTATTGGAGGTTTTAGGGTAAGTCCACACGACAAGAAAAATTTGAGCTTAGGCGTATTACGCCCTAATAAGTTAAAAGTGTATCGTCCACACGGGACATTTCGTTGCGCGGTCATAAGTGGTGTGGTTTTTTTTTGTCTTAACCTAACTTTTATCAGGATTTTTGTTTATATTTTATCTAAAAATTAAAATGAAACAAAATAAAACATTAATTGCGGCAGTATTTTAATCTAGAAAAAAAAGTTACGAAATGTAAGGAGAATATTGATATATTCTTTATTTAAAAAAACAGGAATGTTGTCGCTACTGGGTCTGGTCTGTATTTGAGGAAAACATTGGAGAAAGGCTTGGACTTACTAATAATTTCATTCAAGAAATGCGAGAAAATGATCCTGAATTTTTAAAAATATTTTCCTGTTACTATTGGTGAATTTGAAGAGCTCTTCGCTGTTGTTGGGCCAATAATTAGGAAACACGATATGGAAATATGTACAGCTATACCCTTATTACTAGGTAAGAAATAACATTGTGATATTTAGCTGATGAAATCAGCATGTGAAAGTAACAGTGCGAATTCCGAGTCGGAACACAGTGTTTCTGAAATTATTCAGGTTACTTGTGCGGAACTATGGGACTCTTTAAAAGAAGTTTTATTTCCAAAGTTTACCACTTCTACCTGGTAAAGAATTGCGAGGGAGTTCAAAGACTAGAATTTCAATATAACAGTGTAATTTTAACAATAGTTTTAATAATTACAACTGTTTGTAGTTTTTAGAAGAATACATTACATATGATACTAAGTGGATTTATGTTATTAAATTTCCATCAATGTTAATTTTTACTTTTTAATTGTATATAATAGGTTTATATAAAGTTTGCTAAGGGTAGGGTTACCAGACGACAGGAATTTTCCTGACATGTCTGAAATTTAAGCCACCTGTTAGGGAAACAGGAAAAAACTGCAATTGTCAGTATTTTTTTGAAATTAAAAGAGGAAAATATAAGTAATAAAAAAATATTTATTGATCATTCTAGTAAGAAAAAATAAATTAATTTAACGGTAACAGAATGAGTGAATTTAGTGTATTAATAAATTTAGTTTCGTACTTTTTATTGCTTGATGTTTTTTTTGGCAATTGCTGGTCTTTTATAACCATTTCGTGACATTCTTCACATGATATGTGCTTTAAGTTAAATTATGTCTAGACTAGAACCTTAACAGAAAATATTATTATAAACCAACAATTATTACAAATTATTAATTTTTAAATTACTATATATAAATATTTTTAAGTTACTCTTATGGATCAATAGATAATTACAGTATAATATTTAATACTCTTTTAAGAAGTTGTATCTTAAGTAAATTTATATTCTAATAGACTCAAACAAAAGCATGCCTTAATCTCCGAAACTCTAAAACTTTACTTTTTACAGAAACCATTAGCTTTGTTCATATTGTCATCGTCCCATAAATACACCCTTTTTCATTTCAGTAATCACGTAAATAAATAGTTATGTTATATTTGTTAGAACGCCTATGACTGTAAAATAATAATTTAGATACAGAAATAGAATATAACTAGGACATGAACATAGAGACAAGGGGAACTGAAATTAAAAAACTACAATAGTGACATTAAATTAGTAAGTAAGTAGAGAAACTGTTGTTACCTCATGATTTAATGAACATTTTAATAAAATATTAAAAGTAAAATTTAATTTTAGTTGCCGTTAAAATAATTTACTTTCAAAACCTATTACTATGTTTAACTATAAAAATCTTAAAAACATAGTAATTTTTCGATGTATCATATATTGCTATAACATGTATATATTACGGTAGCAAACAATACTACTGTATATACCTTTTCTTACACGCAATGTAACGAATATTAATGTTTTATAACAATAATTTTCCCCATTTATAACCATCTTTGCCAATATAAATAGCACAAAAATTATTGATTTTTAATGAAAAAATTAAGTGGAAAAAAATGTTTAAACAAATTTAATGTTTAATTTATAAACAAATAGATAAATAGTATGCATATTTGTAATGTACGCAGAAAGGTACCACAAATTAAAAAAAGAATCATCAAAATCCGTCAACAACTTTCGGAGATATAGCTAATGGTAGCACTGTGAAGTTGCTGTTTAATTTTTTGAACGCGCGGATTTGTTAGCAACTCATCTTCCTGCCGAGTCGTCTTTTAAATAATTAACATTTTTTAAACTTCACTGAAGCTTTTGTTTTTGTGTTATCATTTTCCGGGCAACTCACACCTAAACCTAAATTTTTTCGAATGGCGCTAGTTTCGTTTCTTAATTGTTATTAACAATATAGGAATGAATTTACAAAAAAAATTGTTAACTTTGGCGCATATTGACCAAAGCCGTTCGTTTTTTCTAAATTCGCTTCCCAAATATGAAAATAAAATTTTTTTATCGGCAAAAACAAAAAAGTTATTTAATTTGTTTACAAGGTAAAAATGATAGTGGTTTTCTAATGAAGTTTAAACAAATTTAAAATTAATTTTCCTCAATTCCATGTAATACTTCTCATAGAAGAAGAGTTCTTCTTTCATAAGATGTGCTCAGAATCGGTGTACCTTCGTCGATGGAGCTAGAATGTTATTGCAAAATTGGCTCGCCTGTGATAAACAAATTAAATTTTGCACAAACTATTTGATGAATCGATCTGAAATTTTTACCACATATTAAGCACTAAAAGACCCAACTTTTTACGTAACAACAAAGTCATAGCTTGTATTTAGCAATAGTTATTGTTAATTGACTATTATAACAATTTTGACCTTGTCTTGCATTTTTCTCAGCAACAAATAAAAATATCGAGATAGGTAAAAAGCCAATTTGTAGGTTTTTCAATTCTCTATAAGATGGCTATTCCATTTTGTCCAAAAATTTCTATAATTTTTGCGGGTAAGCAAAAAATTGCAAAAAAAAACATTTTTCGACCTTTAATTGTTTACAGAAAGTTTATGACACAAAATCTCGTGCAGAGCATATATACGTTTTATTTCTATAGGCCCATATTACTCGAAAATCCGGGTCTCTGCCTGGATGAATGTGTGTCCCCAACTAGGTCTTTTTTCGCTTATTTGATTGGAGTAATTGCAATATAGAAAACAAAAACAAAAAATATCAGGGGGCGACAAAAAATTTCGAAAAGTAGTGTTTTTTTTTATAATTTTAGTAACTCAAGTATTGATTATAAACAAAATGTTTGAATGATTAGTTGTAGATAGTTGGAAAATCTACAGTTTGAGCTATGACACGATTTATTTAGTTAATAAGTTACTACAAAACATCGAAAAAATCGTTAAAATTCGCGTTATTTTATTTATGTCGTAGTTACTGCAAAAACATCTTTTTTGTTAGTTTAATATCCTTAAAAAAAGCTTTTATGATAAAAAAAATTAATAAATTAATTCCTTATAATTTGACAATTTTCAAAACGTGCTAAATAAATAATTAAATTTGTGAATAACAAATTAATTTTATTAATTGTAGGTTTTAAATTTATAATTATTTTTTTTTAAATAATACGTACCTAAATATGTTAAAAACGGTATTTTAAAGGAAAAATTAAGTATCAGGAACCCCAAGTTGCCAATTTATCAAACACGACACAAAAACTGTTACTCCTTGCAAGAGCACCTATTTGTGCAGGTACTGTATTCAACATAAGAGAGTACAACGCGTATGAGTATTAAAAGTACTATCGCCAATCTCAGGTAGGTGAGTATCTCTGTGGTAACCTTACGCTGAAGAAGGGGAGAAAGGTATTATTAATATATTGCTTATAATGAAGTCTACAATTGGTACTAGAAGTACCATTTCGTAACGCAAGATGACTGATGACATTCCAAAAAATAAAAACCAATTCTAGAAGAAGGTACACTTGCTAGTTTTTTTATATGCTCGAAATTTTCAAACACATATCTACACAGACCAGGGGCGGATCCAGCGAAAGCAAGTTGTCAACGGGAGGGGGGGGGAGACACCAGCAACATTCCCATTTGTAGTGTAAAAGGCAGGGTCAGGTCTATTTTTCTGAATTTGAAGCTCTTGGAGATGTGGGTGGCGATCACAAGAAAAAGTAAGTTGCCGACAGGGGGGGGGGGGGGGTGAGGAGGATGCGAGCAGCATACACATTCCTAGTATAAGAGGCAAAATCGGATCTATTTTCCTAAATTCAAAGCTCTTGGGAAGGGGAGAGGCGATCGCAAGCATATACATTCTTATACTCTATTCAAGAACTAGAAAGAGTAATAAAATTGTTACCGAAACCTCCAACGTACCTGCTCCCATGCCCCAGGTAATTGAGGACTGCCGTAAATCTAATTATATTAAATTGTATTTAAATATTATAAGCATATATAAATTTACTGCAACAGTAAAATTTCTGATTGTTCAATTTAATTTCTGTCACTGTGCAAAGTATACCTTACAGTGTGTCCTTAGTGATTTATTTTGTTTGTGCTTGTTTTTATATATTATTTCAGATTAGTGAGATATCCAAAAGATATGGCTTCCACATCTATATTTATTCCGAAATCGTTAAACCAAGACATTTTTTTCTCAACGAAAAACTAATTACGATGAATGTTTATGATGCCTTAAGATATTAATATCTAGTTAATGTTAAAAGCTCTGTACAGATGTGTTCCAACATGACAGGAGTTGGAAAATCTACTATGTACCGAATACTGAAGGAGAAAAAAACGACTGAAATTGTTAGTATTCCCAAGCCACATTCGATCACAGGCAGACGAAAAACCTCGTTGGAAGAAGAGATGTAAACTGCAGTAAAAGGAGTTGTACATACGTTTTATTTTGAGAAGCAGACCCCGACCGTCGACAAAATTCTAACTAAAATCAATGAAGATCGGGATTTACCTGAAATTAAAAGAACTGAGCTCTGGAAATTGCTCATAAAACTTAATTTTTGATGGAAAAAACCAGATAGGAAATCTGCTCTTATAGATCGTCCGGAAAATGTCCGTTGGAGAAGGAAATATCTCTCTCGAGTAAAAGGCAGAGTTGCTAGAAATAACATAACTTACAAAATTAGTAAGTTAACTGAATTCTTGAAAGATTTTTTTAAGTAAAATTACAGCAGAAAATTGGGAAAAGTCCATATAATAAAAGAATAAAAGAAAATGTGGAAACTCGATCTCATGATCGGTGAGATAGAGGAACCAGACATAATTAATTTGAGCGAAGATAGCTTCACTGACTTAGATTACGAATTAGATACGTAATGTTTACCAGAGTAAACACAATTTATTATTTAAATTTTCTGTAACATATAAAAATTAAGTACATTTGAATCCCTTTTTAGTGGTTAATTGTAATTCTGCAGATGGTTTCAGAAATAAATAAACTGAAACGTCAAATGTCCTAAAAATGTTTTTAATTAATAATAAAATGACCGATAGCCCCAAAAAATTTTAATATTATATGGACGAATTTATTTTTTTATAGATGTTTAACTTCTTGTATTTTTGAAAATGGATATTTTGTTGCGATCGCCCCCCCCCCCCTTGGATCCGCGCCTGACACAGACAAGACCAAGCGGAAATTTTTGGAGGTCCGCCCCACAAGGAAAAACCTGGATTATGATTTTGTAAATATTTGCAAGAAGTTCTCGTATATGTTATAATAATAATAATAACAAAAATGTCTAACAGAATACAAACAAGATATCCGGATCACAAGTATAAATCTTTTGAGTATTGTAAAAGAAAATTGGCAAGTAATAAAAAGTCTAGTATTTCTTTTTTTCTAATAGATTTAAACGAAGACAGTAAAAGTGCTCTCGAGGCATCATTTCTAATTAGTTACAGAATTACAAGATCTGGAGTAGCACATACAGTGGCAGCAGCCCATAAACCTACTATATCAGGATCGAACAACAGGATACTTAATCCTTTTCAAGGAGATACAGCTTCGAATACTTCTTTAACTTTACTGGAAAAAGAAAAGCTCATTGATTTATCCTCTAACAATATATATATATATATATATATATATATATATATATATATATATATATATATATATATATATATATATATATGTTTATACAGCTTTCACGGATTCCTCCGTATGAGTTGCAATAGCAGTGGATACATCCACATTATGCCGTTGTAGTGCTGAAATCACATTCAGCAAACGTACAACTATATGCAACTTTATGTATAAGTGAAGTAAAATGCAAACAGTAAATGCAGACTTCGCTCCATCATATCCTTTTCGTGTTAGAGGTTGCACAGTTTGAATAGATTGCTACAGAACACAATCCATCCAATTCCCCCACCATCGAGATGGTGTGGCGGGAGGGTAAGTTTTGACTTTCTTCTCGGTGTGGTGGTACAGGTAGGCCATCATCTCGATGGTGGGGGAATTGGATGGATTGTGTTCTGTAGCAATCTATTCAAACTGTGCAACCTCTAACACGAAAAGGATATGATGGAGCGAAGTCTGCATTTACTGTTTGCATTTTACTTCATATATATATATATATATATATATATATATATATATATATATATATATATATATATATAAATCATGAAGTTATATAACATGGGAATTTAGCAATGCAGTTAAATAACAGGCAAAAGCCAAAAGCCAAATTAAACTTGTGCTGGTACATATTAAATATGCAAGTATCGATCTCTTGATCTCGACTTTCTTTTATGCAATTTGCAGTTGCATTTCTTGAATAAAATACAGGGTATTGTAGAAATATTTTAATACGTTTTAAGAGTGCAACGTCATTATTACCCTAAATCTAGAGAACAATGATAAAAGGATACAGTATATGTTAAACTACGGTAAAAAATATGTTTCTAAAACTATACCCTTTCAAAGTCCTGTGAACATATTTTTTTTTTGGAATAAATATTGTGTCTTCTGCGCATACTTGAAATTGTAAAATTTTTTAGTGCAACTTTGACCTCTTGCATAGCAACCCTAAATAAACGTATCGTTAAAAACTCAACGTCATTTGAAAGGTAATTGCAAAAGCTTTAAAATGAAATCCAGGGCGTTATTTTTAACCAATTTTTTATCAACTTATTACTGTTTTTTTGAAAAATTACCATTTTTCGAAAATATATTCTATTTAAAAATCTACGCACTCTATAAAAAAACAATAAAGGAAAAAAAATGTAACATTTTGGATGGAGAATCAAGTTATAATATTTTTAACACAAAAAATTTTTGTAGAGTGCGTAGCTTTTTATATAAAATATATTTTCTAAAAATCATGATTTTTCACAAAAATAGCAATAACTTAATAAAAAATTGGTAAAAAATAATGCCCCGGGTGTCGTTTAAAAGCTTTTGCAATAACCTTTGAAATAGCGTTGTGTTTTTAACGATACGTTTATTTAGGGCTGCTATGCATTAACATAGTTGAACAGTTAAACTCCAACACCACAACACAAATCTCAGTAAGCGGCAACCTAACTAAAGATGTACCGATAGCGTTGGGCATACGACAGGGGGACTCTCCGAGTCCATTACTGATTAACATAGTAATGGACCAAATAATTGAGAACGTCAAAAGAGCGGCACCAGGGTACAGAACGAATACCGGGGAAATAACAATAATATATTACGCTGATGACGCCGTCATAGTCTCAGAAAATGAAGACGATCTCCAAAGACTTCTATTTGCATTCCACACCATAAGCAAGCAATTCAACATGAAAACATCCATCGATAAAACTAAGTCAATTGTAATAAGCAAAGTGCCCTTAAGATGCAAACTAGTAGTGGATGACAAACCAATAGAACAACTCATGACCTTTAATTACTTAGGAGTTGAGATATCCGCAAACCAAGACAGAACAAGAGAAGTAAGAAACCAAGTAAACAAGGCAAATAGAATCGCAGGAAGCCTGGCGGATATAATATGGCACAACACTGCCGAAATGAAAGTACTAAGAATAATATCGGGATATACATTAAGAGATCACATACGCAATTCAACAATACGCGAGGAACATGGAATGCAGGATATAGTAAGATGGGGACGGAAGCGCAGAAGAGCCTGGAATGAGCACATAGGAAGAATGGCACAAAATAGGATAGCGAGAATCGCCCGAGATGGAACACCGGAAACCAGAAGACCAATAGGTAGACCACCTAAAAGGTGGAGAGACTCCTGGATTTCAACATCAAATGAGATGAATGATTGAGTTGGAAAAAACAAGCTGTAAGCCTATAACAAGAGGAAGAAGAAGAAGAAGATGCAAGTGGTCAAATTTGCACTTAAAATTTCTCAAAATTTCACAATTTCAAGCATGCGCAAAAGAAACAATACTTATTCAAAAAAAAAAATTGTTTAGAGGACTTTGAATCAAAAGAGCTTCCAATTGAGAGGTGTAATATATATATATATATATATATATATATATATATATATATATATATATATATATATATATATATTTCTATTTGTATATGCCATGGGTGCCTCAATATGTAGTGTTATAGCCCAGCTAGTGTTGGAGGACCTTGAAGAAACTGTCATACCCAATTTGGACATTAATATACCATTTTTTACAGATATGTAGACGATTAAATAACAATTCCAAAAAATCGTTGTGGAGATAGCCTCAATAAATTTAATGCCTACCGCTAAAAATTACAATGCACTATAGAAAAATAAGAAAAAAATAAAATCAATTTCCTAGACCTCACAATTTACCACCAAAATAACGCCATCAAAACTCAATGGTATACAAAAGCAACATGGTCCTCTGGGCATCTACATTATAATTCCCAACATTCTCTAGCCCAAAAAAAAATCGGTGATGATATGAATTGCAGACCGAGCCATAAAATTATTCGATCCAGAATACCGAAACGAAGCAATTCAAAAAACAAAGGAAGCTTTATTATTGAACAGTTATCCCCCTAAAATTATAAACAATATCTTCAAAAAAAGAACACACAAATTTTACAATAACAACAACCAAAACCCTCAACACCAAAAAATAAAACAACAGAACCAATATGTTTCTATACCATATGTACCACAACTCTCAGAAAAACTTCAAAATATCCTCAAAAATCATAATATTATTGTTAGTCAAAAAGGACACAATCTATTAAAAAACAATTTTAGTAAGTTAAAATCCAAAATACCTAAAGACAGAAAAACACACATAGTATATGAGATCCCGTGTAAAAATTGTGACGGAGTTTACATCGGCTAAACCAGTCAACATCTTAAAAACAGGATTAATGGACACAAATACGACAAACATAATAAGACCGTAATGACAAACCACATTACAGAAAAACAACACACTTTTGATTTTGAAAAGGTAAAAATTCTCAAAACAGAAAACAATACAAAAAAAACGTGAATTTTACGAAAACTAAGCAAGATATATTATAACATCCTAAAATAACCCCCCAAATAAATTAAATATACACAAAATGAACCAAAAAAAAATCATAGTTAGACAAGGAACTTTAAAGCGGAAAAAAAAAGGCTTTTGGACATCTCCGACTTCCTATTTTATTACGGAAAGAAAAAGGATGAAACTACTAATTCTATTTATTTCGATTATCTTGTGAGATCAGTGCCGTTTTCTGAACCACCTGTATTTATTATGTCTTTCTTATGCATTACATGAATTTCTTTATTGCTAGCCATGTCTTATAAATCTGTACTTAATGTTTGATATAATTTTACTCATTTATTTTACAACAGCAACAAGACTAAAATTTATATAGCTATTTTACGCGATCCTAATAAAATCTAGTTTTAAATAAAACTAACGAATTGCTCGTCTATACAGGGTGATACTAAATAAATAGTAAAACCAGAGGTACTCTTTTATATTTATAGTATTTTGCTTCCTGGCGCTGAAATGCGAAAAATTATATTACCAACGTGTAAATAAAATTAAACATATAATAAAACTCTCAAAATTTGGAATAGTATGGAGTCTCCAAAAAAATGAGATTTTTTTAATTCAACTTTTTAGGTACTTGAATTTTCTTAACCCGCTTTTATGCAACTAACTTCAGTTCGAAACTTAAACCCTTTTATTAATTCTAGTGGTTATTCTTTTTTTTATTTTAACACCCTTTAAAAATTTCCAAAGCCCCAAAGACTTATAATCCCTAATATATATATTTACTCACTCCTTTTTAATAAGCTTCTTCTCCAAATCAATCACGAAATTGCTGAAAAAACTTTGTTCCCCCAAAAATTTAAGTCACCAAGACCTCATTACTCCAGGAGCACAACTGAACAAATCATCAGAAATATTTCTGGAGGTGTTCCGTCTTAAGTCTGATTTGAAAGAGGGGGCACACGCACAGGCAAGCTAATCATACGTTGCACAAAAAGCAATATGTCACATGTGTATTTAACAACAGATATTTAAGTCAAATATACCGGCCATTTCGAAATATTGCAAGTCGAGTTATATCACAGCAAAATCTAACTTATTTGTTTACTTAAGTGGTACTAATAACAAAATCGTTTCCTGCGCAACAGACAACGAGCAATTTTACTAATAACTGTATTTTTTTAGGTACTTACATGGTAGTATAACTGGCACTATATACTGATGGTACTATTTTTTTATGTACCTATTTTATTAATAAATGTTAATGTAAAGTAGGTCATACGTGAAATATTGATTGATTTACATGAGAAATTTGTTTGAACACATTTCGGTGGCTTGTTTTGTTATTAAATTAAAACACCGTTGATTAGTTTTATAAATAATAATTACTCATTTTGATGAAGACGCGTCATTTCATGATTTTTTGTGACTTTGAATTTTGGGTTCATTTACTGAACTTTTGGAGGAGGTTATTTGAGCTCCTTGAACTGCCAATTAAAGTTATTATTGTATTGTATTGAAAATTAAGGAAAATTCACGTGTCCTGTATTGGTCTTGTATTGTTTCAGGCTAAGTTATATATATCTATAGTCCCAAATAAGTTAAATACTTTCAGCCAGATTCACTAAAAAGATTTAAGATTTAAACCCGATCTAGTTGTAATGAAATTTAAATCTTATTGGATATATATATATATATATATATATATATATATATATATATATATCTTCTTCTGTTGGTGCCTATCCTCTGTGGATGTTGGCAATCACATTGGCCCATATGACCTTATTGACAGCTGTTCTAAATAAATGTACCGTCGTCATTCCTGTCCATTGTCTGATATTCCTCAGCCATGATGTTCGTCGGCGACCCTGAGTTCTTTTACCCTCTGTCTTACCTTGCAAAATTAACTGAATTAGTTGGTATTTCTCATTGCGCATTACATGCCCTAAGTATGATATCTTTCTGATTTTCACATTGCGCATAATTTCTGGGTCTTTTTTCATACGTTGCATCACGGTGTTATTTGTGACATGATGGATGTATGAAATTCTGAGCATGCGGCGGTAACACCACATTTCGAAGGCTTCCAGTCGTTTCGATGTTGTTTCTGTCAAAGTCCAGGCTTCCACTCCATATAGAAGAGTTGAAAATACATAACATCTCAAGACTCGTGTTCTTATATCAATGTTCAGGTGCATATTGCACAAGATCTTTCTGAGGCGGTTGAAGACAGCTCTCGCCTTCTCTATGCGGCATCTAATCTCCTGTGAGTGGTCCCATTCTCTGTTCAGACTGCATCCCAGATAAGTAACTTTGTCAACAGTTTCCAAAGTTTCATTATTTGCTCTAAATTGGTGGTGTATTTCGTCATTTTTGCTTACTATAAGGATTTTTGTCTTTTTACAGTTTAATTTCATGCCGTATCTTTCACAGGCTTCCACTACGCGGTCTATTAGTGTTTGCAGATCCTCTGCATTATCGGCCAACAGAACTGTGTCGTCTGCATATCTTAAGTTGTTAATGCTTTCACCATTAATTTTTATGCCCTCTCTCATTCCACTGATAGCTTCCCTGAACAGCATTTCCGAGTACGTATTGAATAACGTCGGCGATAAAATACAGCCCTGACGAACTCCCCGTTTTATTGTAAATTCTTGTGATGTTTCGTTGCCTACACGTACAGTCGCCCTTTGATGTGAGTAAAGGTTTCTAATAAGGCGTAAATCCTTGTCATCGATACCAGATTCATTTAATATTTGAAGCAGTTTGTGATGTTGCACTTTGTCGAATGCTTTCTCGAAATCGATAAAACATGCATAGACATTGCAGTTTACGTCCCGAGCTCTTTGTATCAAAATTTGATTAGAAAATAGAGCTTCTCGTGTTCCAAGTCCATTTCTAAAGCCAAACTGAACATTGCTAACGTTTTCTTCAAGTTTTCTATATATTCGAGAGTGAATGATACTGAGAAGGATTTTCAGCGCATGGCTCATTAAGCTTATAATTCTGGTAGCATTTGTTTTCTTAGGAAGAGGAATGAAGGTGGAAACTAGCCAATCTCCAGGCAATTCGCCAGTTTCGTAAATTTTATTAAGTAGACTTGTTAGGAGTTTAAGTTGGTCATCTTCAAATAGTTTTAGTATTTCTGATTGTATATTATCCGGCCCAGGTGACTTATTGTTTTTTAATCGTTTTATTGCATATGTTACTTCGCTGAGTGTTATTTCTGGTCCGGAAAATCCAAGGAGATCTGTTTCTGTCTGCTGTTCTTCATCGAATAATTCTCCCATATATTCCTCCTATCTTTCAAGTATTTTTTCATTCTCGTACAGCAGATTGTTGTGTTTGTCCAGTACTGAATTATTGCTGCGTGAGTTGTTTCCTCTGGTTAGGGTCTTGATTTTCTTATGCAAGTTAAAAATGTCATGTTCGATTTCTTTACATTCGTTTTGTAGCCATAACTCTTTTGCTTCCTTGATCCTATTGTTAATAACTTTGTTTATGTCTTTGTACCTTCTTTCATTTTTATGTCTGTATTTTCTTCGCTCTTCCATGAGTTCTAATATTTCTTCTGTCATCCACGGATGTTTCTTTATATTTTTTCCTGCTTTTAGTTTATTATCCACTATTGAATTCAGACATTTTTTATCTTCTTCCACATATCATCCACATTTATGTTCTCCTTGTTAATATCCATGGCTATGCTCGTTATTTTGTTGTATATATATATATATATATATATATATATATATATATATATATATATATATATATATATATATGGAATGGTTCGAAGCTCATGCCATAGAAACGGCAACAGTAAAACCGAAAGTCTGGTTGAGATATGTAGATGATACCTTCATCATATGGAAGGGCAATGATCAAGAACTTAATGATTTCTTAAAACATCTAAATAACATTCGACCTACAATTACCATGGAAAAGAGGTAAATGATCAATTGCCCTTCCTAGATCTCATGGTGAACCGTTCAAACGAAACTATTAAAACTTCAGTATACAGAAAGCCAACACATACTGGACAATATCTTAATCATAGATCCAATCATTCTGTTGTAACAAAACGGGGAATTATACGCAACTTCTATAATCGCGCTATATCTATATGCAATAATACCGAATCATTGGAAAAAGAGGTAGCAAATATTAAATCCGATTTACAACACAATGGTTATCCTTTAAAACTAATTGACATTTTTTTACCGTCGCAAACGAAGGAGAAGAATCCTTTAAAGTAGAATCTAACTCATTTTTAATGTCCGTAGGAGTTAAGCCCTTTAAAACAAAGTATTTTAGAACCGCTCGAACTTCAATTTTATCCATTTTTTACAAAATATCGGAACTCATGTGTTCACTCGATCGCCACAAACAGGCAATTGAACGCAAACATCTGAAACTTTGCAGAGCGTCATCTCAAGGTTAATACTTACCAAATATTATATCTATTTGATCCTACTACCGCCCTCTCTGTTTCAGGTAGAGAACTTATCGAACCATCCTCGTATAGAAGTAGTTTATTTCCAGCAACAACTCTGGTCCGCATCAGTGGAGCTATATCAGATCTTTAGATTGATATTATTATAACTTATTAGAATAAATATATTATGGCTCATTACAACAACGGTGTAATACTTATGTTTAACAATATATGCAAGATGTGTTCTCTTATTTCTTCATTTAGCAGAAGCACTAGCAGAAAAAAAGCCAGCGGGTGCAAATATGCAAGCTCCTAAAAACCCAGTATCTCAATAACCCGAAAACCCAATGTACCCATATATCCGGAGGACAGCGCACTCTACCTGATCACGACACCAAAGAAAAAGCGAGCTCAACTAATCTCAAACCTCAAGCTTCCTAACCCGCATACCTGGAGGCAGAAAGTTCTACTTTACCAAAACTGTTATAGACAAATGGATACAATATCTAGACAGAGCAAGCTGTTTATATATGTTAAGAACAAGATAAGGCCAAGAACTGTACCTTGTGGTATTCTTATCTTTACAATTTGTTCAGTGCTAATTTTCACTTGTCGAGTCTATTCGAAAGATAACGTTGGAATAACCTCTACACAGTGTCAAATACCTTGGTTAGATCGATAAAAACCTCAGTATAATTTCTACCAATATTTTGATTACCAATTTCTCTTGTTAGCTGTTATGTTGTCTCCTCGCTACTCTCCAAAAACCTAAATTTTGGTAATGATCTGCCGAAATACGATCACTTTTTTCCCCATTTACATCCCATACACTCCCATTTTTTCCAGTTAACATGAACCCCTTGCAAGTCGCTGTCGACCCTGGGGGTCCATATGGATCATTTTGTTAATCAATGATCTTGCTTAAAACAATAATCAGTCCCACATTCACAGTTTTATTTTTGCATCATTGGAAAAACTAAATAAAACTGCATCGGATAATAATGAGAGTTCATAATAGCCTATTAATTAGTGGACATCCTGTATAATTTTTCCCATAAATGTAAATATTAATTTCAAACACGAAAAAGGTATTTTTTTAAGTGACGGTATCAAATTATTGATGCATGTAAAAATATAAAAATAATATTGCTTGATATCAACAACATAGATTTTCCGGTATTCACAACTTGCCTATTAAATATATAAGAAGTCTCAATTTTGCGTAGAAATATGAAATATTTATATGCGAAATAAAGATAATTTTTATGAAGTTTTTTAAAATAAAAGTTTATACCATGAAAATATTCTACATCTGGCAACGTTGCAGCGAATATTTGGTGGTTTCAGTAATAGAAGGGTCGATAACGTTTACAAAATTATTTTTTGATTTTTCGTTGCAAATAAAGGTTTTTCTTAATTTACTTTCTAAAATTTGTGCAAAAAAATTCAAATATATTACATAAGATGTATTTTTACAAGTGCCTTTGTGAAGTAAATTTTGGTGATTTGTATGTTTTCTGGAAAACTGAAGAAAAATTGTGGAAAATCAATGACATAATCATGTTTTGCAATTTCGAAATATGGGATATGTAACAAAACTTTTTAAGGAAAAAAAAATCGTTTCCTAGATTTTACTTATTTGAAATAAAACAATTTTTTTTGTCTTATTAACGTTTAACGACAGACGGGATTTGGTCCAAAATTGAAAGTCTATAAATGTAAAATTTTTGCTATTTATTAAAAAACTCCTATTTTTATTCTAGCAATGAAAAAATCACACTTTCTCAAAATTTATACCTAATAAAAATTTTATAAACAGAAAATTATGAAGCTTAAATAATATGTACCATACAATCACCAGATTTCCATTAAAAAATTCAAAAATAATGAAGCTAAACACCTATTTCAGTGACATTTTGTACTATAAACATCTCCATCCTACAACATTCAAATTGATTTTTACATGTCAATGGTAAATTATATTTTAATAAATATAAATTATAAAAACAACATTTATCACATATTTTTTGAACAAAATGCTTTTATCTCATATTTGCCATCCTTTTCTGTTTCCTTTCAAGCTTTTTCTGTTTCTTTTCATCCATTTGGGGATTTTCAGGAGCTGCTTGGAAGAAATATGGACCGAGAATGTTTTTCCAAACAATCCATCCCAATCTTACTGGTGCTAAAAGCCACAGGAACCAAAAATAGTTAGAAATAAAGGACGACAATAATTGACATCCAGCTGTGAGGATTATTACATCTTTTACATTCCTAAAATAAGTTTTAATTCCTTGTAGATACTATACAAAAAGTACATTTATTATAATTCAGGCTGCATTAAGAAAAACTTACTCTGCAATGCCTCCTTCCATATTTAAATCAACTCCGCTATCCAGAAGTTGTCCAGATTCTGTGTATTTTGGTTTAGCCATATAAGTCATGAACTGATAACTGCCTATGTACACAGCACTCGAAAAAATATACAATAACTGAAATAAAATTTATTTTTACTTTCGTGTGTTTTTGACATTTTTAGAAAAAATTTCGACTCTTACTCCACTACTTTTCCTCACTTTCCTGGATAATAGAGAAAATCACTTTTCACTTTGGGTTCAATTTTTTTAATTAAATTATTAAAATTTTGATACAACCACAAATTCCACACAATAACATTTTTAAATTAATATATCTAGATCAGTTCAGATTAGTTTTTCAAACTAACTAAACCTGAACTAACAAAAAATTTTGGTTGGTTAAAAATAATTTTGCCATTGTTTTTACATTACAAAAATTACATTGTATTGTTGACTGAAATGGACAAATTTTATAGTTTATACCAGGAAAGTATTTTACATCTGGCAACGTCGCAACGAATATTTGGCCTTTTTAGTAGTATAATAATTGATGACGTTTATGAAATATATTTTTGCTTTTTCATTGACAACACAAGCTTTTCTAAATTTGTGCAAAAATAGTTGAAATATATTACATACAATATATTTTTACTAGTACCATTCAAAATAAATACGCAAGTTGGGTGTTTTTTTCAGAAATAAAGGGGTCTTGGGAAGTGAAACGTGGTTTTTTTGGGTCTTACAGGAAAGTGAGGAAAAATTGTGGGAAACCAAGGCCAGAATCGTGTTCTACGACCTCAAAATAAGGAGTAAGTTTCAATATTATTTCAAAAAAATCACCAATGTAGGTATGATATCCCTTAACTATTATTTTACATAATAGAACTCAACAGATGGACATTTCAGTAAGTTTATATAACCTAGCAATACCAAAATACTTACAATACTGATAGTTGAACTGTAAAATACCAAAATTGCCAATGACAAAGCATTAGAAATCATAGCCATGTTCCGGTAAAAACTTAAAGTAGCTTGGTTTTCCTCCAAAATTTGTTTGGCCCCCTTGGTGCCTTGTTTTCCTTTTTGTGGGGGCTGAAATGAAAAATCGTATAAAATGTGACTTAAAACATTAATAATATTACTTACCGCCATAATAACAGAGTAATTAAATGTCTGTCTTTATCGTCAATTTCAACAATTCATTAAGTTTAATTCATAATAAACCAAATATTTTTCGTTAAAAACAACTTTTCTTCCACCTCACTTCCACGTTGTCATGCTGGATGTCACAATCAGCTGATTTATAGGCAATTTTTGGCGAAACATTCAAAAATTCAGTTTTCCTGACACTTTTATCAGAGTTTTCAAGTCATTGAACAATATTTACCGATTATAAATTAAACTAGTTGAGCTATTCGTAATTCTTCATTATCGAAGTGTAATTTTTACAACTTTCTTAGATTTTTGCGCCTCATGTGATATTTTAATTATTAAAAAATACAAAAAGACCATTAAAGGACTACGACCAATTAAAACCATTGGTAACACTGCGGTTCAGGGCTTGAAATAAAATTCAAGGAAAAAAAGAACCCTGTAAATTTTATTACCGCCTGTCAAGCATTGCCATTTCTGACAGTTAAAAAAATTCAAGGTGTGTTGTAAAAATTTGTTGTTTATCCCGTAAAAATGTTTACAACTTTTTAAAAGGCCAACGAACTTTTCAATTAAACGTGAAAATTGTTAATTTAATAATCATGTCTCTCGCAACAAGTCAAGAGAACGTACAAAAAGCAGTACAGGCAAGTACACTGTTAATGTTTTAATTTTGTGTTTCCACTCCCATAGAAAATTCTTTGAAATGGTCTCATTAGTCACCCAAAACTATTGCAGCTGTGCTTTGAATTTAATAAGATTTAGATATGATTAGGTGTTACCTAAAAATAATGAATAAAATCTAAAGCATTTATATAAAGATATTTAATAGATAGTGCTGATGACAAAACTGTAAAATTCAGTAATTTGTATTCCTAACATACCTGAACCTCATTCCGTACTTTACTTGGAACATCATATTGAATCCTTATACGTTTTAATGTATTATTTTAAGTAATAAACTTCCAGCAGGCCTCCCACAGTTTAGTTATTTTACTGGGGCCTGCATATACTTGTAAGTTGTTGAACATATATTTTTTTTATTTAATTTTGCATGCTTCTATATGTACTGATTTTTTGGACTATTGCAGGAATATGATGGCTCCAGTAACATGTGCCTGGAACTAGCTTTGGAAGGTGAACGCCTTTGTAAAGCTGGGGATTGTAGGGCCGGAGTTGCTTTCTTCCAGGCAGCTATTCAAGCGGGAACTGACGATTTAAGGACCCTCAGTGCTATCTACAGTCAACTTGGAAATGCATACTTTTATTTGGGAGACTACAATAAAGCAATGCAATACCACAAACATGATTTAACACTAGCAAGGTAAAATATAAAAAGGAGGAATATGATTATGTATTTATTATTTTATTTAATTGATTTAAGGACTATGGGTGATAAATTAGGTGAAGCAAAATCTTCTGGAAACTTGGGTAATACACTTAAAGTTATGGGAAAATTTGATGAAGCTGTTGTATGTTGTAAAAGACACCTAGAATTATCGAGAGAACTAGATGATAAACTTAGTGAAGGTAGATAGTTTTAAACTGTTTATTTTAAGTGAATTGATTAGTCTTAAAATATCAAATTGTTCTTATAGGTAGAGCTTTATACAATTTAGGAAATGTATATCATGCCAAAGGGAAGCATATTGGAAGAGTAGGCCAAAAAGATCCTGGGGAATTCTCTGATGAAGTGAAAGAATGTTTGCAAGAGGCAGTTTCCTATTACGAGTAAGTTTTTTTTTATTGTTTTTTCTGAGTAAGTTTGTGAATTAGTTGTAAGCTTAAAGTAGTTCGCTATTTAAAATTGGAGTACTTAAAATAAATGTGTGTTGTCATGCTGAAGGAAGTCGATTTGGAACAAGGAGCCTGGTGAATTTTCAGATGAAGTGAAAGAATGTCTTAGAGAGGCTGTCGGTTGTTACCAGTAAGTTTATTGAAACCATTTGCTCTCCACCAGTATTCTCTTTCTTTTTTTAGTAGAAGTATTATGTCTTCAGCATTCTATATTGATTCAATCCATTAGAAATCACCCAGACCAAGCTGCTTAACATGTTTGATTTTCTTAATTTTTTTTGCGGTCATTTTAAATTTGCTTACGGATTGTTTTTTGGCTGAAAATAAATTTTGCTCAGTTGTATCTAATTCTGTTAATTTTAAAGATATCAAGACAAAATGAATACGAAAATTATCAGAATTATATGCTCCAGATTTTTTGTATTTACATAATATTACCTAAGTAGTGAGGAAAGTGGAGAAAAGAATCACAATTATAAAGTGAAAATTAACTTGTATAGATTTATAACAGGAATACTTGCTGTAGAAGTTTCAAGCTTGGATTTTGTTCTTTTTTATATAAAATTTTTGAAAAATGCCTAAAATTGTATTTTGACGCTATTTAAAATTAAATATCTCCAAAGGAACTGAGTAAAAAATTATGAAAAGAATACAGATTATGTCTCTTTATGATATAAACATATGGTAATTATTTCGCAACTGAGACTCAAGTGGTTCCAGAGTTAAAGTGCATCAAAGTTGATCAAAAATTACGTTATACTCAAACAAAATTTGACAGTAATTAATGGTGAAAAAAGAGACAATTTTTATTTGAAGTTAAATTCACCAGTAGCATAAGAAAATGTATTAATTTTATTATATCTTATTAAGCAGAGACAATATCTTGATAAAAAAAAAAATAGATAATGTAAATAAAAAAATATATATTTACTGGATTGTTTTTATTCTGACATTTTCTGGTGTTTTTGTTATAAGTGTTAGAAAAATACTTTAGACTCATAAGTTGCTGAATTTTTTCTATATCGCAAGATTTTGTTACTAGAAAAAACAAATGCTTATGAAAAATTGTATTTTTTAAAATAAATTCACTATTTTAAATCACTATTAGTAATTAGTATAGCACAGCATTTATACTTCACTCAGAAAAGAACTAAGAGCTAGTGAGCCCAATTTCAACTTCAATTAGTGGAGGCAGTTGTTCAAGTCCTAAAACTTACAATCTTCTTGTATGAGCAGGCAAAAAACAAGTATTAACATGAAACTTTTAGAAACTTGGAATGAAAACTTCAACAAATATGCATTAAAATGGAAATTCCCGACAAATATTTGGTTAAAAAGTTTAATTTATTGTTTATTAAGATTAAAAAAATTATTATTTTGTCGTTTATTTTCTTTCCAAATATATATAGGGTGTTCCATTTAAAAAAAACAAGTTGATACCTACACTACTCTGCACATGTTTTTGCCATACCTAGATGAAAATCTGAAAACGCAAAAAGTTTTATAACTTCAGAAGAAATGGTCGCAGCGTAAAAATTCCGATGGTATCTCAAAATTTAGGTTTAAATCTTTAAAAAAACCGTTATATTTATTTCCAAAACCCATAAACATAGGTAATAAACAATATCATAAAAAAGTAAAAAAATTGAATAAATTTTGATGGTATTTGTACTGTTATAATTTCAAGTGCAAATATTACAGAATACAAAAATCAAGACAGTTTAAAAGAGTATTGCTTCACCTTTAAAATGAATGGTAGATCGTCCAATTTGGTCCATTTGGACCAAAGTTAGACACGTTTTTGTGAGAAAATATCTTTTTTTTAAACGCGTATGTTTAAAAAACTAAACAAAATAGAAAAAAAGTGTAAATAGAAAAAAGACGTGTTTTTGTGCAAAGAACATAGATATATAGTTTAAAAAAATCGGAGAAAAAAAATTTATTCCTAGTTTTAATGACATAAAAAATTTCAAAATTTTAAAATTAAGGAAAAAAAATTACACGATATTTTGTTGAAGTTAAAGAAAAACACTTTTATTTAACAAAGGCACAATTTTAATTCATATTTACATTTACTAGGCACTAAGCCTTTGAATGAAAACAAAAATAAATATCAGTCATTACTAACTAATTAGCGGTTAGTTCTTAAATATCAATATGTATCGAATTCAAATTTTAAATTAATAAATAATACAAACACAGAATTTTAACAAACAATTATAACGAAAAAAAGTAAATATCAGTTTGTTAGATAGTATAATAGTTACGTCTCAACATTTTTCTCATCAAGGTGGTACCCATTGCTTTTAATTACAGCCTGGCAGATTCTTGTAAATCGCAAGATTTTTTTGTTGAGTGTATCTGCCTTGATTCCTTTCCACTCGTCCTGTAAAATTTCCCATAAGTAAGAAACCAATGTCGGACGTTGGTTTCGAACAGCTGTTTAATTCATCCTATAATTCTATTGGGTTTAAATCTGGGCTCTGTAGTGGTCACTCCATGACTTTTTTTTTCAAGAGTTTCCAAATAACTTTTGCAGATATTTACAGTGTGTTTGGTGTCGTTATCATGTTAGAAAGTAAAAGGGGTACCTACTAAACGAGTACCAGACGTTCTTGTGTACAAGTTTTTATAGCCTTCCTTTTTCAAGATTCATTCTACTTTTACAGGGCCACCAACACGGGATCCGGCTAAGTAACCCCAAGCCATTACTGAGCCCCCTTCATGTGTGAAACTAGGAACCAAACAGTCATCAAAAACTTTTCATTGCATTTCTAAGCACATACATTTTTCTTTTCGATCCAAAAACTGCAAACTTCGATTCGTCGCTAAAACCACCTTTTTCTACTGAGCAATGCTTCAATTTTTTTGTTGTCTTACCCATTTTAATCTTGTTTTTTTATATTTACGAGTCTTAGCAACGGTTTTTTAGTAGCAAGTCGCCCAAAAATTCCATTTTCATGAAGTCTTCGACGTACTTATACTTTGAAATTATAATATATTAATTATAATTTTCTAATTTTTATTAATTTTCACAGTTATATCAGAAACACTGTAACGTCTATTATGTAAAACAGTGTGAACAATATATCTGTCTTCTTTAAGAGTTGTTTTCTTCAGATATTCTCTATTACGTCTACGATTAATAGAGCTAGTTTCCTTAATATATTTTCTAACTTTGTAATCAACAGTACGTCTACTTATATTCGACTTTTCTGCAGTTTGTTTTTCTTTAATTTCAAAAAAATATCATGTCATGTTTTTCATTAATTTTACAATTCTGAAATTTTTTGTGTCATAAAAAATAGGAAAAAATGTTTTTTATCTGATTTTTTAAAAAAATTATATACCTGTGTTCCTTACATAAAAACACGTCTTTTTTCTATTTACACTTTTTTTCTATCTTGCTTAGTTTACGCGTTTCGAAAAAAAAAAACATACTTTCTTACAGAAATTGATCTAACTTTGGTCCAAATGGACCAAATTTGACATTTCACCCCTCATTTTAAAAGTGAAGCAATACTCTTTCAAACTGTTTTAGTTTTTTTTATTCTTCAATATTGGCACTTAAAATTATAACAGTATAAAGATCATCAAAATTTTTTCAATTTTTTTACTTATTTATGATACTGTTTAAAAAATATGCTTATGGGTTTTGTAGATAAATGTAACGGTTTTTTGAAGCTTGTTACCTAAATTTTAAGACGTCTTTGGAATTTTTACGCTGCGACCATTTTTTTTGAAGTTATAAAACTTTTTGTGTTTTCAGATTTTCATCCAGGAATGGCTAAAACGTGTGCAGGGGAGTGTACTTCCGATGTAACCGGAAGTTCCAACATTTTGATTTTAGCCGGGTTGCCCCTATTGACAGTATTCTGTCAAATTTTTCTAAGTATAGTTTTCCATATATAAATCGAATTGGTTCCCGGTGGAACACCCTGTATAAGAACAAAAAAAATCTATAACATATCATCCTGATAATTTTGGTTTTTGTTGTGTTTAGATATCTATAAAATTAATAGAGTTAGATAGAGGTGCGTAAAACTTCTTTTCAGCCAAAAAAAGGTTCCGAAGCAAACTGATTTGGGTGATTTTTAATGGATTTGACCCTTAGTAGAAGTATCATATCGTCAGCATTTCTTATTTTGCTTTCTCTTAGTATAATATTTAGGATATACTTATTTTTTTCATTTTTCTTCCCTTATTGATTCAACACTTCTTTACAGAGAAAATCTGGCTTTAATGAGGGAAATAGGAGATGTAGCAGCTCAAGGGAGAGCTTGTGGAAATCTAGGCAACACATTTTATCTCCTAGGCGACTTTGCTCAAGCCATTCACTATCACGAAGAGAGGTTATCTATAGCGCGGCAGTTTGGTGATAAAGCAGCCGAGAGAAGGGCGCATAGTAACTTGGGGAACTCTCATATTTTTATGGGGCAATTTGAGGAGGCTGCACATCATTATAAGTGAGTTTGAAGTGTTAAATTATTCCTGATTACATTTTACCAAGTTTAAAAGACGCTTATTTTGAGATACGTCCTTTTTTTTTGTAATTTAGACGAACTCTAGCACTAGCCCAAGAATTAGGTGATCAAGCAATAGAAGCCCAAGCGTGCTACAGCTTGGGAAACACGTATACACTTCTGAGGGACTACGAGACGGCTATAGAGTATCATTTGAGACATTTGCTGATAGCTCAGAATTTAAATGACAGAGTAGGAGAGGGTAGGGCGTGTTGGTCGCTTGGAAATGCGCACGCATCGCTCGGACATCACGAAAAGGCGTTGAGTTTTGCTAGGAAGCATTTGGAAATAAGCAAAGAGGTATGAACAATTTTCTTCGCGTTGAAAAAATATAAGTATTAAAATTTGCAGGCGTTTGATAAGGTGGACCATCGGGTGTTGTTGGCTAGGCTTGTTGAATTTGGCTTTTCTATGAATGCTTACCTCTTTATGAAAAGTTATCTTTCATGTAGGCTGCACATGGTAAGAGTGGGAGGGTCATTTTCTCAGGCTTTTATGGCAACATCTGGTGTACCGCAGGGTAGCAACCTGGGCCCACTGTTTAATGTTTATAAATGATTTACATAATAGTGTTAAACATTCTAATGGTCTCTTATTTGCGGATGACTTTAAAATATTTAAGAAAGTAACAAACAATAACGATTGTAGAGCACTGCTAGCAGACCTAAATTCAGTAACGCAGTGGTTTCAATTAAATAAAATGTTTTTAAATACTAATAAATGCTTCTTTATGTCTTATACAAATAAAATAAATCATATTAATTTTAATTACTTTATTGATGGAGCAAAACTGCAAAAAAAAGACAATTCAGGGATTTGGGGGTGCACTTCCACTCTAATTTAAAATTTAATGCCCACTATCGCAATATTATTAATAAGGCTTTTAGGGTGCTTGGTTTTGTGATTAGAAATACAAGTCAGTTTAATAACCATAATATAATAATAAAATTGTATAATGCACTTGTTCGTCCTCTTCTAGAATATGCATCTAATATATGGTCTCCTAGTGCAAATGTGCATTGTGATGCTATTGAGCATGTTCAAAAAAGGTTTTTGAGATATTTATATATTAGGAAAAATAACTTATACCCATATCTGATCTCTTATAGCAGTATTTTAGAAAGCTTTAAATTTCAAACTCTTCAGAAAAGAAGGCAAATTCAATCTGTGGTATTTGTTTATTGTATTATCAATAATTTAAAATTTAACAATTGTTCTTTGACTAATTTTATATCTCTTCATGTACCTAAGATAGGATTAAAGATACAAAAGAAAAAAATTTTTCATGTCTCCATTGGTAGTCTTTCTACAATGAATTTAATGTTAACTGAGTGCAACATACTATATAAGAATAATGAAATTGACTTTTTTAATTGTACCAAGAAATTGCCATTACAACTTATGCAGTGACCTTTAGGTTTATTCAGGTTCTTGTCTGTGCTCTCTTTGTTCTGTGTTAGTTAAGTCTGTAAAATTTCTCTTACTTATAATTACCTTGTAGCAAGTTATGTTTAGGTGTTTGTAAGAGTATCAATAAATAAAAAAATAAATAAATTTATTCATCAAAGAAGACTAATGTTATGTTTCCCAGTAAATTTTCAAATTTTATTATAAAAATAAACTTATATAGAAAAACATTCCAGATAACTGATCCTATGGGCGAAGCGACAGCAAAAATGAACATAGCCGATCTAAAACGGATTCTGGACATCCCAGAAAGCCCGGAAGCAGTGGACGAAGTTCCGCCGATGAAAACGCCGCTAAAGCAAGACGGCAGGCAACATCAATTGCACAGGGTGAGACGAGAAAGCATGGAACAGCTTAGCCTCATTAAGGTAGTTGCTTTCTTGTGTGTTTTTAATTTTTTTTTGTTGCATATTTACCAGGTTTTTATGTATATAGCTCTAACTCTGCCTGTCTTGTTCTAAGTGTTTTATTTGTACCATTCATGAAATTTAAATATGGTTATTATGAGTCATTTAATTGTTTTAAGTTGCTTAGAGGTACGTTATGCAGTGTTACTAATGTTGTCAGTACAAACTTTTACCTTTTTTTTTGGATTATGTGTACATATTATGTGTTAGGGCTTTTCCTAGCATGATGCACTGTTTAAAATTGAATGCAATAGGCAAGCAAGTCTTTGGAATGCAATAAAGGATTTTACATTTAAAATGCAAAAATTCTGAAAAATCACTTCCTCAAATATATATTTTTTTTATAGTTAGAAAGTTCTTCAAAAGTTGCCATACATCCGCCCATTCTGAGTCCATCATGTAAAAAGTTACGCACCCTCGTTATAAGGCCGGAATAAAAATACGAATTTTATTCGAAATAATTACATAATTGCTAAAAAATTTTGACTAATTTAAAAATTACGTTTTTTGAAGCATTTTTAAATAAAATGCAAGTAATATTTCATTGCATTTAAAATGCAAAACTTCTGAAAAATTTCTCTTTCAAACAAAGTTTTTTAGGCAATTAGGAAGTTCTTCAAAAATTAACACACGCGGTTTTTATGAAGAATTATTCAAATAATTGTCAAAAAATTTCGAATAATACAAAAATCACGCTTTTAAAATCCTTTTTATATATTATAAGAGCAATATTGCTTTTGGGTGCATGAGACTGATAGGGACGACCACGACCAGCGCAAGTTCAATCGCCATATTAAGAAAAAAGTTGTCAGACCATTAGAGTGAGTCGCAATAGTCATTAAACACGAAAATTGACAAAGAGTGGAAACTGGGGGTTGACTGAGTGTCGGAACTTCCGTTAAACTGTAGGTCCGATCACTTAAAAATCCTCGTGGGTTGATGAAATGAAATGAAATAATTTATTAGCCATAAAACTGATACTTCAGCATTGGTTTCGTCCACAGTATACAATTAAATAAAAAATGTATACATAACATACCTTAAAGCTAGTATCATTAGATACTTGTTATAATATAAAAAATGTAAAATAAGTTA
The DNA here is from genome assembly GCA_034092305.1 of Diaprepes abbreviatus. NCBI lineage: Eukaryota > Metazoa > Arthropoda > Insecta > Coleoptera > Curculionidae > Diaprepes > Diaprepes abbreviatus. Next base: position 3,192,333 of record JASJET010000127.1, read on the forward strand.
ATCTAATATTTAATAATAATAACCACAGATTAAAATCCTAAAACAACTAACGGGAATGAAAAAAATAAAACGATAAGAACTCAATCCGTAGCACGGGTCAGCGAAGGACGCAACGAAATAATCACTCAGTACACAGTAAAAGAGTCAGTACATCCTACAGGGTGAGTCAACGATTTGATGAAGTAGGTTTGTGCCTTTTCGGTGAAATTAACAAAGAAACTATATTTATTGTTTGATACAGTTTATTTTTACGCAGATTTTAAAAATATTTAGGACTCTACAGGGTGAGCCAAAAAACTAGGACAGCATAAAGTTGTATTTTTTTAAATAGAACACCCTATATACGAATCGTATTTTCGATTTAACTTATAATTTTAATTCTTTTTTATTAAGGGTTTACTATAACAAAACTTTATAGTTTCTGAGATAATTAAGTTTAAAGAAAAAAAGTCACATTTTCAAGCATCAATTCAATCCTAAATAACGTTTTCAATTTTGTGACAAATATATTCAAATTTGGAATTTAGCAAGGCCAAGAACAAGTTAACATAATTTTTACCTAATATTTGCAATAAAAGCTACAGGGTGTTGAACACATCGGCTCAAATTTGAACAAGTTTAAATGAATAAATATCTTTTTTTTTTAAAATGGTATATTTTCATGTTATTTAATAGAGTAATAAAAACCCTAAAAGTTTTGTTCAATATATCCTATACCTATTTATAATAGTTTTTGAGATATTTCAGTTTGTCTTATTTTCCATACTTTTTTACAGAAATAGTCTTCATTATCATAGTAGCCATGGCAAAAACAATGTAAAAGAACATTTTTCTGTGTGTCAAATTTATAACCGCAATCGCTTCTTTTGGTTTTTATGTAGTGTAGTTTGGTTTTTTTTGCATTCATCTTATATTGTAAAATGAATTTTCCAAAGAATGATGAATAGGAGAGGCTTAAATTGCCTTTTTGCTCAAAGAATTTACAAAATGAAGTATCCTGATCGACGCCAGCCTAATACCCATACTTTTCAAAACTTAATGCAAAGATTTGATTCTTCTGGTCCTGTTGATTATCCAAAACGTAAAGTGGTCAACAAACCAGTAACTAATGAAGAAAAAGAACTACAAGTATTGTTAAATGTTCAGGAAAATCCTTATATTGGTAGCCGTCAGTTAGCAGCATTATGTGAAACATCACAATCCACCGCTAATCGTGAAACATCACAATCCACCGCTAATCGTACTACCAAGAAATATAGGTATCATCCATATCACATGGAATTACACCAAGAACTGCATGGACAGGATTTTGAAAGTCGTGTAAACTTTTGTCGTACAATAAATGCGGAGATTCAATTAAATCCAAATTTATTATGCAAGGTAATGTTTAGTGATGAAGCTACTTTTAGAAGTAACGGTGCCGTAAATAGACGCAACATGCATTATTATGCCAAGAAAACCCATTTTGGATTAGAGAGGTGCAACATCAAAACCACTGGTCATTAAATGTTTGGTGTGGTATTCATCATAATCGAATTATTGGACCCCACTTTTTTAATGGCCACTAAATGGCCATAGTTACCTGAACTTTCTACAAGAAGAACTACCCCAACTGCTTCCAGGTCTCGATAGGGATGAGCTCGACAGTATGTGGTTCCAGCACGATGGTGCGCCTCCGCATTACCATCGTGAAGTTCGTGCGTTTTTGGACCAACGATATCCGCAAAAATGGATTGGACGTGGGGGTTTCATTGAGTGGCCACCAAGGTCTTGCGACATCACCCCATTAGATTTCTTCCTATGGGGTTATATTAAAAATGAAGTGTATGTTAATCCACCAACAACAGTGGAAGATATGCGAAACAGGATTAGGGATACCTGTAGAACAATAATGCCACTAATTTTGTCCAGGGTCCGAGAAAATCTGCAAAAAAGACTAAATTTGTGCATTGCACAAGAGGGTCGTTTATTCGAACACTTATTAAAAAGAAATAATTAATCTCAGTATTTAATAGGTAATTTTTTTGTTTCAATTTAGTATAAAAGTAAATATGTATTTGCCTTGTTGTTATTGTTGTGTTAATTTTTTCACATTATGTTTAATTAAACTATTACCGTTGTAATATAGCGAATAATGTATTTCATCATATTTAACCACATTCTGTTTGTTTCTGTAGTTTCTTTTTATTATTTTACATGGTTACTATAATAATGAAGACTATTTCTGTAAAAAAGTATGGAAAATAGGAAAAACTGAAATATCTCAAAAACTATTATAAATAGGTATAGGATATATTGAACAAAACTTTTAGGGTTTTTATTACTCTATTAAATAACATGAAAATATACAGGGTGTACCATTTAAAAAAAAAAGATATTTATTCATTTAAACTTGTTCAAATTTGAGCCGATGTGTTCAACACCCTGTAGCTTTTATTGCAAATATTAGGTAAAAATTATGTTAACTTGTCCTTGGCCTTGCTAAATTCCAAATTTGAATATATTGGTCACAAAATTGAAAACGTTATTTAGGATTGAATTGATGCTTGAAAATGTGACTTTTTTTCTTTAAACTTAATTATCTCAGAAACTATAAAGTTTTGTTATAGTAAACCCTTAATAAAAAAGATTTAAAATTATAAGCAAAATGGAAAATACGATTCGTATATAGGGTGTTCTATTTAAAAAAAATACAACTTTATGCTGTCCTAGTTTTTTGGCTCACCCTGTAGAGTCCTAAATATTTTTAAAATCTGCGTAAAAATAAACTGTATCAAACAATAAATATAGTTTCTTTGTAAATTTCACCGAAAAGGCACAAACCTACTTCATCTAATCGTTGACTCACCCTGTACAGGCTTAAGTATTTGTTAAAAGAATAAAATGACCCCTGAACAAGAATTTTTTTATTTCTGTTTTGAATTTATTACTGTTTGACATGTTTTTTAATTTTGCAGGCAATTTGTTAAACAGAATAATGCAATTATAAATTGGGGATTTCTCAAAGAATGCCGTTCTATGTTTAGGTATGCTAAGAATGTCACTATTTCGTGTATCATATCTGTGACCCTGGCCAAGAGTTTTAAACTCTGAGTAATTTTGTTTTACATATAAAACGCATTTTTGAATATAAATAGAGTAAAAAGTCAAAATGCTGTTTTCCTTAAAAATGGGTCTACACGAATCGGTCGGCTTAAGACCAAATATCAACCTTAGTATTGTTTTCTGAGCCAGAAACACTCTATTCACCTCACACCCGCTTCCCCAAGACATAACATTGCTTGACAGATGACTGTATGCCAAAGAATAATACACAGTCAGCAATCCAGCCCGGTCTAGAGATGACCTCATCTGCAAAATAGCAAAGAAGGCAGAATTTAATTTTTTACAAACATGTTCGATATGGGAAAAGAAATGCAGCGACTCATCAAGCCACGTGCCTAAAAATTTAGCATAAGCTGAGGTTTCAATATTATATGTTTCTTTATCCTCTACCAGCAATGGTTTTTTAATATTGAAATTTATATATACAGTCTTTGTTGGGTTAAGTATTAACTGATTACGCTGACACCAAATCTCCAACTCCTCACATACCCCTCCCGCTGTACGCAACAGCTCCTCTGGGGCATCCGCAGATATAGCTATTGTGGTATCATCAGCAAACATAACCAGCTTTCCTCTACTGATGAATCTAGGTAGGTCGTTAACATAAATCATAAACAAGAGCGGCCCCAAAACTGACCCCTGCGGCACACCCAAGGCGACTTTTTTGCAATCTGATTTACTTTTTTGGTATCGAACAAATATACTTCTATCAGACATATACGAGTTGATGAGTTTTAGGATATTTCCTCTTATACCCGATGTGTCCTTAATTAATACATACTACTACTACTATTATTTCTCTGGAAATAACTAAGCAACTTCATTGCTCTCTTAAATATGTAAGAACTTTTCACAAAAAAAGTTACCCTCTCTCGTTATAAGGCCGAAATAAAAACACGGATTTTATTTATTTATTTATTTATTTACAAACTCTACAGACATATGTCCAGTTACAGAGTAGGAAGGTTTACAAAATCACTTAATACAAGTACATAACAACTACAAATTACAGGAAAAATAAAGCAAAATTACAATATTTCTTTGAGCAAATTTTTAAAACTATTGAGACTTATACTGAATATATCACACTGTTGCCTTATTTTATTCTACAATTTACACATATTTGTAATAGGAGAATTTAAATAATAGTTAGTACGTGCTCCATCCACATACAAAACCACAGGATATCTTGTTGGGTAAGCCGGTACATGAAAATTTACCAAAGCTAGCAAATCAGGGTCGTCAATATTACCATTAATAATTTTATGCAAGAATAATAAACATGCCATAGTTCAGCGACTCTCTAATGTCTTTAAGTTGTATGTTTTCATAATATCGAATTTTGGAATGTGTAGCTGATAAGTGCCAGTTTGCTTGTAATACATGTATCTCAATAGTTTATTTTGAACTTTTTCTATGGCGTGTTTATGATTAGAGCAATAGGGGTTCCATATAATAGAACAATATTCTAGGGTGGTTCTAACATAGGAAACATAAAGCGTTGAAATACATTTTAAATTATTAAAGTTCTTGCAGTTTCTTATTATAAATTCATACATTTTATATGCTTTGTTAACAATTTCACCGATATGCGTTTTAAAATCAAGTTGTGAATCAAAAACAACACCAAGATCCCGCATCTCACCAACTCGAGACAGAACTTCTCCATTAATTCTATAATCATAATCAATTTTACTTTTTTTTCTTGTGAAGCTGAGTACATTACATTTGCTGATATTAAAGTGTAGACCATATTTTAGTGACCAACGATAAATTCTGTTCAAATCATCCTGAAGGTTTTCACAGTCTTGTATATTTTCAATTTTTTTGTATAATTTTAAGTCATCAGCAAACAATAAAGAATTTGAATTATTAATCTCTCTAGTTAGATTATTGATAAATAAAAGAAACAGTAGTGGTCCCAGATTGGATCCTTGCGGGACACCTGATGTTGCAATAAAATAATTTGACCTATATCCTCTAACAAAAATTTTTTGCTGTCTATGCTTTAAATAAGATTGAAAAAACTGAAGTAAATTACTGTTAAAGCCAAATTCTATATCCAACTTATCCAAAAGAATACTGTGTGCGATCTTTTCAAAAGCCTTTGTAAAATCTGTGTATACAACATCTATTTGGAATTTCTTATCCAGATTATCCGCTATATATTGAGTAATATTACATAAATTTGTAGAAGTTGATTTATTTTTAAGAAATCCATGTTGTCTATCAGTTATTTTGTTACGAACATAAGCATAAATGTGCTTGTATATAATTGACTCAAAAATTTTTGCTGGACATGATAAAATAGCTATTGGTCTATAATTCTGGATATTTGCTGAATCACCTTTTTTAAAAACTGGACAAATCTTGACTTCTTTCCATTTTTTTGGAAAAGTTTTAGTATTCAAAGACATATTAAATAATATTCTCAGTGGTTCTGCAAAAAATTATAAAGAATTAATCACATAATTGTTACAAATTTTTGAATAACTTAAAAATTACGTTTCTAGAATCATCAAATAAAAGTAATAATTCGTTAGAAATAACTTCATTGCATTTAAAATGCAAACCTTTTAAAAAATTACTCTTCGATAATAATTTTTTCGACAGTGAGGAATGTCTTTAAAAATTAACACAAGCCCGCTCGTTATGAGCCCGTCATATAAGACCTTTTCACATAAAAAAGTGACTCTCCCTCGTTATGAGGCCGGAATAAAAACACGAATTTTATAAAGCATGAATCACTTAATTGTTAAAAAATTTTGACTAACTTAAAAATTATGTTTCTAGAAGCTTTTTTTAATAAAGTAAAAGTAATATTTCTTAATAAATAACTTGCCAATCGCATCGTATTCAAAACGCAAACCTTCTGAAAAATTAGTCTTCAAGAATTAACACACTCCTGCTCGTCATGAGTCTGTCTTGTAAGACGTTCCTACAAAAATAAAGTGACGTACCCTCATTATAAGGCCGAAATAAAAACACCATTTTATGAAGAATTAATAACAAAATTAAAACATTTTGACTAATTTAAAAATTGTGTTTCTAGAATTATTTCTAAATAAAATAAAAGTTATATTTCACTAGATATAAATGAGCAATTTAATAAGTTTTTACATTTTTATTATGTACTAGCGACCCGCCCCGGCTTCGCACGGGTGCAATGCTGATACTAAATACACTACAGAAAAACTGTGACTATTTATTTTATTTTTACAACAATTATTACATCGGCCTCCGACGCGCTATTTATAGGCACGCTGCCGCCGCCCCGGTCGGCCAGTACCGCCCGAAGCGCTACTTCCCGCAATTTTAAATCTGTAATATCTTCGAAAATATTCATTTAAATCTTGTGCTGTAAAGGACCATATAGATCTATATTAAATCAACAATGTATTTAAGCTATTTAATTGGATAAGGATTAATGCTGTATTGGTTAAAATCGCTTCAAAATTTGCCATTATTTGTCGTAAAAAGTAAATGACAAAAAAATGTTATTGTGGGATATCCATGAGAGATAGACATATACCATCGCGGAGTTTTCTGTAGACCTTTTCAATGTGTACAAATAATTAGTACATTATTTTGATAAATCTCGTAGGGTTCAGCCTGCGTTTGCAATGTAAGCGGAAAAAAAATATGATAATTAACGACATCACATTAGAAACCTCAAAAATAACAGTATTTCTCCACTATTTAATGAATGTTATTATACATATAAACCTTCCTCTTGAATCACTCTATCTATTGAAAAAAACCGCATCAAAATCCGGTGCGTAGTTTTAAAGATTTAAGCATACAAAGGGATATAGGGACAGAGAAAGCGACTTTGTTTTATACTATGTAGTGATAAAGACGGCCTCATAACGCAAGGATGCAAATGTAAAGAGTAGGAGAAGTGTTTGTACGGGCTGCAAGAATGTAGGAGGGTATAAATGGGAGATTATGGGCTTTGGTTTACATAATAGGAATTTTTTACTGTATCCTAACAAGGCAGCATCCTTTCTGAGAATTTGCAGGTGCTTTTGACAATGTAAGTCTTGTGCTAGTTTTTAAACCTTTTGGCTCTATATTCTTCAATCAAATCATCAAAGAACGTTCAACATTTCAAGCTGTTAATGTCAAATTCGTATTGAATTCCAAAGATTTAACTTCTTCAAAAATATTCGGTACATTTATTTCTTATTTTTTACGAAATTTAGTTGACTCCAGATGGCAAGAATCCGGGCTTATCGATACCACAATCGAAAACAGCGGCAACGATTAAAAACGACGATGAGGACAATTTCTTCGATCTACTGTCGCGTTTCCAGTCGAAACGTATGGATGACCAGAGATGTTCTTTGACAGTTAAAAGTAAGATAAAATAGTGAACCGCTTAAAAAAAATTAATTTAAATAATACCTTTAATTGCGTTATTGTAGGCGATAACAACAAGGAAAACAAGAACGTCGTCAATCTTCCTAAAAACGACGGCGCAGAGGATCTTTTTGATATGATTACCGGTATGCAAAGTAAGAGGATGGACGAACAAAGAGTAGAATTACCAAATTTACCAGGTAAATATGCTTTTAGCAACCGGTAATCGGCGTATAACGCAATATTTATTTATCTATTATAAATAGGTCTCCAATCAAGCTCTCTACAACGCTTAGCGGACTCCCGATCGAATTCCTCTATACCCGACGAACAATTCTTAGATCAGTTGGTTCGGTGTCAAAATTCACGCTTGGATGACCAGAGGTCGCCACTACCCGCGCCTGCGGTAGACGCCGAGGGAGATCCACAACCGCCATCTGGAGGACGAAGCGGCGCAACGGTCCCCGATGAAGATTTCTTTTCCTTAATTATGAGGTTCCAGTCTGGCAGGATGGACGACCAAAGGGCAGCGGTACCGAGGGTAAATACTAGGTAAGTTGCATATAAATGGTTTTCCCGTAATTTTCAGATGATTTTGATTTGAGTTTTAAAATTATGTGCGACTTTAATTAACTTTTTTCTCAAATTAATCGATTTTTGTTCAAATTGTGACAACCAACCTCAACTTTTGAAGTATTGAGTATTCCATAGACGACATAGGAGATATATATATATATATATATATATATATATATATATATATATATATATATATATATATATATATATATATTGTTACGAACTTTATAGCGTTGCACATTTCATAATATTAGTTTGTGTTTGCAGTTCATAGGGTTTTAGATATATTTTCTACAAGTTTATAATTTATTTAAGTAATTTTACCTTTGTTAATTTCCTCAGGAGACGACTATGAAAGAAGGTCTGGAACTTTTCAGAGAATTCGATTTCCTTATTTTTAGTATGGAACGCCTATGATGGAAGGTCTAGAAATCGCCGGATTATTCCTTTTTCTTAGTTTTATCACACCACGTAGTATGGAAATCCTTCTAGAGAATTAGGGAATCTTCCGGCATCGACCAAAAGGGTATATAAAGGGTCCAGATCGACTTTCTTGGTCAGTAGATTTCGAGAGTTCGTCAACGCAAGTTAAAATAGTTTGACAAGTGTCAAAAGTAAGGTTGACAATAAAGTTATTAAAATTATACAGTGTGTGTAGTTTGTATGAAGACCGGCCGTCCGGAACAATATATATGAAGTAAAATGCGAACAGTAAATACAAACTTTTCTCCATCATATCCTTTCTGTGTTAGAGGTTGCAGAGTTAGAATAAATTGTTATAAAACACAATTTATCCTATTCCACCACCATCGAGATGATGGCCTACCTGTACCACCATACCGAGAAGAAAGCCAAAACTTACCCTCCCCGCCACAGTGATACGGCAGAGGTACATGTTTCGTCTCTACTAGACTCATCAGGGTACCGACATGCACCTGGCTGTGCAAAGGACAGATCGGAGGAAACATGCAAATACTGAACGCGGCTTCGCCGACCTCCCGCCGGATGGCGTATATATGTTTATTCGGGTTTCACGGATTCCTCCACTGCTATTGCATCTCACACGGAGGAATCCGTGAAAGCCGCATAAACATATATACGGCATCCGGCGGGAGGTCGGCGAAGCCGCTTTCAGTATTTGCATGCTTCCTTCGATCTGTCCTTTGCACAGCCAGGTGCATGTCGGTACCCTGATGAGTCTAGTAGAGATGAAACATGTACCTCTGCCGTATCACTGTGGCGGGGAGGGTAAGTTTTGGCTTTCTTCTCGATATGGTGGTACAGGTAGGCCATCATCTCGATGGTGGTGGAATAGGATAAATTGTGTTTTATAACAATTTATTCTAACTGTACAACCTCTAACACAGAAAGGATATGATGGTGAGAAGTTTGTATTTACTGTTCGCATTTTACTTCATTCATACGCGGAGCTGCATATAGTTGTACGTTTGCTGAATGTGATTTCAGCACTACAACGGCATAATGTGGATATATCCACTGCTATTGGATCTCACACGGAGGAATCCGTGAAAGCCGCATAAACATATATATATATATATATATATATATATATATATATATATATATATATATATATATATATATATATATATATAATACGATCAACTCAAGTTCATAGGTAAATTTGATAATGTGTCGATTTATCGGCCTCCAGGTAATGACGTCAGAAATTAGCGCTGCGTCTTTGTATTATAGGAGTTGTTGGTATTATCCGCTCTTGGGAGCCGCGTGGTTCTATGGTATGTCTAGTGATATGTAGATGTGACATGTTGGAATCTTGACATTACCAACACAAATATATTACAGCAACAAAAAAATAGCTAACTTTTACAATGGAATTGCAAAAAAATCATTTTTAACAAATATGTTTTATTTATAGAATCGCCAACGGATCCGTACCGCATCCACCCAATAACAGTATAAATAACTCGAAGAAATCTTCCAAAAGGAAATAAAAATTTGGATATTTTCCTTGAATATATTTAGCAAAAAAAAATATTACAATTTAGTACAATTATGAACCATTTTTTTCGTTAATTTTAAGCTAAATTTGTAGACGTCTACGAAACCGAGCGAAAACAACGTACAGACGCTGTCTAAACAAAGTGTCGCTACAATCTTCTTCTTTAGCAGTCTTTCAGAATTCTGGACATAGGTTTCTCTTTTTCTTTTCCACATTAATCTGTCATATTTTGCTACTTTTTTTCAAAAATTCATATGGCCAGCCCATCGAGCCAACCTCCATTTTCATTCGCTTTCTTATATCCACATTTCCAACATAATCTTGGAGACTTATTCTCGGCATTAGTCGTTTGATGGCGCTTAGTTTTTTTGACAGACCTGATATGTCATCACAGGAAGTTTACATGGGCTGAATACTTTCTTTTTAAAATTTATAGAAGTAGTTTTATCTGTAGGGGTAAAATCGAATTTTCCCATTGCTGCTCACGTCATATTAGTTCTTCAATATATCTCAACACCGTTTGATTCACTTTTTTAAAAGTTTTCTTCTCCCTTCAAGCATATACTACTGGAGAGAGAGAGAGAGAGAGAGCGAATATGGGGTCGTGCTATTTCTGTCGCTCCCATAATTTCGAAGCGCCTGCCAGCCCATCGCTGTTTGGAGCTAGAGAGATGATACGACCACATATTCGCTCTCTCTGTCGTATAACGCGAGCGGTACAATATATCCTCCCTCCAGTGCTCAAAGTCTTCACCACAACCGATTGCTCTTTACCGTGAATGTATCGACACTTGTTTAATCCACGTCTGAACGTTGGCGTCCGCTCCCAAAATAGTGTTAAATTTAAAGAAAATGAAATATTTAAGTGACATATTTGAAGATTGCAGTTTTCAAACCAAAGGTCTTAATTTTTTTACGTAAATAGTAATGCTTTCAACATAAAATTGTAAGTGTAAAAGCTCTCTAAGAGAAACACCGTAACGTCAAGTGTTCTTGAAGTCGACAGATTTCAAAATATGTTACGAGTCAAAGTACTGAAGAAATGACATATGACATAAGTAGCACGCCTGAGTGGTTTTGGTTTATATAACTTTATTCAATCGGTAACACTTCTACTGCCCTCGATTCATTGGCATGAACAGCTCGGAGCTGTACCGATGCAAGAAACGCTCGCTTTATTCAAGTGGTGTATTATGCCTCGGCGCTTGTCAGATCTGCTTTCCCCTTACCCCTCAAGCACCAACAAAAATATTTGATGTATAAAGCCCTAGCAGCTGTCAGTTACCATTTTTCGATGCTATGTTTGGGTAAAAAACATTTTATACTTGAAATGGAGACACAAAAATAAGATTATTTCACAAGATATTGGACTTCCGTTCATAATTTTTTTTAACGAATTGCGAAATATTTATGGCTGAAAATGCCATGATACCAGACAAAACTTAAAAGTAATAAGTAATAAAATAATATTTTTACCTTTTTGTCTTCAATATGTGTTGCTATGGATATTAAAAACACAAATTCCAAAAAAAAATAATTTGGAGGTTATTTACCGTTCAAATTAATACTTGAACCGCTTTTTTCAGATTTGCTCGGAGCTACTCGGGGCTTGAAGCACCCGAGCTGAAAACTTTTGAATCGAGAGCAGTATTTGATATATAGTTCAGGACCGGACTTTAAATTGCCCTTATAATTTTAATAAAATTATTTCAGTTGAATACATCAAGTACATAGCGTAAAAGATTAAAATATAAGAAAAACCAACTTTTTTTGTATTTTTCGAGTGCAAAATTGTTAACAATACCACAGTGAAATAATAATTTCAGCCACTTTGGGCTAGTACTGCATGTAACAATAATGTACTGATGGCTGTATTCTTTAGAGTAAATTATCACTGATCAAAGTGAAACTGATAACTTCACGTTCTTTTGAATATGCGTTTACTTTTCATTGGGTCAAAGCTATCAAGATTACTTCAAGTGATAGAACTGACAGAAATAATGACTCAAAAAAAGCCCTGATCTAGGAAAGTAAGTTTCAAACGAGATATATCACATGAACGATGTCATTTTTACGTCATTTGTCTGTCTCAGTCAGTACTTTGAGTATAACCTAGTGTATAATCGAATATAATGGTGTGAGGGTGTCGAACCTAAAATACCGACTTTAGGAACATTTTGGATAATCTCTATATATACTGCCACATTTTTTCCCCATATACATGATTTTTATATACAATTCATATATTTTTTACACTAGTTCTAATAATTATTAATTGTAATTATAATTTTTTATAGATTTTATTTTTTTTTTCTCAAATATTTCTTCCTTTATATTAATGTTTTTATTATAGAATTAGATAATTAATATAGAACATTTATAGTTCTTGGGATTGTTATTGGGACGAAACATTTTTATTCTCAAACTTTTAATAATTTGTATATTTTTATATCTTCACATTTACTAATAATAATTTTTTGATATTAGTCCTGTAACAAACCATATATATATATTAGTATATTTATATAACTGTTATGCGAAATGTTATGGAAATTTTAAGAAAATAATATTATAGAAGACATTATTATTATTATATAGGTTTCCTTTTATGTAATTTCTTAGCTGAGCTAATTTGGAAAAGAAAACGGGCCTTAAATAGGTTTTTCAAGTGATTTTGGTTGATAATCGGTTGAATCATTTCTTTCACCTTTGTTTTCAACCAATTAACCACTCCAAAAAGATTGTCAAGGATTAAAAAGAGTTGGAGAGCTCTGCTAAGATATATATGTTACAAGGAAAACGCCATGTTAAGAAACCGCGTGTTTAACGCTCCGGTACCGGGTTTCTAACGCTTTTACCGGAATGTTGGACGCGCCCTTATCAACATATAGGACAAAAAATCGATTATTAAGCTATTAATTTAATGCGCTGGATGTTTTCATTGTTCGCCATAGATTTTTTACATATTGTGGTTTATAGAAATTTTAAATGTGATAAACAATGTTTCAGTATTGTGCGCCAAATTTGTTCCTCCATTATATACAAGTTTTCGATAGATTTTATCACAACAATTATTGACTCGTTCCAAGAGTGAAAAATACAAAGTGTATGCAGTGGAATAGTGTTTTCAAAAATATGTTTATCAACATTTTACTCAAATCATCGCCGTTTTTTACACGCACCGCTCGCAGAACGCCTTGCTACGGTACGTAAATTTAATGTCTTCCGTGTGCTTTTACCGTCTGGGAAAAAATTAGTCTTAAGAAGCAAGGGCGGATCTAAAGATGGGTCAGTGGGGTAATGCGCTCGTACCCAAAAATGTACATGTACAAAAAAAACACCGGAAATCTGATAACATTATATATATATATATATATATATATATATATATATATATATATATATATATATATATATATATATATACAGGGTGATTCAAAAATCGATCACGAAACTTAAGGGGGTGATTCTACTTGACAAAATAAGGGTAGAGCTTCATATAATTTTTTTCAAAATGTCATTCGTTTTCGAGTTACAAGCCGTCCAAGTTCAAGTTTTTATTTTTTGTTTTTTGAATTACTCGCTTACAGGAAAACCGATTTGACTAATATTTGAAAGATAGGCTAAGTCTTCTGCGCTTCATCATTTTAGTAACAATTCACATTGATTGTTTGCCGCTAGAGGGCACTTTACCTACATTGAAAATTGTTTTTTTGTCATAATTTTTTAGTGTTGACAGCTACAGTAGTTTTTGGCATAATTTCTGAAAGACTGATGCCAGGCCTTTAAAAAAGGTGCTCTTTATTTTCATCGCTAAACCCAACGGTTTAGACGTAAATCACCCTTAAAAATTAAGTGGTAAATTTACTTTTCTCATTTCATTACCACCAGCTACCAGGTAAATAGCTATCAAAGTATGCTAGAGCTGTCAGTTTAACATCAAATAAATCCGCTTTTTAAAATATTTAATTTATAATCTTAAAATAACTAATAATGGCTAATCAGTAAATATTCATATTATGGATTATTGCGATATACATTTAATTGATAAAAATTAATGAAACAGTACTAAACAAACTAAAAAAGATTCTCAAAATGTCCCCCATTTTCTTCCATACATTTCCTAACACTCTTCAAAAAATGTCGCCTAACTCGATGAAAAATTCCTGGTGTTTCTTTAATAATTTGGCACTTTTCGATTATCCTGAAGCGAAGATCCTCGACGTTGATTACTGGAATATCGTACACCAATTGTTTCAAATGACCCCAAAAGAAAAAATCCATAGGATTAAGGTCTGGTGACCTCGCTGCCCATGCCAATGGTCCACTTCGTCCTATCCATCGCTCAGGATACGTTGCATTCAAATACTGTCGGACACGTATACTAAAGTGGGGCGGAGCTCCGTCTTGGAGGATCCACATGTTGGCCCTTACTTCCAATGGCACATCTTCCAGATACAATGGGAGACGATTTTGGATAAAATCTAAGTATACGTCACCAGTTAATGGACCATCAAAGAAATGAGGACCAATAAGGTAATCTCCTATTATCCCTGCCCACACATTTAGTGAAAATCTACGCTGATGTTTCGTTTCTACCACATTGTTTGGGTTCTCGTAAGCATATGTGTGGATGTTGTGTAGATTTGTTATGCCATCACGAGTGAAACCAGCTTCGTCAGTGAATAATATGACGCCAATTAATCGATTATCGTGTTCATACTTAGCTAGGATCTGATTGCACATTTCCAACCGTCTCGGCCGATCATCGTCATAAAGAGCCTGCACCTTTTTTGAATGAAACGGGTAGAGTTGTTCTTCTCTTAGTATCCTCCATGAACTAGCCTGACAGAGCCGCACTTCATTCCCAATTTTTCTAGTACTAATACCTGGATTATCTTCAATAATTTCAAGCACTCTTTCTTCTTGTTGCACGTTTCTAGCAGTTCTAGGTCTTCCCCTATTTCCATTATAACTTTTAAAGGAACCACATTCCGCAAGCCTCCTGTGCACACTGGAAAATGTTTGAGCATCAGGGATATTTCTTTCCGGATAACTCTCCATATCTTCTTGCCAACTCTGCATTACCATTTGCTTTTCCATAACAAAAATGGATATCACAATATTCGATATTTGAATATTGGTGATTAGCCATTATTAGTTATTTTAAGATTATAAATTAAATAGTTTAAAAAGCGAATTTATTTGATGTTAAACTGACAGCTCTAGCATACTTTGATAGCTATTTACCTGGTAGCTGGTGGTAATGAAATGAGAAAAGTAAATTTACCACTTAATTTTTAAGGGTGATTTACGTCTAAACCGTTGGGTTTAGCGATGTAAATAAAGAGCACCTTTTTTAAAGGCCTGGCATCAGTCTTTCAGAAATTATGCCAAAAACTACTGTAGCTGTCAACACTAAAAAATTATGACAAAAAAACAATTTTCAATGTAGGTAAAGTGCCCTCTAGCGGCAAACAATCAATGTGAATTGTTACTAAAATGATGAAGCGCAGAAGACTTAGCCTATTTTTCAAATATTAGTCAAATCGGTTTTCCTGTAAGCGAGTAATTCAAAAAACAAAAAATAAAAACTTGAACTTGGACGGCTTGTAACTCGAAAACGAATGACATTTTGAAAAAAAAAATATATGAAGCTCTACCCTTATTTTGTCAAGTAGAATCACCCCCTTAAGTTTCGTGATCGATTTTTGAATCACCCTGTATATATATATGGCTCACCCTAAAAAATTTTCTGGATCCGCCCTTGGATTTGGGTAATGAGAAAATCATTGATAGCGATGGGATGCAACATTTTTGAACTCGCATTATTCCCGTGCACAGGTGCCAAATTTATGCGTTCTATAGAATAGATTGACGCAAAATAAATTTTTCCAAAAAGTTCAGTATTAGTGGTAGTAGTCATTGTTAGAAAATAGAATTTATAAGTTTGATTGATCAAGAATAATAAGAAAACAAGGAATAATGAAATTGAAGCTTCAAGAAAATTATAATTGTTTCGATTATGTGAAGTCTGGGAAAATGACTTAAAAAATTCTTTTACATACCCCCTATTTCAAGGTAGTAAAACACTTTTCACTTTTGAGTTAATTTTTTCACTAAATCGTTAAGATGTTGTTGTATCCACAAATTTCACCCATCTAAAATCTCCTATAATTCCATAAATTTGCACTTTGTAATCCGAAAATTCAAGAAAAACTATTAAAAAACTTACGAAACCACTAAATACAGCTGCCTGGCGGATAATTTACACTGTTGCCAAAGCATATTTCTGTGAAATACGCGTAGGTATATATTTTTCTTTTTAAAAAGTACCTGAAAAACATTTTTAGATTTCTAATTAATTTTTATACATCTTGGACTTATAATTTACACTTTCCCTCTATTTTTAAACTGAATTTTTTACTTTACAGCAGCAGCAGATACTAAATCTTCCACTTTCCCCCTAACTCAAACTTTTCCTAACACACTTCCCAGGCAGAGATTGATTCGCTGTGTCTAGTTTTGGTTAGTTCAAGTTTAGTTTAGAACTAACCTAAATGAAAGGAAACGGACGAACCAACCAAAAATTTTAGTTGATTAAGATTAATTTTACACATTTTAAATAATACTTTATTACATATTTAACATATGACAACGTCGCAACAGAAATTTGGCCCTTTCGTCACAGGGTACTGTCGACAAATAGTAGAAATGTGGAAGTTTACAAGCTTATTTGTGCTTTTTTGTTGTTCTTGTTTCGGTTACTAAAATTTGTCGAAAAACTGTTAAAACATATTATGTACAATATATTTTAACTAATATTATTAATAATATCTACTTAAGTTCAGTGTTTTTCCTAGAAATAAAAAAATCTTGAAGCGAAAAGTGTATTTTCGAGAGTTTTCTGGAAAACCAAAACCAGAATCATATTTTATAACCTTAAAATTGGGGGAATGTTTTTTCGTAATTATTCTTGATCAAATTATAAATAACATGGCTCTTGTCACAACCAACTCCAAAAAATCAATGCGATCCAAATCTATCCGATGACTTTCCAAAGAGACTGACAAAAGACATGTTAATGCAATTAATTTTGATCTGAAAATATTGTAAAATAAATTCTGTGTAATTTTAATATATTGTTTTATTTATCATAAAAATCTTACATATCTTTACAACATACAAATTAATACATTTACTGATGTATAAATTGAACTCAACGTTTAGCAAAAAATTTCATATACCACATATAACTAGTGGCAGCACTCAATGAAAACCACGTTAAAATATAGGACAAATGTTCATTTCTTAAAGTTATTCGGGTCTGGCCGCCAATTGGACCCCCAGGAGCATTCAGCTCATCTGTTTGATCAAGAAATATGGGAGCTGCTCCTGTTGCTGCACACATTGATGTCAAATCTCTAAAAATTAGAATATCTTTGGAATAAGTAAAATTTTTACAAATTAAAGTGACTAACCTATAAAAATATAAATTGCTTCCCTCCTGATTCTTCATGGTAAAGTTTGGTCTATTTTCATTCAATCTAACATGACCAATAACATCTACAACCCCTTCTATTTGACCACTAGGTCTTGTTTTTGGGTCAACCTTATTTGATGGAACCCAGCCCCTATTTACTAATATTATTGTGCTAAAAACAAAAATTACTAGTATTAAGGGGATGTAGTACCAATATTTAACAATATAAATTAAAATAATTGGACCTCCTTAATATAATTATTTTCAAGTTTAATAATTGCTTACTCTCTGTCTTCTAACTTAAAAGGTGTAACAACAAGATAGCCCTGGGAAGCTCTAGATTTCTCACTTATCAAACTACTCCCTGTGCTGGAATCTCCTTTTGATAATAGAGTTCTGGGTCCCATATAGATTTCTTTGTCGTGAAGGAATGTTCCTCTTACATGGATAGGTGTATATTCTAGTTTGTTTAGTTCTTCAATACTAAAATTGGTATTGAATATAATACAATTCAAATTATAACATTATTCTTTACCTCTCTGGTAAAACTATGGGTGTACTGGTGGTACATTTTTTTAGCTCCGCAATAAGGTTTTCTTTCCACTGTTTTCTTCGTACTTGCCATACGCCTAAACCAAAAGTG
This sequence comes from Diaprepes abbreviatus, assembly GCA_034092305.1. Taxonomy (NCBI): domain Eukaryota; kingdom Metazoa; phylum Arthropoda; class Insecta; order Coleoptera; family Curculionidae; genus Diaprepes; species Diaprepes abbreviatus. The sequence goes on from JASJET010000127.1 coordinate 3,210,489, forward strand.
GAAACGGGAATAACCTACAATTTTAATAAAATTATTTAAATTAATACAAATCTTTAGCTTTAATACCAGCAAGAACCACCCGAAAGGGTCTATTCGTTGAACTTTACTTGGCTGCTTAAACACTGGTCGAGATACTTGTTTGCAACAGGTATTAGTGGTAAAGAACACTGCGTTATTAGAAACATTAAAAATGTGTTTTTTATTTGCTTTTAGAGCTTTAACAACTAAATTATTCATCATAAATATAAAGATTTATTTTCTGGTATTTGTAAACAAACATTGAGGTTAGAATTAGAAACAACTGGCTGTCACTGTCACAACTATTTGTAAGTGCTTACATACTAACGGATGTAGTTTTACTCTATTACACTCCCGTTCACGGTAAAATTTTAAGCTTCGTCGTCAATATAGCTTTATTGTCTCAAGTAAAATACAATAACTCGTAGATCTTAAAATTATAGGCAAATAAAATTTCCATTGCAAATAATTCTTTACAAAAAAAGTGGAAGCGCCAGGCCCAATCAAAGTAAAAAAAGCGCATAAAATAAAACGTCAACACTTTTAAATAACTGAACAAATATTTAAAAAGAAGCCGTATAAAAAACACAAAATAAAGCCCATATTAATTTTATATAAATATAACGTCACTAAAATACAATCTTTAATGCATAGAATGTACTACTATTGGCGGCAGCGTTGCGTGCGTTACGCGTCAGGAATAGAGAGGGCAAATAACAGTATATACTATCTCTCTTATTCAGAACTTTAAGTTTTGTCCTTCCCTCCTTATTCCGTTTATTCTTAGCGCACATGAGTGCCCCAATGGCTTTCGGAGCAAAAGAGATAACATATATTATTTGCTTTCTCTCTTTCTACCACGTTTCGCGCGCGGACTCTGTGTGCTGTTTCCATAATATATGTCTAAAATTTTAACCACGATGTTGTTATTTCGAATCAAATAATTACCAACTGTCAATTCGATGAGTTGATTTAACGGATCTAATATTTTTGAAATATCCACTCTCTCAAAGATTTAAACACTTCTAAACAATTTATTGCCAAGTTGCAATAAATAAAAGCGACGTTGTCAATTTTACACGTATATTAACGTCAAAAGTTACCGCAGCAAAGTTGTCCGATTTAGCGATAAGTCAATCATATTCATTTACGACAACAGTCATAAAACTGCAACATTTGCCAATTTCCTTTGATAAGGAAAGCTGTGATTGTTGTCGATGCGTCATTGAAAGATTATTTTAATAATTTTTGCTCGTACGCGTTTCAATTAAAGAAAAACAGTTTGTACAATAATTCCAAGTTTTCTGTTTACTTATCCATATCTTAAAATTGATTACTCAGTGATAAAAATGGTCTTAATCCATATTTTGTTGCATAAAATATTGTTTTAATACTGGAGACAGTTTCTTTGTTATATTTTAATTGTTGGAGCTTAATTAGTGTTATTTACTAAACAATTACGATGATTAGTCATGGGTGAATGATGAATTATTTGTCACAATGGAACGGCCAGTACCAGCGCCTAGAGAGGGCAAGAAGCCCATTCCTACACCTAGAAGAAACGTAAACAGGAGTACTGAACCTTTAGCAAGATCCCCTAAAGTAAATACATCAAGTACTATCCCTGAATCAGTGACGGAAATTACTATAGTGCATACAATTGAGGAAAATAAAAATGAAATGCCTCAAAAAATGGGAGAAGATGAGAAAGGAGAGAATTGTAATACATTTTCCAGGAGAATGACTAATGCTTCAAAGCAAATAGCAGGTATTTAAGTTTGTTTAAGTTGATTTGTGATTATTTTTGTGTGCTTCGTTGATTATTATCTTGATTATAATTTATGATTTATGCATTACGTAGATAAATTAACATTTAATGTTGAACTGTGCCTAGTTTAAAAAAAATTTGAACATATAAAATCAGATGACTGTCTAATATTGAACATATAAGTGAAATTTTGTCTTGAACATATTCTAATTATGATTGCAGAGACTAATGCAACATTTAATAAATAAAAAAATAACAAAATAATATAATACTTTACACTAAATCAAATTAAGAGCAAATAGCCAATATCTGGAGAATTATAGTCAGCCTGTTTAATGAAAAAGTTTTTGTAGGATCTTTTAAAGCTGTAAATTAATTTTAATCGAATAGCAGAACGAATCGAATTATAAGCATTAATTGCGGTATAGCTGAATGATCTCTTATATAGAGACGTTCTAAGCTTAGGAACATCCAACAAATAAACATTATTAGTGTCCACACTATGTATAAATGTTCTATACTGTAACTTACTTTTCCACTATTTTCCTTTCCTTTCCCGAAAAAACACCAATTTCACTTCACAAGGCACTTTTATTTCTGAAAAAACATTGAAGTTTCATATTTATTTTAAATTGTACTATTAAATACATTGTATGTAATACATTTCAACTATCTTTGCACCCATTTGAAAAAAATTATATTGTCAACAAAAAAGCAAAAATACACTCTGAAAACGTCAAATATTCACTGCAACGTTGCCAGGTGTAAAATATTTTCATAATATATACTTTTATTTGAAAAAACTATAAAATTTGCTCATCTCAGTCAACAACAGAGTTTAATTTTTGGGTCAGTCCATTGGAACTTTACCACTCCCCAATATTAAGAGAGTTCAAAACTATGGCTAAAAATTTTTAGGCTCATACGGTTTTTTTGTCGGCCATTTTAAGTTTGTTTCAGAACCTTTTTTTTCCTTGAAAACAACTTTTAAGCAAATATATCTCTAACTCTCTTAATTTTAAGGATATTGACACACAACAAAAACTAAAATTATCAGTGTGATATGCTCTAGATTTTTTTTCTTACATTATATTACCTAAGTAGTGAGGAAAGTGAAGAAAAAAAATTACAACTCTAAAGTGATAATTAATTGTTTCTATTTGTTTTTTTGGTCTTCTTTCTTGATTTTTCCGATGAAAAAATCCAAATTCATGAAATTTTATATAATACGGAAGCTTCTATTAACGTGGAATTTGAGGTTGTAACAAAATTTTGACGATATGATGCAAAAAATTTAATCTAAAGTGAAAAGTAACTTTCTCCGTTTTTCTGAAAACTGATGAAAAATTATGGAAAACCGAGGTTAGAATCGCATTCAACGATTTCGAAATAGGGGGATAAGTGTCGAAATTATTTAAAAAATAAAAATTACTAAAAAATGTATTGTGGTTCCAAAAAAACTGTTAAACTAAATCAATTGTTAAAGAATGTATCACTCTGTAAATTTACGTAATATGATGAACCCAATTCTTTAGTAATCATATTTTTGTATAGTGTTAAGTTAAAATTTCACATTATTAGTCCCCTAGTTTAAATTTTGGCAGTATAATTTATTTATTTAACCACACCTATGGCTAAGTGAATAAAAATAAACATTTTTATCTTTTTCCTAATAAATTATTTAGGTGTCTAAATTTGAAAAATCAGAATATCAATAAATTGCAGTGGAAATCATATTTATTATAAGATGGTCAATAACCTAAACCTATAATATTATTCAAAAATTTAATAATTAAATCATTACAATATAATAATTAATGCAGAATTCCAATCTAGTTTATTTACACTGTTTTCGCTATTATTTAAAATGAAAGTGAATACAATTAAATACCAGTATGCTTTAAAACTATATTATTTACACTTTAAAAAATCATAAAATGATCCAATTTGATATTTACATATGTATGAATTAAATTTATATATTTGTTATTGTACTTTTGTATTTAATCAACATATACATAAAGAGTTCTAAAATTTAAAACTTGGTTGCAATTTTCAAGAACAAGTTTTTTTAATAACCATACAAATATAGCACACCAAAAATTGTAAGATTTAGTCAGTTTAAGTAAAAATATGTTTGGATAAATTCTGTACCTTCCTATCAAAAATTCTATAGTCTATGGAAATTAGACTTTTGTCGCGAAAAAAATATAACCTGCCATTTTATTACTGGAAAATGTATATTTCAGCATTCTAAAAACATTAATATCGATGTTAACATTGACAAACCTGTAGTAACAAAATGGCGGACCAAAAATGGTCACTTTTTCGGTTTTTCCAGTTTATCTCAAAAACTGAAGGTTGTATGGCGAAAAGTTTCAAACAAAAGTTGTAGATAATTGAATTACCTATCGACTCGTATTTAAAAAGTTATAGGTGGCGCCACTAGTCATCGAGATATATTTTTTTTCGACAAAATTACATTTTTTTTTTAAATAAAACCATATTTATTTACGAATTGTTGTATCAAAATTTACAGTAAATATATATATATATATATATATATATATATATATATATATATATATATATATATATGTGGTACAAGTTTTTAATGAAAAAAATGGCTAATAATAAGTACTCAGTGCAAGTAAAGGAAACAATAATTAAATATTATAATAGTGGTGAATCAGTGACATCAATTGCAAAGAAATTTGGAATTCGTCATAGCGTAATTTCGCGAATTATAAGCCGCTTTCGTTCTTCAGGCTCGTTGACCACTATCCACAAAGGAGGTCGTCCACAGAAAACCAGTAAACGGGACGACCAGACAATAATTAGATTAATAAAGAAAAGATCCGTTCATATCAGCAAGGTCAATTGCAAATCGATTACCACCGTATATTTCTGAAAGATCCATCCAAAGACGAGCTGTTGAAGGTGGATTGAAATCATACCGAAGTGCCAAAAAATCATTTATTTCCGCCAAAAATAGACTAGCTAGAATTCAATTTGCAAAGGAACACCTAAATTGGAGTACAGCCCAGTGGAAGACCGTACTCTTTTCTGACGAGTCGAAGTTCAACTTGAAAAATTCGGATGGATTTCGGCTAGTACGCAGACCTAAAGGGCAACGTCTTAACCCTCGCTATAAGCACGGAGGAGGAAATGTTTTGGTCTGGGGATGGGTTTCCGCACATGAAATCGGACCAATTCACAAAATTAATGGTATAATGGATCATTTTGTGTATAAGGATATCCTAAATAATGTTATGTTGCCACACGCAGAGGAAGAAATGCCACTTAAGTGGAGGTATTAACATGATATCGACCCAAAACACACTGCTAAATGTGTGAAAGAGTGGTTCGTAAACAAGATTGACGTTTTGAAATGGCCAGCGCAATCACCTAATCTCAATCCCATAGAAAATCTAAGGGATATTGTAGATCTCAAAATAAATCGCGATAATTGCAAAAATGCGGATGACCTTTTCCGACAAGCGGAAATTGCATGGAATGGAATTTCCGATGAAATTTTATCTAACCTTATAGAGTCCATGCCACGCAGATGCGAAGAGGTTTTAAAAAATAAGGGCTACGCAACTAAATATTAGTTAAATAATAATATTGCAGATTATATTTTTTCCAAAAAGCTGTTTGGTCTAATTTCCTTATACCATCTAGTTTTTAGGTTGTTTCTTATTCATCACATGGCGATGTGGTAATAAAAAATTCAAACAGAAGAACCATAAATGAAAATACCAATATGATACCTAGACTTTTTGTATCTATTTATAGCTTTGTACAGTATACTTTTGATAGATTCTTTTGCATTAACAGTAATCAGTGAATTTGTGTCAGTTTAATAAGTTGATAAAACTCTTGTGTCTTCTATAAATAGGTAATTTTTTTATTAAAGCAAAGTTTTATCAATAATATACATATATTAGCAGTTACCCGGTGCGGCTTCGCCCGCGGGGGCAGCGAGGAACGGTTTTCAGAGTCTAATACATTCACCTTTTATTCTGCTTTTATTTATATTATCAGTGTGAAGTAAATTTTATACTATTTTTGCAAATTGTCGCTGCATACCATGGTTGGGTTGATTTTGATTTTTTTTTACATTTCCACTAAAAAACTCATAGAGAACAAGTCGAGAGAATTAAATCATATTTTTAAAATGTATTTTATTATCGCCTAAATAATTAAATAAAGTACTGTTACGTCGGGGGAGCGAGGTGGCCAAAGATGTGGCCTTTTCTTGGCTATCCAAATTTTGCAGACGATTGTTAACTAAATGTCTATTATGTGCAGGCGCCCCATCATGTTGATAAAATAGATTTCTATGATCAGCCAGCGGCAAGTTATCTAAATAGTTCACTTCCAAATTTCTCAAGATGTCGAAGTAGCGCTCACCTATAAGTTAAAAAACTTATTTTGTATCTAGAAGTCTTCAAAAATGGCTTACTTACCATTCAGATTATCTTGATAGAATTCTATGGCGACGACGCCGTCATTTCTTATAGCACAATACACGTTAAACTGCCAAGACTTGAAAATTTAATTATCTAAATAGATGTAGGGTAACTAGGGGTAATGGCGTTCACTTAACAAAAACAAGATGTATTTTTTAATTTATTTAATATAAATCAAAATTAAGAAAAGTAGCAAAGTCTTTAATTATCGAGTAACCAACAATTTAACAACAAAAGCATATATCTTTGACCTACTAGTAGTAGGAAAACATTTAAAAAAAAAAACATGTTTGAGCGGCATTGCCCCTGACTTTGGGTAATGCCGCTCGGGGTACGGAGTAATGACGCTCAAACATGTTTTTTTGGAATATAACAAGTAAGATACATTTTAATTAAAGAAATATAATGAGATCAACCTTAAAAAATAAAAGTAAAGTCTACAATCACAAATTTGCATCAATTATCCCCATTTGTACGTAAGATTAGCCTTTTTCAATTTAACAAATATAGTAAAGTTTTCTATGGCAAATCAACTTCAATTATTATAACATAATATAAAATAACTATTAGTTACTAGAGGTACGACAAATTAGAAATAGAAATATTTTAGTTTTGAACACATAGATCACAGATATATTCATCTGGCGTATCCCACCCTGAACATATAGCATGAGCCCACAGTCCGCAGTTGGTGCAGCGATACCACAACTCGTTATTTTTTCCAAATTCTTCGCAAATAATACATTTGTTATAATCTTCATCATCCACATTCATTTCGTCATCACTGTCATCATCGCAAAGGTGCTCTTCATCTTCACTCTCTGAAGAACTTTCTTGTAAGATTTTTGTTTTATTTGTTTGTTCTTCTTTTCTTTGACAACTTTTTTTGGTCTTGATTTATCATCTTTTCCAGTCTTATTGAGTTTCGCTATTTTTTTCTTTTCTTTATCCTCTAAAATTATTTTCATAGGAGTCGAAGTTAATATGGTAACATGTTGTTTTCGCTTTCTTTGACTTGGCTTATAAGATGGTGCAATAGTAGGTGTCGTTGCTATAGCAGCAAAGGGTTCTTTGCTCATCAACAAGTTCTTGGTTACAAGCAACTGCCAAAACAGATTTAGAGCATTGATTCTTGTTTGATGATCCTGCCAAAGTAGATATATGTCCTGAAATTATGTCCATACCATCAGACTGCGCATCTTCAAAATTCTGGACATTTGGGTTTTGGTGTTCAGCGATTTGTTCAGATTCTTGTGCCATCAGCGACGCTGCCAGAAACTCTTGATCAGTGAAAACATTTGGGTTCAATGGGTAAATTCCCGTGGCTCGAAATCCAGATTCTGCTTTACTTATATTCGCAACTTGTACGTATGCTTTGTTGAAAATATTTGCAACATCGTATGGAGTTATTTTAGACAGTAGATGTGTCTTCATGTGCCTGTCGCATTCATCCCTATAAGCAGCTTTCAGCGGCCTATAAAAAGACATATCCAGCGGCTGTGTTCTATGAGAACTATGTGGTGGAATGGAAAGCATTGTGATGCGGTTTTCCTTGCAAAAATTAAAACCTCGGAGGGAAATATGACTGCTTTGATTGTCCAGAATTAACAACACAGGTGATTCTTGGGTAGGCTTTGCAAATGCTGCGAAATGTTTGAGGCAAGTGACAAATAAGTCTTCGTTTATCCAGCCATTTTTCGAGTTGGTGTATAATGCACCAGCTGGTCCATCTTTTTCTAATAAAGACGTCATTCTCTGTCTGGGAAAAATTTTCAGATTCTTCCTAATTATAGTTTTCCCACAATTGATCGATAAAGTTCCCGGACAATCATACTATGTACCATTGTAAAAACATGCACTAGTTCCAAGTGTACGACTATACAGAATTGTTGATATCTTGGAGTAAATTATATAAATTATGTTTGTGTTATACTATTTATCTAAAGATGACTCTATTCATTCATATCGCGTCAATGATTTTTCATGCTTCACCACAACATTTATTAAAAATAACCCTAGATATGAATCATCGTGTATTTGATTCATTCGTAATCAGTCACATATAACGTTCAATTACAACTACATTAAAACAATATTTTTACAACATTTTTGTCTCATGTTTTCCTCGCTATTTACAGTTAATAATTACAAGTTGAATCAACTTATCACAGTCATCGTTTATAATCAAAATGCCGCTCTACGTTATCGTTTATATTATTAATTAATGTTATAAATTGGTTAATCAATGAAGACTGTTTAGAGGTTCGGAAGGAAAATTATTTGCAGAGAATTTATGTTGAAAATATCATGTTTCTAGTTGGGAAGTATTGTGAATATTTATTCTTAAATTCAACTTAAAATTTGTAAAGACTTATTAGACCAGGGCTTATCTGTTTTTAGGTGTATGTGAAATGGAACATGGAGATTTTTGAATGAGAGTCTTCAGAATAACTTGAATAACGATAAATTTGATATACGTACTTTCAAAAAGTTGTGCAACATTGTTTTTATTAATAAAAATATAAAATTAACGAAAAAAAATGTTTTTTTTTCAACTTTTCTCTCGTGTAACTTTGAAGGTATTCATTTTAGAGGAAAGTTGAAGAGGAAAAAAAGGTTTGTAATTAAATTTGCAATAAGATAGGGTTGGTCGGAAATCTCAAAATATATTTCCCTTATTGCAAAATAGCAATAATTAAAAAAAAGGTAGAAAATGCAATTTTTTAATCAGTTTTTTCAACCATTTAAATTTCTCTGAGGATCTCCATATTAGAACAAAGAAAACTTTGTGCCATGATAAAATAAAACGCTAAAATTCGTTAGGATCGAATGGATAGTTTTTGCACAATAATTTTGCATTCCGATTTCGTTTACAAAAAGTAACCGTATTTCAAGTTCCAAAATATCACGTGAAGGTATTTAAATTTATTTTCGACATATAGTAGGAAACTCAAGTTTTCCAACGCTTTTTTCAGAATCAAAATCGGATGATTTGGACGCCCTCAGGAATTGTTTAGAGACATTGTTGATATTTTTGCTTATAAACAAATAGATTATCTCGGCGGATTTTTATTGGATTTTTTTTTGCAATACATGGTTTGAAAGTACTTGGAAAGACGCTTCTTTTCGTGAAAAAAAAATTCAAATCCGTCAATTGGTTTCCGAGATACAAACTGTCAAAGTTGACAGCCTGTTACGGTGAATCTATCAACAATACCACGAACTTGAGATATAAAACTGGACTGCTCATGAAAATAATTTTTGACCCCCCCCCTTATTGGTCGCCATTCGGTGCAATGATTTGTATGGCAACATTGAATTCCCTGCTAGTTTCTTACATTGGCGTGAATGTGTCGTGTATGAATGTCAATTCTCTTATTCTAACTAACAGGTTTAGACAATAACTGTCTCTTTCTATACTATATAAAGAAGCTTGTAAATACAAGAAAATTCTTAGATTAATACAATCATTTTTAATCTAAATATATACATAAAGATTTACTAGCAACTTTTAATTTTTACACTAGGTCATACTTTCAATTTACTTAACTGTTTAAGGATCTGGAATTGACCTTTCCTAGAGTTGAATTTTTGAAATGGTAATCAATCGCAGCTTCTCACTACTTTGACAAAGGATTTTCATGAAACAAATTTCCTATCTGAGCTAAAATCAAGAATTTTTGTTTTATTAATTAATAACATGTTCAAACAAAAGGTTATTACTTTATTTTTAGACAAAACAAATACATAAAAGTAAAATTTATGTAATTTCCAAACATCCTTAATAATATTGAAAAATTTCATATTATATGCAATCATTTATTTCTATTTAAATATGGCATATTGGTTTTTAAACGTATAATCATTTTAAATTTTAACACCATACCAGTTTCGATATTCAGCTTTATATGTCAGTGGAACATTAACTTTATGGTAAAACGATATTGTTATTGGTTAATGCACACCTAATTCAGGACTTTTTTTTTGTAGAGCCAGTGTATGTTATTAAGTCCAAGTTTAGTTGCTTCAAGATGTTTACATCAAACAGTGCTTCGTAGTTTTTTTCAGGCAGTTTATTTGTAAGAAGCACAACACAAACTTTTTGCTCATCTTCTTGTATAAAACAATTTCCAGAAAAATGCTCTGAACAGAGTTACTTATCTGATGTATAAAAGAATTATGAACATGACCAATTTGCTTCAGCTCTTGAATTTGAAGATTCTTTTCTCTTAGAAAACTAAAATATTGATAGCATTTAATAATTATCATATATCATATCCATAAGATTAAACTTGTTACCCCTAGATTTACAATTTGATTCTAAGATAAAATTTTATATAATTATTATTGAATGCTTTATAACTTACCAATTAAAAAAATTCTAATTTACCAGATGAGGTATTTGCACGTCTTACGATGAAGAATCACATTTTTTAAAATACAAAAAAAAAGCTTAAAGTTCACATTCCTGTTTGAAATTTTCAGTAAAACGTTACATAAAATGTGATAAAATCAATAAAACAGCAAAATCAAAAATAAATTTTTGTCAAAATGAAAAGTATTCAGTCAATGTCAAAAATACACTTTTCCAATATCATTAAAACTTAGGGAATTCATTGTTGCCAAAGCAGTTATTTGCACCAAATGGCACGGAGCACGGTGGGGTCATTTTTTTTTATAAGGGAGATATGGAACACGAGCAGTCCAGTTTTATATCTCAAGTTCGTGAACAATACAGACTTGATTCTTGAACCAAAGATTTTGTCTTGCCGAGTTCTTTTTTGATACCAATATTTAAATGTTTATGTTATCGGAAACTTTAATAAAAAATGAAAAGAATATTGCCCGCGCGCGTGAAAAATGAAAAAAGAGGGGTGGGGAGCTCTCATTTTAAAACTGAATTCGAAGATCCAAAATACATATCTGAAAAAAATTTTCATTTTTTTGGCTTCTAATGGAGCGATTTTGATTATTTTTTTTAAAACCAATGTATCGCGAAAAATAGAGCTCAAATATCATAATGCCATGTGCCCATCATGCATTCATTTTGTTATAAACAAGTGACGTTATTTATGCATCACACTTACAGCATACTGCACCCTAGAGTATTGGACTTTCCAAACGAATCTTTGTTTATTAATATAATTAAGCGTACTATAACGATATATATATATATATATATATATATATATATATATATATATATATATATATATACTTTATCAAAATTGTTTAAACAAATTGAAAAAAAAATTTTGTATCAAATTATTTTATTCGTAAAATACAGATAAAAATAAAATAATTATTTTATATAAATCATAAATGAAAACTTCATAGTTTTTAAGTTGTAAGTGATACAATATTTCTACAAATATTTGGAGATATAATATTTTCGGAGATGAGAGCATGATGCTTTAAAATGTAACCGTTAACATGAAAGTAGTGGGGCGGGAGTAAAAAACATCTGCTCAAACTGGCTTTCTAAAGGTATAGACTGGGGTTGGGAAGTGCAGAAGTCATGTTTAGAACCAGTTGAAACCACAGATATACTGTTGCCAGATAGTCTATTGAAAAAAATAAGCTGTAAATGTATAAAAGAGTGTTCCAAATTATTTGGCTGTATTAAGCATGGATTAAAATGTACTGATTACTGCTCAGACTGCAACGGATAAACTTGCAAAAATGCACAAAACCAATATATTGACATAGAAGAAATTTCTGAAAATGTAACTGATTTTGAAGAAGTTGACAGAGAAATAGAAAATGACTGTTTCGATATCGATATACAATAGATAACGAAGATTTTAATGAAAATTATGATCTGGACATTCCACAGCCTAAGAGAGCCCGATTCGAATGAAAAAAAAAATTTCAATGTAAAAAAACGTTTTTCTGCACCCTGTAAAGTTTGTAATATAATATTTAATGTTAAGAGTGTTTTATTGAACTTTTTGAATAATTTATAAAGAATAACTATTTTATTTTTATCTGTATTTTACGAATAAAATAATTTAAAACCTAATTTTTTTTTCAGTTTGTTTAAACAATTTTGATAATCAGAGTAAATATATTAATAACCAAAGATTCGCTTGGAAAGTCCAATACTATAGGGTGCAGTATGATGCATAAATAACGTCATTTGTTTATAACAAAATGAATGCATGATGGGCACACGGTATTATAATATTTCAGCTCTATTATTCGCAGTACATGGGTTTACAAAAAATGATTAAAATCGCTCTATTAGAAGCCGAGAAAATGGAAATTTTTTCCGGTATGTATTTTGAATCTTCGAATTCAATCCCTCTTTTTTTCATTTTTCACGCACGTGAGTGATATTCTTTCCATTTTTTATTAAAATTTCCGATAACATAAACATTTAAATATTTGTATCAAAAAAGAACTCTTCAAGACAAAGTTTTTGGTTCAAGAATCAGGTTCTTTCACCGTAACAGGCTGTCAATTTTGACGGTTTGTATCTCGGAAACCAATTGACGGATTTGAAATGTTTTTTCACGAAAAGAAGCGTCTTTCCAAGTACTTTCAAACCATGTATTGCAAAAAAAAATCCAATAAAAATCCGACCGAGATAATCTTTGTTTATAAGCAAAAATATCTACAATGTCTTTAAAGAATTCCTGAGGGCGTCCAAATCATCCGATTTTGCTTCTGAAAAATGCGTTAGAAATCTTGAGTTCCCTACTATATGTCGAAAATTTTAAAATTTAAATACGTTAATGTGATATTTTGGACTCAGACAAACTTAAAAAATGGTCAATTTTTGTAAACGAAATCGAATCGCAAAATTATTGTGCAAAGACTATCGATTCGATCCTAACGAATTTTAGTATGTTATTTTATTATAGCATAAAGTTTTCTTTGCTCTAATATGAAGGTCTTCAGAGATTTAAATAGGAAAAAAATTGATTCAAAAACTGTATTTTTTACCTTTTTTTTTTAATTATTGCTGTCTTGCAATAAGGGAAATATCTTTTGAGATTTCCGATTAACTCTATCTTATGGCAAATTTAATTACAAAACTTTTCTTCCTCTTCAACTTTCCTCAAAAATAAATACCTTCAGAGTTACACGAGAAAAATTTGAAAAAAAAACTTTTTTTTAGTTAATTTTATATTTTCATTAATAAAAACAATGTTGCCCAACTTTTTGAAAGTACAAATATCAAATTTATCGTTATTCAGATTATTCTGAAGGCTTTCATGCAAAAATCTCGCATGTTCCATTTCACATCCACGAAACCCCCTATATTTTACAGATAAGCCCTGGTGTATATCAGCAATATTTAAAATATTTCGGAGATCTACGACGGTGGTTCAATAAGTAATGTAAATTAGCCATAGATGACGCCACTATCATATTTAAATGCATACGATTATGTAGCTGTAGTCTCCGGAAGAACATGTACAAAGTTTCAGTATGATCCGATGCTTAGTTTATATGTGGCAGTCATTTGAAACAGGTTATCACACCATTGCTATAAATAATGATTTGTTTTTATACTTTGATAATAATAAAAATAGATTAATAAAGATAAGTTCATAAAACAAATATGGTTTTAGAATCTAGGATAAATTATCTGATGGTAGGTTATTGATAAAAATACAATGAAAAATAAAAACAAGCTCAAATTTATATAAAATATCAACTTAACAACTCGCGAGATATCTTCTTCTTCTTCTTCTTCATCCAGCCCTTTGCGTCCACTGCTGAACATATGCCTCCCTCATTCTTGTCCATTGTGCTCTATCTTGAGCGATTTGCATCCAATTTGCTGCAATTCTCTTGAAATTGTCAGTCCAACGAGTAAGGGGGTCTTCCTCTACTTCTTTTGTCTAATCTCGGCCTCCACTCGAGTAATCTCTTCGTCCACCTTCCATCACTGATTCGGGCGACAGGTCCGGCCCAGTTCCATTTGAGTGTGGCAATTCGGGAAATTACGTCGGTAAGTCCTGTCTTTCGTCGCAGGTCTTCTTTTCTAACTCGGTCATGCAGTGATATACCTAGCATTGACCTTGCCATCTTTCTCTGAGCTATTTGCAGCGTTTTAGAAGTTGCTGTTGTCATTGTCAAAGTATCGGTACCGTAGGTCATAACCGGTAACACACATTGGTCAAATGCTTTACGTTGTAAAGAAATTGGTATATCGCTGTTAAAGATGTCTTTAAGTTTTCTATAGGCTGCCCATACGAGATTTACTCTTTTCCGTAGCTCGCATGTCTGATTATCTCTTGTGATCTTTATTTCGTGTCCAAAGTATATGTATTTTTCCACAAGCTCCACTTCGTTGTCTCCAATACTGATATTTCCACTAGGTACCAGATTGGTAATAAATTTTGTTTTTGATATGTTTATTTTAAGACCCCCATTGGCGCATACTTGCTGAAGTTCATGTAACATTGTACATATCTCCTTGAGATTATCGGAAAACAAAACTATATCGTCCGCAACCCTCAAATTTGTTAATCTTTGGCCGTCCACATTCAGGCCTTTTTTTTCACAGTTAAGTTTTTTACAGTCGTATTCTAGTACTGCAGTAAACAGTTTAGGTGATAAGGTATCACCCTGTCGGACTCCTCTGCCAATTGGGATATGATCCGTGTTTCTGTGTAATTTCACAGACATAGTTGCATTCCTGTATATATTGTAAATTAACTTTGTATATCGATAGTCAATGCGGCATGCTTGTAATACTTCCATAATTTTATCAAGCTCTACCGTATCAAAGGCCTTATGGAAATCCATAAAAACCAGAACGAGCGGTCGATTGTATTCGATAGTTTTTTCTATTACCGTTTTTATGCTCTGTAGGTGATCATTTGTTCCAAACCCAGTACGAAACCCCGCTTGCTCTATTTGTTGGTAGAAATCAAGTTTTTTCCCAAGTCAATTCGTTACTATTCTTGTTAGGAGTTTATATAGGTGACTAAAAAGGCTTATTGGTCTGTAGTTTTCCAAATCATGGGGATATCCTTTTTTGTAAATCAAAATGACCTCAGCATTGCGCCACTTTTTGGGTATTGTACTGTCCAAAAGGTACATATTAAAAAGGTCTTTTTTAAGTAGACAAACACCTCCGATTTTGATTGCATCAGTAACTACACCATCTTCGCCTGGAGATTTGTTATTCTTAGTTTTTCTTAGGGCTAGTTTTATTTCATCTATTGTGATTTCCGGCATTTGTTCTGATCCTTGGTTGACAATGCCCTTTTTCCTTGTCAATATTTCTGTTACTTGATCTTTGCTATTGTCTTTATTTTGGCTTCTATATAGTAATTTGTAAAAATCTTCGACTACTTTAAGGATTTCCTCTCTGTCTGTTGAAAACTGACCATTCTTATCTTTCACTTTGATTATTTGTCTTGTTCCCGTTCTTAGTTTTCTTCTCAATACTTTTATACTTTTATTGTTCTCAATGGTATGTTCGATCTGTTCTTGATTGTATTTTCGAGTGTCTTGTCTAACAGCTTTGGATATTTCTTTATTTATTTTTTGTAGTTCGTCAGCTTTAGTGTCCGTTTCGCTTCTCATTCCTCTTCTTTTCTGCATTTGTTGTCTGGTATTTTGACTGAGCTTCTCTTCTTTTTGGGTTTTAGAACAAAATTTGTTCTGACTTTCTAGTAAGGCAGTTGTTAATTTATTATTGAGGTCGTTAGCGTCAGTTTCTGCTTCAGGGCTACTAATTAGATCTGCGATACACTGCTGAAAACCATCTACATCTGATGGTTTCATCCATGGTCTCCCTTTGTTCTTCTTCTTGATCATCCTATACCTCTCCTTTTTTAAACATATTTCTATTTTACCTCGCTATGATCTCTATTGGTAGCAAACCTGTTTAATACCGTAATGTCTTTAACTATGTGGTTCTTGTCGGTGATAATGAAATCTATTTCGTCCCTTGTTCTTCCATCGGGACTTTGCCATGTCCATCTTCTATATGGTTTCTTTTGGAAAAAACTGTTCATTTGGTATAGTTCATGTTGCAGCAGGAATCTTAACAGTATTTCACTTCGTTCGTTTCTGCCGTCCGAGCCAAAGTTTTCCAGTGGCGTTTCTGTAGGGTTAGATTTCATTCCTATTTTGGCGTTAAAATCACCACAGAGAAATGTGCTTGTTGGTCTTTCAGAGCAGCGTAAATATCATCGTAGAATAGATCCACTTCTTCCTCATCATGGTCTGTTGTTGGTGCATAAACCTGTATTATTCCCAAGTTATACCTGGTGTTTAATTTCAGAGTAAGACCAATCACTCTTGTGGAGAATTTCTTTAGTGATACAATATTTGTTTCTTGGCGCTTGCGTATAATAAAGCCTGTTCCTCCCATGGAATTATTATCGTCACCTACGTGGTAAAAACTATGTCCGGATTTTAGTTTTAGAAATTGTTCGCTACGTCTTCTGACTTCACTGAGCCCGACTAGGTCCAATTTAATGTTTTCTAGTCCACACTCAAGTTCAGTAATTCTTTCATCTGATAATAGGGAACGCGAGATATAAGGTTTTATAAATAGTTTTTCATAGATAAGGGACAAACACAGCAATCACTTTTCTACCATTGTGGAGAAAGCTTGAAAACGACAAGCTTTATTTTGTAACAAATGGTAGTTGCAGGTTTCCTCACAACTCCTTGTGGGAGCTCTTCTTTTAAGGGTATTTTTGGTAGTCCTATTTTTCTCGCAAGTAGCTCAAAACTTGCGCACTACTTGACTCAGTTATTACTAGTATTTTTTTAGATTTGTAGGTAACCGAATTATTTTCAAAAATAATTATTGCGAAACGAATCTTTTAACAAAAATTCTGCAATTTTCAAATAAAATTGATGAGCCCCCTCAATCTTTCCCTAATTAATGCGTTAGTTGAGTAAGACATAACCCTGAGGAGAGTTCTTACTTCTCTAAATGCATTTCCATCATCCTGAATTCAATTAGGAACACCGTGTTAGACGCACATTTGTCTGATTTAAAAAGAAAATAAGTTGATTATTTCGCAAAAGTGATAAAAAGGGCGGTTATTTACGTAATGACTTACCCAAATTACTCCCAATAAATTACTATCTGTAATAAAATAATGACAGGATATTAAAGACGATAATAATGGTTTATTTGTATGGTTCAATGGTTTGTAATAAGTAAAAAATTGCTCAAAATATAACAAAGGATCGGGGTATTATAAATTTCCATATTGCTGTATATTATATGATGTTTACAAATAGTTTGTTGACATTGGCATTTAAATCAAAACCATAAAAGTAATTTATTCAAAGTTGAAATACGTTAGATTGCTAATTTGTTTGGATAGATGAGTGGATTCAATGTCAAAATATGAATTGTTGGCGGTTAATTCTAGGCAAAACTAATGTTTTAGTTGACTTCGAAAAAAGGACAGGTCTCTCAATTATATATATATATATATATATATATATATATATATATATATATATATATATATATATATATATATATATATCTGAAATACTAACATTAGCCAAGCAAGTGTTTCAAGGATTCTTAACAAATATTTCATCCTTATAAAATCCAGCTTTGTCAAGAGCTTCACGGAAATGATTTTGACAACCGAACTGAATTCTGCTTGTGGGTGTTAGATAAAGTGGCAGAAAATGAACACTTTTTTAATAATGTGTTGTTTAGTGATAAATGTACTTTTCATAACAATGGTTTCGGGAATAGACACAATTTTCATTACTATTCTGATTCAAATCCACATGAAGTTATGAGAAACCAGAATAAATGATCGGTTAATGTGTGGGAACGAATACTGAGTCCATACTTAATTGGACTCTACTTTTTTGAAGGACCTTTAAATGGTTTGATGTTTCGGAATTTTCTTTTACACCAACTTCGATTGTTATTAGAAGATGTTCTTTTAAATATTAGAACAACTATGAGACTTCAACTGGACGGAGCTCCGCCTCATTATCATCGCGAGGTTCGGCAATTTTTAAATGTCAACTTTCGACACAGGGGGATTGGGAGAGTTTGATGAAACTATCTGTATTACTTTAATTTTTTGTGAGCCGAAAGAAAAAATCAATAAAGTTCCATTATTTTAAATCCGTGGTTTTATTATGAATTTATTATAAATAGTTGTTTCCTATTAAACAGAAAAGTGCAGAACAATCCCATACCTATAAAGCCCAAACCCATAAACCTCATTCCGAGAAACCCCTATCACGTCAACCCTGAACCCGTAAACCCAAAACCCCATTCCCACAAACTCCAAACCTAGGAACCCTGCAGGGTGATAAATTACTAAAAAAAAATATGAAAGATGTGTAAAAGACACCTTAATACAGTTTTAAAAACCTTTAAAATTAAAGTATAAATTCAATTTTAAATACAGAGTGTTCCGTTTAAAATAAGAAAGTTATTTGGCATTAATCATAATAAAAATCAAATATAAATTTTTATCATCCCTGAATAAATTTTTGAGATCGTTTTTATTTTACAATAAATTGTAATGATTTTACTAAACAATTAATAAAATTTAAAACATCAAGCTTGAAAAGGCAAGACAGGCATATCTTTTAAATTTTGGTCTACTTCCTTTATTTAGCCCACGCTATCAATAATACACAGGGCATTTCATTTAAATTTTGACAACTTTTGTGTTAAACTCTTTCTTTGAGCCACTGCGTATAATTTTGAAACGTAGTCCCAATCACATCCCTTACTAAAAATATTTTTAAAATATTTTATCGTTATATATAAATCGACGAAAATGGGGTGTGCCCCCTATATATATATATATATATATATATATATATATATATATATATATATATATATATATAAGTAAGTAGATAAGTTTTTGTCCGTGTAATTTAAAATAAAATAGAATAAAATATTGGCGAAGCGGACGTGAAAATTTGTCATTCTACATGATTCTCGTGTTAAAAAGTGCGGAGCACTCCAAAATATGGAAAAACTCCGGGTCCGACAGATGGCGACAGCGCTGTTTCGTCCTAATATGGGACTCGTCAGGCCACCGCAGTCGGTACAAACCATCATCTCGCCTTTGCATCGTATAAACTTACAAACTTTGTTAATCTGTGTGGTTCTTGTATTATCAAGTGGACCATCGAGATGTTGTCTTATTTGCTGTGTTTTGATTATAAACTCAGCTTTATACGATGCAAAGGCGAGATGATGGTTTGTACCGACTGCGGTGGCCTGACGAGTCCCATATTAGGACGAAACAGCGCTGTCGCCATCTGTCGGACCCGGAGTTTTTCCATATTTTGGAGTGCTCCGTACTTTTTAACACGAGAATCATGCAGATTGACAAATTTTCACGTCCGCTTCGCCAATATTTTATTCTATTTTATTTTAAATTACACGGACAAAAACTTATCTACTTATTTATTTACTTGTTTGGCTTTGAAACACGCTAAACGATGCTCTCATGTTGGGATCGTTTGGTGCGGCACGTGGCTTTGGCTGCTTAAATAGCGGTAGGCTTGGTTGCCAGTACCGAAAAATGCGACCCCTATCCTTTGGGCAGCGCGTTTCGTGTACTCGATTTTACATATTTCTGTTTTAATTCACCGTCGCGCCACCATATGACGGTTCTTTTACAAACTTTGTTAATCTGTGTGGTTCTTGTATTATCAAGTGGACCATCGAGATGTCGCCTTTGTCGTCTTATTTGCTGTGTTTTGATTATAAATTCAGCTTTATACGATGCAAAGGCGAGATGATGGTTTGTACCGACTGCGGTGGCCTGACGAGTCCCATATTAGGACGAAACAGCGCTGTCGCCATCTGTTGGACCCGGAGTTTTTCCATATTTTGGAGTGCTCCGCACTTTTTAACACGAGAATCATGTAGATTGACAAATTTTCATGTCCGCTTCGCCAATATTTTATTCTATTTTATTATATATATATATATATATATATATATATATATATATATATATACACATTGAAATTAACTTTACTGTCTTTGTAGGTGATATAGGTCAGCTGGTACAAGACCGAAAAAAAGCAGTTATCGAGGGTACCCGCCAAAGCATGAGGCGCTTAACGCGTCGATTCAGTTCAGCCTCCCAGGAACAAAGAAGACATGACAAAGAAAAAGAGAAAAATCAGGATTTCGAAGGGACCATCGAGATGTTTAATAACATTAAGTAAGTTTGGAACATTCTTTGAGAATCGGTCCGTTTCGTTTCCTACGGGGTCATTCTCTGAAAACGAAACATAAATTGTCGTTTTGAATTATTTTTGCAAATTATGCTCAAGAGACAGCAGGATCTCCAAAAAAGTCTTTAAATTTATGAATTTGATCCGATTTGTACATCCTACATTTTTTTTTGTTAGATTTAAATCGCCCCTGAGTCAGACGAACAGCATATACAGCAACATGGAAAGCGAACTTGCTTCAGGATCGTCGAATGAATCGCTGAATTTACCCCCTCCAAAGCACCCACCGCCTCCTCTTCCAGATGAAAGTTTATACGATGCCCCCTCTAGCTCTTCGCCGATTGCGTCTAGTAGCAATTCTAGCCATTCTGGTAAATACATTATAATCTTTGACATCGCTTGGGTATCATTGAGTCAGCGATTTTTTCCTCGCTGTGGCGCACCATAAAATTTCATTAAGCTTTTCGCATATGTTTTCTTAAAAAGCCATCGTGGGTGAGTTAAATTGGATTTGATCCTTCATTTTAGGACAAAATTTAAAGAAACCTGAAGATTATGAGAGTGTTTTCCCCCTTTATCCTTACAACAGCGACTCGGAGAGTTGTATTGATAATACGGAAAGAACGATTGCAAAGAGTACAGACTTAGCCAGATCTGGATCTTGGACGTTCTATGACACTGTAACAGCACCGGGAGAACAGGTAAGGAACATAAAATGTATCCCAAAAGGTTGTTGTCTTCAAAGCTAAAGGGTGTTTTTTATAAAGGTATAAAACTTTAAGTTGGCAACACTTTTTTAACTGGCGGCCATTTTGTCAGCTGTCAAGTGATTTATGTTTAGTTTGGTTTGGCATTTCAACATGAATAGACTGACGCCTGAACAACGCTTCCAAATTGTGCAAATTTATTTTGAAAATCATGGTTCTGTTCGAAATACGTATCGCGCACTACGTCCATTTTACGATCAACATAATCGTCCATCAGAGCAATTAATTCGATTAACTATGGAACGTTTTCGCACCACGTTTACTCTAAATGATAATACGCATCCACAGAGACGTCGTACAGTGCGTACAGAAGAAGTCATTGCTGCTGTAGAGCGTAGCGTAGAGAAAGACCCGAATCAGTCTATCCGCCATCGTGCACAGGAATTGGATATGTGTCCATTCACTTTATGGAAGATTTTGCGGAAAGATCTTGGTTTGCGTGCTTACAAAATCCAACTCGTGCAAGAATTGAAGCCACACGATCACCTAGCAAGGCGTAGATTCGGTGAATGGGCGCAAAACAGGATTGCCGTTGATCCCGATTTTCATAAGCGAATTTTGTTTAGCGATGAAGCTCACTTTTGTTTGAATGGATACGTCAATAAACAAAACTGCCGTATTTGGAGTGATGATAATCCTCAAGTGTATGTTGAGACACCGTTACATCCAGAAAAACTGACTGTTTGGTGTGCTTTATGGGCTGGTGGAATCCGTACTTCTTTAAAAACGATGCTGGTCAGAACGTTACAGTCAATGGTGACCGCTATAGAGCCATGATTACTGACTTTTTCGTTCATCAATTGAACAACCATGATGTGCAGGAGCTGTGGTTTCAACAAGATCGCGCAACATGTCACACAGCTCGTGCCACAATTTATTGAAGGAAACGTTTGGTAACCGCATAGTTTCACGTTTCGGACCCGTGAATTGGCCTCCAAGATCGTGCGACTTAACGCCGCTAGACTATTTTCTGTGGGGATATGTGAAGTCGCTAGTCTACGCCGATAAGCCCGAAACGAATGATCACTTGGAGGACAACATTCGCCGCGTTATTGCCGATATACGGCCACAAATGTTAGAAAAAGTCATCGAAAATTGGACCTCCAGATTAGACTACGTCCGAGCCAGCCGTGGCGGTCATATGCCAGAAGTCATATTTAAATTATAATGCCAGAAGGTTATCTTTCGAATAAAGTAAATTTCATGTCAATTTAAAAAATTCATCTTTGTTTTATTCCATTTAAAAGTTCTATACCTCTATAAAAAGCACCCTTTATGGGAAATACTCAATATATTCAATGAAAAAATGTGTGCACTTTTAAACAGGGTGTCTTTTTTAATTGATTTTTTTACGGTGTTGACAGTGTTGCCAATTTTAGTTAAATTTCTAAAATATAGTTAAAATGTAAACATCTTTGAAAATTAATTTCTTAATTAGAAGAAAGTGAAGACACTTCAGTTCTTGTCAATTGATCAATAAAAATTTCTTAGAAAATCCTTAAAGTAATAAGTTTTTTTAACTTATGTAATTTCTTGTTAAGACTACTTTTACACAGTCTATCTCTGTAAACTCTCCAAATATGTAGTAAATCAATACATGAATACAAACATTAGATAATATTCTGCACTTGAAAAATGTGTACATCGACTTCAAAAGCACCTGTTCAGATAACACATATAGCAACCTGATTTCTTCGCAGGAAAGCATCTATGATAACATTAATCATCCTGCTGATACCGATAAGCGTGCCAAATCCAACACAGATCAGCAAAATGCAGAAGATATTCCCACGAGCGATATTTTACAGCCCGATAAAACAGACAATTTGTTGCCCGATAAAATGGAGAATTATTCCAGGACGGACATGAATTTCAATCGTTCCGTGTCCGTGGTTTCTGCTGAAAGTCACGAGAATTCCATGTACGAAAACCACGAAATTGTGTTTAGGAAAAATGAAAACGAGTCCGCCATGAGGCCGTCAAAAAGCGTCATAATGCAGTTTGATCCCCTGAATCACGGTGAGTCAAATGTTTTTATCAAATTTGTTGCTTTTGGGATGTGAATCATATTTATTATTTTTTTCCAGAAACCAGTACCGAATACTCCGAAATGAATATTCTCGAGGAATTACTCCAAGGCGACCTCTACGGCAATATTTCCGAAACATACACGCTCGACGATTGGAGCATTAGCAACGAATCGGAAACCGAGGATTTCCTGAACCCACCCACTCCGCCTTTACGTTTCGATTCTTTACCTGAAGAGGAGGCAAAAGAATCCGAAACGGCGGCGGGAGAAAATCATAAAGAGAAGGACCAAGTGAGGAAAAAAGAGAAAGTGGTACCCCCGGTGCGAGTGGTAGTCAAATCTAGATCTAGTTGGTTTACAGATTCACATTTATCTACTTCTAGGTTAGTCAACACCGCTTTCAAAGCAGTATTAAGCTGTGGATTGGTATTTCCAAAATATTTACAATTATTTCATTTGTGGCATCAATAAAACAAATTTTAAGGGATAATAAAGCTTGAACTTATTGTCGAGGTACCCTGCTGGTTATTTTGATTGTACTGTGACAGAGGAATAATAATAATAATATTGCGGTTAATACCAGTCCATTCCTTGTAATAAATTATGTCTTACAATAAGATTTATGTCTTCAACAATTTGCAGACCTCCGATGGAACCGAAAAAAAGTTGGCTGAAACAGGTGACGCAACACGTATTGGAAAAAGCTCCGGAAGTTTTTAAAGTACCGAAAAGCAGTGAGAATTTAGTTGAAAGACCGATTTTGGGAGGTCGAAAATTTGTAAATAAAAAAGGAATGTTATATAAGGTAATTAATGTTCTTACCATAATGAAGAAATTTACATTTTTTTTGGCGCATTTTTAGAAGTAATGACGCAAATTGTGATTTTTCTTTTTTTAATTTCCCTTTAGGTTCAAGGTGGGCCCGTGGAAGACCTGTTCGGAGAATATAGCGGGAGATGGTGCGTTTTAGAGGCCTCCGATTTATTTTGTTACTCCGATAATACTTGTATGCATCTTAAAGAACATTTTCCTTCTTCGAATATTCTCAGTATACAGTTGTTACAGGATGCAAAGTACAAATATAGGTAAGTTAATGTATCTCTGAACATCATACAAATTCTCAATCTTGTGAGCAATACTAGAAAAAGTATCTAGATGCTGATATAAGTATTTTTTTTTTTAATAACAAAAATCACATTTGAATTGGTATAATAATAACTTGCAAGTATGACAATGATGATTTACATTGTTTCGAATAATTTCAAATTTTATGAGCTATACTAGGGAAAATAGCTACTATCCTACTCATGATGCGTTTTTTTTTTTTGATAAGAACAAAAATTGCACTTAAATTATTTTATAACTTGTAGGTATGATAATGTCGATTTACGTTGTTTAGAATTAAATATAACCGGTAAGAGTAGGGGTGGGCACATTTACGTTGACATCTACCTGCTCATGATAGGAAAAACATTTTTTTTTTGAAGAATAAAAATAACTTTTAATTTGTCTAATAACTTGTAGGTAATGACTATGACAATAACGATGTACATTGTTCCAAATAATTCCAAATCTTTCAAGCTGTATTATGAAAAATATCTATTTACCTACTTATGATGGATTTTTTTTCTTTTTTTGATAAGAACAAAAATAACACTTAATTTGTCTAATAACATGTAGGTATGACGATGATAATTCACATTGTTTCGATCAATTTGAAATCTTATGAGATATACTTGGAAAAATATCTACTTTCCTACTCATGATACGAATTTTTTTTTCTTTTTTTTGGTAAGAACAAAAATAACACTTAATTTATCTTATAACTCGTGAGTATGACCATGACGATTTATATTGTTTTGAATTAAATATAACTGGTAAGAGTAAGGGCGGCCACATTTACGATGATATCTATCTATCTACTCATTATAGGAAAAACTTTTTTCTTTGGAAGAACAAAAATAACATTTAGTTTGTCTAAAAGCTCGTGGGTATGACTATGACAATAACGATGTATAATGTTTCAAATAATTCCAAATCTTCCGAGCTGTACTACGAAAAATATCTCTCTTACTTATGATGGATTTTTTTTCTTATTTGATAAGAACAAAAATAACACTTAATTTGTCTAATACCATGTAAGTATGACAATGATTGTTCACATTGTTTTTAACAATTTCAAATCTTATAAGCTATACTATGAAAAATATCTACTTTCGTACTCATGATGCATTTTTTTTTCTTTTTTTTTTGGTAAGAACAAAAATAGCCCTTGATTGAACTTATAACTCGTAGCCATGACAAGGATAATTTAGATTGTTTCGAATTTAATATAACCTGTAAGCGTACGGGCGGTCACATTTACGATGATAGGAAGAACAAAAATACATTAATTTGTCTAATAATTTTTAGGTATCACAGTAACGATGTACATTATTTTGAAATATTTCTAAATCTTCCGAGCTGTACTATGAAAAATATCTACTTACATATTTATAATGGATTTTTTTTGATAAGAACAAAAATAACATTTAATTTGTCTAATAACTTGTAGGTATGACAATGGTGATTTATATTGTTTCAAACAATTTCAAATCTTATCAGAGCTATACTAGGAAAAATATCTACTTTCTTAGTCATAACGCAGTTTTTCTTTTTTTTTTGGTAAGAACAAAAATAACACTTAATTGATTTTATAACTCGTAGGTATGACAATGACGATTTACATTGTTTCGAATTAAATATAACCGGTAAGAGCAGGGGCGGACACATTTACGGATCTCGAAATATGAGCGAAAGACGGATATGGCTGCAATGCATAGCGGAAATGCTGACGCAAAGGTTCAAGTCTAGGTTAACCACGAATTTTATTAGAATGGGGTGGGCGTACTTGCGAGAAGGTAAGTTTTTATTCTATTAAACCCTAAAAAGTCGTAACATTTTGTGTGATGTGCCTTGGTTTTAGGTGTGAGTGGAAAATGGGCAGGAGCTTGGATAATTTTGAGTGAAAGGGAATTGCACTACGCAATCGATGGTCATTCGGTTAAAACGATGGATTTGAGGAAAGCTCGGTGTATAGTACTTCAAGGTAGGGTAAATAACATGAAAATATGTTCATTTTTTGAAAAGTTTTTGAAAAATATTTCCAAATAAACTTGCAGCTTATCAAGAATCAGACAATAATCCTAGGACAAATGATAAAGGACCCAATATGCTAGTCGACTGTCCCGACTTGGCTTTATATTTAAGAATGTGGACTTCAAGGGAAACGAAAGTAAGTCATCTTTAATCTAATAATTTCTGCACTTATTTTTGTAGAGAGCGAGTCTTAAACCTTATTTTGTACTGTGTTCACTTCTCTTCAGAAATGGACATATTTTCGATTAATTTGGGACATCTGTTTAGTCACACCCTTCATAAAAGACTTAATTGCCAATTTAATTCATTACAGTGCCAAGTATTATTTCAATTTGCGGCACCAATTCTACAATATCGAATCGTAAACATTGTATACAAGATAGCGGGCTTTTCTTTTTAGGTGTGGTGCCATATAGTGAAATTGGAAGCCCACAATAACGGAGCCAACTTGGACCAGCAACAGCTGACGAAAAATGACATTCCAGTGATTGTAGAAAAGTGTATCAATTTTATTTATGCTCACGGTATGTAAGTACAGGGGCGGTTAATATTTGGTTTCATTATATACATTTCTTTACGCCTAACTAAGGATTTTTGAAGTACAATTTTTAATTAATTTATTTCAACCTATTTCAGGAAGTATGTCGGAAGGAATCTATAGAAAATCGGGTACTGGCTCGTCGATTGCAGAATTGCTTTCTAAATTCAGAAAAGACGCTTTCGCGGTGCAGCTTACCAAAAACACCTGCACCGAGTACGAGGTGGGTACCGCCCTGAAGAGGTTCTTCAGAGAATTACCGGAACCCCTATTTGGCTGTGATCATAGGCAATATTTATACGAAGTTGCAAGTAAGTTTGTTCTTTTATTTCAATGTTGCGTATTTATTGTTGATTTGGTGTTTTGAAGAGTCAATGGTACTTAAATCTGGCGAACGTGGAGGACAATTTAGAAAAAACAATGTTGAAAAATCATGTTTATACTCATTTTATTTTTAAACATTATTGATCCAGGACCATACTTGGAAAATATTGTTTATGATGAATATTTCGATCCGAAACGTCGCAAAATGCGGTTGAGCGTTTTCATCATTGTATTTAAAATGAGAAATTATTTCAAAACAAAAAATAAAAATGCAGGTCCGTATTTAAAAAATGAAATTAACCTGGCAACCTGGAAAAAGTTATGAAAATTTTTTATTTAGGATTTTTTATTTTGTAGCTTTTTTTTTTTGAAATGGTAGGAAAATTGATAACACATTTTATAAATATCTGATAATTTTCTACAAAATATTGCTAGTAAAGGGAGGTGGGGGGGGGAGCATGAGATAAGAGCAGAAGAAAACCACAATGCTCTAAACCGTCGATAAAAAAAATATGTCATTTTCAATGAGAATAATAAAACATCAAATATCTTAATAAAATTATACTTTAAGTTGCATTATAAGGATAAATAACATTTTTAAAAGTTACATTTTGCGATTATTAATATTTCATTCATAAATATTGAGTGAGGTTTGGCAACAGCGCATGAATGTTGTGTTATCAATTTTTTGCATGCAATCTTCTGTCAAAGTTTTAACCTTTCCACGTGACATATGTCAACGCATTGTTTATCAGTGATATTTGCCTCTTTGTTAGTGTGTCGACAGTCCGAAGGAAAGGCAAATTTAAAAAAAAAAATATTTTAACGAGGTCCGAAATGGCGCTGTTGCACAATTTCTCATTCCGCCGTAACGGAGTTTGAAACGGTTAAACCACTGTCTCTTTCCAAAATGTGCGTTAAGATAAGAAAAAAAAACATGTCAAAGTATTCTTGAAAACCTCCTCTGTCATACCATTATCTTTTTTTCTATTTCTGTACAGGGTGAGTCAACGATTGGATGAAGTAGGTTTGTGCCTTTTCGGTGAAATTAACAAAGAAACTATATTTATTGTTTGATACAGTTTATTTTTACGCAGATTTTAAAAATATTTAGGACTCTACAGGGTGAGCCAAAAAACTAGGACAGCATAAAGTTGTATTTTTTTTTAAACAAAACACCCTATATACGAATCATATTTTCGATTTAGCTTATAATTTTAAATCTTTTTTATTAAGGGTTTACTATAACAAAACTTTATAGTTTCTGAGATAATTAAGTTTAAAGAAAAAAAGTCACATTTTCAAGCATCAATTCAATCCTAAATAACGTTTTCAATTTTGTGACAAATATATTCAAATTTGGAATTTAGCAAGGCCAAGGACAAGTTAACATAATTTTTACCTAATATTTGCAATAAAAGCTACAGGGTGTTGAACACATTGGCTCAAATTTGAACAAATTTAAATTAATAAATATCTTTTTTTTTAAATGGTACACTCTGTATATTTTCATGTTATTTAATAGAGTAATAAAAACCCTAAAAGTTTTGTTCAATATATCCTATACCTATTTATAATAGTTTTTGAGATATTTCAGTTTTTCTTATTTTCCATACTTTTTTACAGAAATAGTCTTCATTATCATAGTAGCCATGTAAAATAATAAAAAGAAACTACAGAAACAAACAGAATGTGGTTAAATATGATGAAATACATTATTCGTTATATTACAACGGCAATAGTTTAATTAAACATAATGTGAAAAAATTAACACAACAATAATGACAAGGCAAATACATATTTACTTTTATACTAAATTGAAACAAAAAATTACCTATTACATACTGAGATTAATTATTTCTTTTTAATAAGTGTTCGAATAAACGACCCTCTTGTGCAATGCACAAATTTAGTCTTTTTTGCAGATTTTCTCGGACCCTGAACAAAATTAGTGGCGTTATTGTTCTACAGGTATCCCTAATCCTGTTTCGCATATCTTCCACTGTTGTTGGTGGATTAATATACACCTTATTTTTAATATAACCCCATAGGAAGAAATCTAATGGGGTGATGTCGCAAGACCTTGGTGGCCACTCAATGAAACCCCCACGTCCAATCCATTTTTGCGGATATCGTTGGTCCAAAAACGCACGAACTTCACGATGGTAATGCGGAGGCGCACTATCGTGCTGGAACCACATACTGTCGAGCTCATCCCTATCGAGACCTTGAAGCAGTTGGGGTAGTTCTTCTTGTAGAAAGTTCAGGTAACTATGGCCATTTAGTGGTTCATTAAAAAAGTGGGGTCCAATAATTCGATTATGATGAATACCACACCAAACATTTAATGACCAGTGGTTTTGATGTTGCACCTCTATAATCCAAAATGGGTTTTCTGTGGCATAATAATGCATGTTGCGTCTATTTACGGCACCGTTACTTTTAAAAGTAGCTTCATCACTAAACATTACCTTGCATAATAAATTTGGATTTAATTGAATCTCCGCATTTATTGTACGACAAAAGTTTACACGACTTTCAAAATCCTGTCCATGCAATTCTTGGTGTAATTCCATGTGATATGGATGATACCTATATTTCTTGGTAGTACGATTAGCGGTGGATTGTGATATTTCACATAATGCTGCTAACTGACGGCTACCAATATAAGGATTTTCCTGAACATTTAACAATACGTGTAGTTCTTTTTCTTCATTAGTTACTGGTTTGTTGACCACTTTACGTTTTGGATAATCAACAGTACCAGAAGAATTAAATCTTTGCATTAAGTTTTGAAAAGTATGGGTATTAGGCTGGCGTCGATCAGGATACTTCATTTTGTAAATTCTTTGAGCAAGAAGGCAATTTTTTTGAGCCTCTCCTATTGTATAAATCATACCTATTAACTCATTCTTTGGAAAATTCATTTTACAATATAAGATGAATGCAAAAAAAAACCAAACTACACTACATAAAAACCAAAAGAAGCGATTGCGGTTATAAATTTGACACACAGAAAAATGTTCTTTTACATTGTTTTTGCCATGGCTACTATGATAATGAAGACTATTTCTGTAAAAAAGTATGGAAAATAAGAAAAACTGAAATATCTCAAAAACTATTATAAATAGGTATAGGATATATTGAACAAAACTTTTAGGGTTTTTATTACTCTATTAAATAACATGCAAATATATAGGGTGTACCATTTAAAAAAAAGATATAAAAAAAAGATATTTATTCATTTAAACTTGTTCAAATTTGAGCCGATGTGTTCAGCACCCTGTAGCTTTTATTGCAAATATTAGGTAAAAATTATGTTAACTTGTCCTTGGCCTTGCTAAATTCTAAATTTGAATATATTTGTCACAAAATTGAAAACGTTATTTAGGATTGAATTGATGCTTGAAAATGTGACTTTTTTTCTTTAAACTTAATTATCTCAGAAACTATAAAGTTTTGTTATAGTAAACCCTTAATAAAAAAGATTTAAAATTATAAGCTAAATCGAAAATACGATTCGTATATAGGGTGTTCTATTTAAAAAAATACAACTTTATGCTGTCCTAGTTTTTTGGCTCACACTGTAGAGTCCTAAATATTTTTAAAATCTGCGTAAAAATAAACTGTATCAAACAATAAATATAGTTTCTTTGTTAATTTCACCGAAAAGGCACAAACGTACTTCATCCAATCGTTGACTCACCCTGTACATGGGGTATATTAAAAAATCAAGTTTTAAGCGATTGATGCTTGAACGTTCCGTAGGAGCATTGTTATTGGGAGCTACTTTCAGATTTGTTTCTCTCGCAAAAATCTCCCATAAGAAATATTGAAAAAATTTAAAGTTGTTCTTGACAGACTAAATAGTAATATTATGTAGGTTTCATAAATTTCCATACATAAATGTATAAGCTTTGAACATCCTTAAGAACCGGACTTTGCTACTAGATACTAAATTATTTATTTTTCTTAGTAGTCATTTGATTTGCAAGGATAGTAAAAGTGGTGAGTAATTTCTGATGGTTAGCTTCGAATTTTAAAATAAATGCCTCGATTTCATCACCATTCTGTATACCCCTAATTCTTCGTTTCAGAACACAACGTGCGAGACGAAAAAATCCGCATGTTCAAAGCAGCTTTGGATCAACTACCACCAGTATCGTATAAAACGGCGAGAAAACTTTTGGGACACTTGCATTTTATCAGCATGCAGAGTGCCAAAAATCTTATGACCGTCGAAAATTTGGCTTCAATATGGGGGCCTACGTTGATGTATTACGAGGTAAGATGGGCTCAGTTTTGTGATGTTCCGATTGCGATTTTTTCTAGAGTATAACTAAAATAACGAATAAACTAACTTCAGCAATTAATTTATAAAATTGCAAGTTTTTCTGCGCTCCAATCGGCGGCTGCGAGAGATAAAGTTCAACTAGAATTACTATTATGAGGGTGTTTGAACGAATCAAGGACCTCTCATTTAATTCATTTAAAAATATTGAGTATCACGCTCCGCCCACAGAAAGAGAGGTACTACACTGGCCTATTTCGCTCCGTCTCTTTTAAGCGAGAGCTAATGCGCTTTTATAAGACCCGGCATCTATATCTTTGTATGTCTATGAATTTATTGGTAAACTTGTTTTTAACATTTTTTTTATTTAAATTTAAAATCAATTGGATGTACGGTTTAAAACGATTGGAATCAAATTGAGATACAATGGCGCCAAAAGCAGGTACGTCAACAAGAAAAAAGCAAACTTGTTGTCACCACAATGTCGTCGAGACTTTAACTACCACACCGAATTATTTTCGGGTCAGAATTGACGTTGAGTCACCGGAATAATTGGGTGACGCTAATCCAAGTTAGCTTACTGTTATTTTAGTTGTACTATAATTATATTGTGAGATAAATTGAAAGTATCCTTTTCAGGATAAAGATAGGCCTAATAAAAATGCCGCTAACCATCTGCAAGACCCCGAAGTAGTTTCTCAGCTTATCACATACTATAGGTACATTTTTCCCGAAGATCCTGGAGAGTTGGAGAAAGAAAAAATAATGTTAAAGGTGAGAATTGATTTAAAAGACACTATATATATATATATATATATATATATATATATATATATATATATATATATATATATATATATATATATATATATATATATATATATATATATATTTATATATATATATATATATATATACATCCTAACATACACACTTCCCAAACAGCACAAATACGTATTAAAGACGTCCTTAAACGTTTGATCTCAACATTCGGGACGTCTTGTGGATTTCCATTAACGTCGAATGACGTCCATAAGACGTTGTATAGACGTCTTATGTTACAAAAGGTAACGTCTTTGAGACATTTACTTACAACGTCTTATGGACGTCCCTTCCCAACATTAAAACAACATATTCTACCATTAAAATTATGTATATTAAAAAGGGTCCCTTAAATTTTTTTGTTTGTCTTGTTTACAAAGTCAAACCGTAATTATTCAAAAGTCCAAGAAATAACTTTAATTAAGAAAAAATCAAGAGCAAAATATACACTACCATTTTAAATAACTACAAGGTCCGCATGAATAATTTGCTTTAAAAATATACAAAAAAATACATAACTTATGCATAATGCAAACTTTTTCTAATTTGAAATTTAAGAAGTGAGGTAGAAAAGCAAATATTTTCAGAACTACTACTGTTCAAACTATAAGGGAACCTATCAAATTTAAGCCTTAGTTTATCCCTTCGATATAATAACTCTAAAAGGTAGACTGTCAACAAAATAAAAGTTTATCGAAATAAAAAATACACCAATCTTTAAATAGTTTTAAAAACAAGAATTTTTTTTAGTCCAATAACAAATCTGGTCTGATGCCCTTTTCAGCCATATTTGGATTGAAATGTCCTCTTTCTTCCGATTTTTTGCCAGTCCTGTTGTCTCTGTAAATTCTAATAACAAACTGATTTTAATTTATAGGATAAAGTTTATCATTTGTGGGAGTAAATTTTTTGATATTTTTGCGAATTCTTATAATTGTCCTCCACTATAGAATCGTGACTTATGCTATTTCAAGGTTAATATGTATAATGAAAGACAGAACTTACTCATAATAAGTCTCGCCAAGTTGGAATCGTAGAACTTTCTCTTTCGTACTAATCAACTGTACATGGTAATTTTACAAGCTCGCTTTACAAAGTCATAAATGCATAAACAAACATTTCGCCTTCCACTTCATTAGTAATATTTCTTGTAATATTTAGGACCGGGTCTGGATCAGCTGTGCAAGCCTTTTTTGCACAGATAATATTTTTGAAGATTTCATTTCATACTTCTAATAACATAGAGTTACTGCAAAAATATAAGCGGTAAAGCATTCGGGAATTTCCTGTAACACAACCTATAAATAACATTACTGTTTTTCCTAAGTATATATGATTCTCGATTTTACCTTAAGTATTACATAAACACGAATAAAAAAGATTTTCAGAGGCACATAGATAAATCAACTATTTTAATAAAATTCTTTCAAAAGCTAAATTTTCACAGTCGACACCCCAACAACATTAAAAATGAATAACGACATGACGAAATACAAATACAAAACTGAAAAATGACAGAATTGACAGAAACAAAAGGCGGGTTTTTTAAAGTTATAGTTTCGCTGGCATCATATTTATGTGTGTTATCGGTACATCGAACAGTCTGTGACAAAAAGCACCAAAGTATTGATAAAAAAGATCATGCAAAAGTTCTGTTAACCAAGGGCGTAGTGAGGCTACTAAAAATTTGTCGTTCAATCAAAAATTTTAACCTCAACTTGTATTCAGCTGAGCTCTGTGCGGCGTTGCAAACTTATTACCCAACTGCGACAAAATCCATAGAGAAGGAAATGCTTTTTAGTTTTTATCAACTAAATTATTCACAACTGTATTTATTTTCATATAAAATGTAGTATGTAGACTTTTAAAAGATATCTTAAAGACGTTGTATATAGACATCTTATGGACGTCTTTAAAACAACGTCTATAAGACGCCTTATTTATGTCTTAAGACGTTCAGACATAATCTGGATATAAAAATGACGTCTATAAGACGTCTAGTGCTGTGTGGGTTATACACTAATATATTTATTCAGGCACATAGAATGATTATTTGCTTGAATTTGTAGAATAAACAAGATTTACATTTCAGATCCCATATGGTAATTTTCCCACTAGCCCGCTTGTATTGTTTTGATGATTTGATAATTTTCTACCATATATGATTTACACTTACTGTTAAAAATTTCTATTTCGAGGTATAATCAAATTTTTACCCATGTTTGCCGTGGTTGAGTAGTTATGATTAATGAAATACTTCAATTTATTCGATTTATGGTAAAATAAACATATTAATTGCAGAATAAACAATGTAAGCTGCATGTGTTCTCATTAAATAGTAAGTGTGAAGGGTCGGTTTTATTTTTTATGTAGATAATTTTTAGTACCCCCCACACACAACCAAACCATATCTCAAAAGTGATTCAACTAATGATTTATATACAACTATTAATAGTTTTGTACTTAAAAATTCCCTCAGCAAATAACATTTATAAATGAGTTTACGGATCATATTTGTTAAATATTCAGTATGATCTGACCACTTTAAAAATTAATCTATAATAACCCCCAAGTATTTAGTCGTTGATACAGATGTAATGTACTCGCATTCACCTCAGTGGTGTCAAAATGCGGTCTAGATGCATTTGTCAAGGAGAAGGCAGTATAATTTGTTTTTTTTTTAATATTTAAGGTTAGTTTTAGAAAATCCAACCAGCATTTCACTCTCATAAAACCTTCTTTTACATTATCTCTAACGTCATCCCAAGTATCACCAGAGAACAGAATGGCCGGGTCATCAGCAGAAGAATAAATTTTACCATTGATATTTATACCCAATAAAACATCAATGTAGGTCACGAAAAGTATTGGTCCCAAAATGGTCCCTTGCGGAACACCAATTCGAATCCTCCGTGACGCACTAAGGCAGCCATTGACTTTTGTAAACTGCTTTCTGTTAAAAAGATAACTCCTAAAGACTTCCAATACCCTGCCCCGCACTCCATAGAGTTCCAGGATCTCCAGAAGTTTTTCATGAGACACGGTATCAAAAGCCTTCGCTAAGTCTATGAACACAGCAATGACTTTCTTATTCACATTTAGTTTGCCTATTATCTCAGAACTATGGCGTTAGTAATACACACTCCCCCTGAGAAGCCAAACTGATTCTCTGATAATATGCTATTCATTCTTAGAAAGTTTACGAGTCGATCCTTTAGACATTTTTCAAATATTTTAGGAAAGTTATTTATTAGTATTATTGGACGGTAATTTTCTATTTTGTGGGTCCCGTTTTATAAATTGCAGATACTATTGACTGTTTAAAATAAGCTGGTATTTTATTTGCGCCTGCCGTCGCTCCGAATGGGTGAGAACTTTTGGCACCATCTTTGCGCAAATCTTTCGCATGTTACAATTATTGTGTAACATCTTGCGAACGGTTTCTTTGTTCATGTTTAACCGGTCAGACAATGCATGAATGCTTAGGCGCCGATCAGACGCGCGCAAACGGTCCACATTCGCATCAGTACGAGAGGTGACGGAAGCGTCTTCACGTGGATCATCTACCGATTCACGCCCCTCCTTGAACCGCTTCGCCCATTCAAACATGCACGTTTTCGACATGCACGCATCTCCATCACAACCTGCAATTTTCGGAAGATTTCCGAGGGTTTGTCGCCAGATTTCATTAAAAATTGAATCACAACACGTTGCTTAGTGTGGGTCGGGTCACTTATTTTCACGACGCCCCTAAAAAAGTTACTTTCGAAAAAAGCGCATAAAACGCAAACCAAACGTGCTATCAACTTCAACCTTGGACTGAAACTAAAAGGAAAGTTCCCCTCTCTAGACAGATGTTGACGAACGACGCAGTGTTGCCAGTTCCCAAGTTATAACTAAATTCCCCGAACTTACACACCTCGTATGTTTCTCCTTTAATTTACCGTCGGGCTATCACATGGCGATTTTACACAACATTGTTGGTAGATGTTGTTCTCGTATTATTGAGTGATCCATCGAGATGTCGCTATTCGTGTCTTGTCTGCTGTTTTTCATTTTGAAAACAGTTGATAAAGCACCATGCCTAAATAATGGATTGTTTCGGATGCAGTGGCCTGATGAGTCCCATATTAGAACGAAATAGCACTGTCGTTATATATATATATATATATATATATATATATATATATATATATATATATATATATATATATATAACGAGAAATTTACTTTACAGAACCGCAAAACAAAGTCAGTTCCTGCGGAAATATACTCGGTTGTACAAATTACTATTTCGTAATTGTGTCAACAGCGGCAACATCAATATTTTTACTGTCTTTGTTGGACACATGTGACTGTTTTTCTTATTCGCTTCTTCACAAGCGTTTCCCCTAAACTTGACCTTATTGCCAAATCTTAAATTCATTAAATAAATCCTTTTAGGTATTACAAAAGCATATGCAGAGTCCCCAGGGGGCCGTGGCAACTCACAAAACAGCAGGCGACTTCCGAGTTTGGATTTATTTGTTCAACAAAGAGGGAAAATCGTATAATGTGGCAGTAAGTGTTTATAACTAATTAACTTAGTGTTTTACGTATTATAGTGTGCTTATTCTAAGTCTTATACAAATATTTTTCCTCAGATTGGTCCAAATAGGACTGCTTACGAAGTCTGCGTGGAACTAAGCGATAAAATAAAATCACCTGTTCATGAAATTATTTTGGAAGAGGTCGTTCTTAGCGACAGATTATTTAGACCGATACACCACACCGAAAAAGTAAGTAATAACACAAAATAGGTTCACTTAGTGTTAGTTATAGAGTCTAGTAAGAAAACGTCTTTCATTCTCGTAGGTTCTTGACGTAGTCTTAAAATGGGGCTACTGGGATGAGGCGGACCGAAAAGACAACTATCTTACCTGCGTGTCTCTCTCCAAATATTGGGAATACATCATAGAAAAACCACTGCCCGTTTCGGGAGAGCTCAGGTTCGCTGATCACAAAACTAAGATGTTTAAATTGATGTTGTTCCAGTTCACTCAAGGAAGTTTGAGTTGTTTTAAAGATAAGATGGTAAGAAGGAAGCGTATTTACTCGACTTTGTGTACATGTTTGTGGACGATTTTCTTTTCTAGAGCGACGCAAGCCTTTATTGTTGGCGAATAGAAGACATAATATGGTACCTGGGTCACGAAAACAAAAGGAATCCTCAATCGAGGTGGACCATGACGTTCCTCGCTGACGGTGCGAAACCTAACCGAAGCAGAAGTAGCCCCTATTTCGGAAACGTGTTGGTGTGGAACGACGCCGCTTCGAGAGCTAATTGGTTGAGCGCTATGTTGAAGGCGCGGTATCCAAACAATCTTACACCTCCGCCTAAATTGGTGACAATATAAGCCTATTTTATCCAACAAATATTCAGAGTTCCAAGCCAGCAATTAAAAAGAGTTGCCAAATTACGGGGAAAACTTTATTTCTTGCCAGAAAAAAGTGCCAGGCAGTTTTTTGTACACTTTTACCACGAAACGAATCATTTTATTGGTAACCAATATTTGGGCGACAGTTTTTGTTGTAATAAAGTTACCTGTCTTACGTAACTTTTTTTCGTAACGTAGGCCAAACTTTTTTAATTCGTAAATGTTAATTTTAAACATTCTTTCTTTGTAATTTTGCAGGGCGATTAACAAAATAACGTCCTGCATTGTTTTATGGTTTAAACTCATTCTTAGTTCTATCTCTACTTATATTTCCTATAAATCAATTTGTTTTTTAATAATTTTAATATGTTGCTTATAGATTCTGTGAATCATTTTAGTTTTCAGCAATTCCACGTGAAAAAATGCGTCGCCCCTCGTTATAAGGCCGCGGCGGGACTGTAGGCAAATTAAATTCTCAGAATACTTTGAATCCAGTTTTTGTTAACTAGTAACCATAGTTTAGCTTTCCATTGTTTCCGTTAATAAAAATCGCAACGTTTCTACCGCTCCAGTTTTTCATCGTGGAATTGTTATATTTTTTTTTTATTACTTTTACTCCAGTAAGCTGTGCAATGTGAAAAATAGAAGATTTATCGAGAGATTGATACTACAGTTAAGTTTAATTTCGTCTTACCAATATACAGAGTGTTTGTAAAGTTGTAACTTTTCTTCGTAACTTGCAATGAATACTCACAAAAATGAACGATTTAGATATTTTGTGAAAATATTATCTATTTTCATAAGCAGATTGTTTAAGCAAAAAGCAGCAATATCGCGAACACTCTATATAAATATTTGTAATATTTTAAGAAATGTGATAAGTATTAAAACTTACCTTATTTTATCTATACCCATGTTGTAATTTTAAACAATTTATTGTATCCTATTGTATTTTTATGTAGATATTTTTTTTACGATGATGAGAGCAAAATTATGGTAATTTACTGAATGAATGTTCTGATCAAAAAATAAATTACCTTGGGTTTGCTAACACTGACAAGGAATAACTTTTTAAAAATCCTACGAATTTATTTGTAACGTTTTAATTTTTGAAGTATTATAAATTATGTAGAAGTCTGAAATTTTTATGAAAAAATGGAACCTTATTTTTAGGATTTAATAGAAATAAAATGACAACTATCGATTTTTATACAAAATGTATATTTAAATAGTAATAAAAATGTTTTACAAACAATTAATACTGACCAGGTCTACTTTACTACACACTACAATATGCATATATATACATTTTTGCTTTTTTTTTTTAATTTTTGATAATAACATTCAAAAATCAAAATTAAAAAAAAAATTGGTCTTTTCCCTTTATCTAGGTATATTCTGCTTCTCACTCTGTATACGTTTTATATAAATATTTGATATCTATCGCTTTTCTTCGCTCAATTCTTCAATGGAAAGTATTTATTTGGTAATTTGATGTAACTAACAAATACTTTGCCTTCTCTTTCTGTTAAATTTTCAAACCAACTTGTTTCTTTACAATGGGACAAAAATCCATTATAATTATTATATAAAAATACACACTGTTGTCAAACAGTGTGTTGCTACCTGCATACAGTCAGTCATAAAAATATTCATAACACTACTTTTTTTTACAAAGGTACGTAATACTCATAAAAATAATTAAATATTTGTTATTCGAGTATTACATTACATTATTGAGTAAAAACCTGTACAAAAGCTTTTATCCACTTCGATTCTTTTATAATCATTTGGTAGGGCTTTGCCAATTACAAGAGCTAAGACTTATCGTCAACTATCAATGGTCCTTATTCCTTCTCTTAAAGGAACTTTGGTGTAAACATAAGTCCTTCGACTAATCCAGTGTACACACAAATAGAAACTATCTAAAACTAAAGCTATAACATTTAATAACCCGACTATTATAATTGTACTTTTCAAAAAGTAATCAACTTCGTTGCAAGTCAGATCTTCATAGTGGTAACTTTCTTTAAAGAGGCTGCTTATCGAATTTGTAGAACATATACACGTTGTGTTGAGAGTATCGTGAGGGACGCATACGGCTGTGAAGAGGTACACCAGGTGTATGATGCCTATGACGAAAACTACAATGGTGGCCATTATTGAGACTGCTGTGGTAAGTATACTGATAAACTGCAAATAAAATAATCGTTTTTTTAACCTAAAATCGCTTTGTAATATATAGACTGGGGGTCCTATAGGAGCGCATTGACTCGCGCTTAGAGAGAAACGTAGCGTTTTCGACGAGTAGTACTTATCTTTCTATGAGCTAAGTACTATACCACCTCTTCCACTCGATCGCCATTGAAAAGAGAGGTACTACTCGTCGAAAATGCTCTGTCTCTTTCTAAGCTTGAAGCAACGTGCTTCTGTAGGATCCACAATATATATATATATATATATATATATATATATATATATATATATATATATATATATATATATATATATATATATATATATATATATATACGTAACTTTTACGTCTATGGTAACTACTAAATCAAATAAATTTGAAGTTAAATCAATCTAATCTAAAATGTCTTTGATAAATACTCCATAATAAGGCTTCGCTCGGGCCTAAAAAGCTTATATAGGGTATCTGACGGCAGGTTTATGTTTTTAAATGTGATTTTCTCGAAAAGTAATAAACGGTGCGTCAAGGGGTAGCAGCATTTGAATCACGAATCGTGCAGGTTTGTCAGTCACGATGTCGCAGTGGTCGGGAGAGCATCATGCGTTCGCTGTAGAGGAATTTTTCAAAGACGGTGATTCTTACATGATCGTTCGTCGAGTTTCGAGGACCCCGCAAACATCGAGGCTCCGGTTGGAACACGAACTTGACATATAAAACTGGCAACAATGAATTCCCTAAGTTTTCATGATATTGGTGAAAGTGTACTTTTGACATTGACTGAATACTTTTCATTTTGACAGAAATTTATTTTTGATTTTGCTGTTTTATGGATTTTATCACATGTTAGGTAATGTTTTATTGAAAATTTCAAACAGGAACGTAAACTTTAAGGTTTTTTTTGGGTATTTTAAAAAATGTGATTCTTCATCGTAAGACGTGCAAATACCTTATCTGGTAAATTGAAATTTATTTAACTGGTAAGTTAAAAGCATTCAATAATAATTATTTAAAATTTTACCTTAGAATCAAATTGTAAATCTAAGGGTAACAAGTTTAATCTTATGGATATAATGTATGATAATTTTTAAATGCTATCAATATTTTAGTTTTCTAAGAGAAAAGAATCTTCAAATTCAAGGGCTGAAGCAAATTAGTCATGATCATAATTCTTTTATACACCAGATGAGTAACTCTATTCAGAGCATTTTTCTGGAAATAGTTTTATACAAGAAGATAAGCAAAAAGTTTGTGCTGTGCTTCTTACAAAATAAACTGCCTGAAAAAAATTACGAAGCACTGTTTGATGTACATATCTTGAAGCAACTAAACTTGGACTTAATAATATACACTGATTCTACAAAAAAAAGTCCTGAATTAGATGTGCATTAAAATATAAATAAATGATTGCATATAATATGAAATTTTTCAATATTATTAAGCATATTTGGAAATTACATAAATTTTACTTTTATGTATTTGTTTTGTCAAAAAATAAAATAATAACCTTTCGTTTGAATATGTTGTTAATTAATAAAACAAAAATTCGTGCTTTTAGCTCAGATAGGAAATTTGTGTCATGAAAATCCTTTGTCAAAGTAGTGACAAGCTGCGATTGATTACCATTTCAAAAATTCAACTCTAAGAAAGGTCAATTCCAGATCCTCAGACAGTTAAGTAAATGCAAAGTTTCACCTAATGTAAAAATTAAAAGTTGCTAGTAAATCTTTATGTATATATTTAGATTAAAAATGATTGTATTCATGTAAGAATTCCACTCTTGTATTTACAATCTTTTTTATATTTAAAGTGTCTAAATAAATATTGTTTTGTTTACAATTAAATATAAACTGCTTTAACACTTTGCCCTTTAGAGTTTATTTTTTTTTTATAAAAATGGTTTAGTACATGTTATTTTACTTCCTTTAAATTAAAGCTCCGTTATTATGAAGGAAATGTCAACATAATTATGAATGTTGTTAACCCTATATAAATATCCAACGTATCAGTTCCGTAAAAGTATTGAGGAGAAAATAATGTTAACAAAGACCTAATCGAAGCTATTTTTAAATGATGAAACTCTATTACTTTGCGATAAATTATATGGTCATTTCGATACCTTACATTAAACAATATACTATATTAATTCATGATATAAAATTTTTAAAAATAAATGCCTTAATACTTTTTTTCGTTAACTTCTTATACTCTACGTCCGAAGAAGGGTGTAGATTATACTAATGTTATTTACAAAAATACCCACTGATTTCCACAATCTTTTCCAAAACAGATATTTAAAAAAAAATTAGTCTTGATTTGTTTATGGCGCATATTTCACATTTTAGCTATTTTGCTAAATAAAGTCATAGAAAAATCATTTTCATTTATTTATAAGAACTGATATTTCATACTTGTTATCTAAAAATAATAAAATTGTTACATATTTACGCTGTTCCAAAGAAGTTAAAAAATTAGCTTTATTAGAGTTGCTTTAAACAGAAAAATTATAATTTTCAGGAAACTAAAAATATAAATTCAAAATAAATATTGTTTTACAGAAATTATCCTGGTCTTTTTTAATTGAATATACTCCATTAACCTGTCAAGTAAAACAAGGAAGAGCGATTTATTGTTTTAGATATAGTATAGAAAGAGATAGTCATTGTCTAAATCTGTTAGCTAGAATAATGGAATTGACATTCATACACGACACATTCACGCCAATATAAGAAACTAGCAGGGAATTCAATGTTGCCATACAAATCATTGCACCTAATGGCGACTAATAAGAAGGGGGGGGGGGAGGGCAAAAATTAATTTCATGAGCAGTCCAGTTTTAAATGACAAGTTCGTGGTTTGGAATAATGTGTGGCAAACTTGACGGAAGGCATGTGGATAACATTATCTTTAAAAAATGAAATCCGCGTCTGTACTCTATTTAATAATATTTTTATTAAAAAGATGTTTAGTAATTAATTTTTTATTTCATTTTCAAAACATAAATCTGCCGCAAGACACCCTGCATAAGCCTGCATTAATTTTGCTAGTATAACATTTTTGGCAATTTAGAATTAGGATTTTAGATATTTAAGACCGAAGAATAGCAAACCGCATATTAAAGTTTTATCATCTAGGTAATAGATGTCGCCCACAAATTAGTAATTTTTGGCGGTTACGAAACTGTTCATCAGTTAGCAATAAAATTTTCAAATCAAAAGGCATTTTGGAGAATTAATTTAAAAAATTATATCACGTGCGCACAAAACAGTTAATGGAAATTTATTTTGGTCAGAAACGAGACAATTAAAAAGGGACTTATGTAAGTAAATTCCTGAAATTAACCAATTACTTATGCATTATCTAACAACAGCTCAAGGCAAATTTAAAAACACTATTTTTGGACTTGAAGAGAGTTCAAATCAATTTAAAGATGATTTAAACTTACATATTAGGCTTTTTCCTTTGCGAAAATTATTAATTCAAATAAATGTATTATTTTATCTTTGCAAAAAGCGTAAATTCAAATAATTTTCTTAAAAAATATAATCAGCAACACTATTGGCTTTACTAGAAACATAACACACTTTACCTTTGTTAAATGGTAATAAAACCCCATTCTTCTTCCGGGATATGGTCTTGGACAAAATCCTAGGAAGAAGCAGCCCACTACACCAGAAAATAACACCTAAAAAAGTGGAAATAAATTATTTCAGGTTTTATTCCTTTAAAACTGATAAAATAGAAAAATCACACACTTTCTCGCTTTAAACGGAACATTTTACATTAGTAAACTTACCGGTACAGCACTCCAATATGGAAAATCTATTACAGTCAAAGTGG
Source organism: Diaprepes abbreviatus (assembly GCA_034092305.1). Classification (NCBI taxonomy): domain Eukaryota; kingdom Metazoa; phylum Arthropoda; class Insecta; order Coleoptera; family Curculionidae; genus Diaprepes; species Diaprepes abbreviatus. The sequence continues at coordinate 3,254,288 of JASJET010000127.1, forward strand.
GGCTCCATAATACCATCAACGCAGACAACAGACACAACACAACTCCAATAACTATTGTAATAACTTTCATGGACTTGACTAGTTTGTAGTGTCTTATAATATAAGGTAAATATTTCTTGGGAACTAAAAACAATACACATATTAATTAGTTTTTAAAAATATTAAAATATTTATATTCAATTTTTATTCAGTTTTTAATATTTTTTAAACTTCTACTTACCTTTACCATGCCTATTCATCACAATCATTCGACTGTGTCTTAAACTATTTCTTGTAGGGGTATGTTTGTCTCCTAAGCTCCTCGAGGCAATATTTTGGGGTACAGTTGTCATTAGACATAGGACTTGGGAGGGGCTAAGAGGTTGTTCGTCTAAACTAAAATTATAAATTAATTTACTTATTTGGAACTGCTGCTATGTGCTAAGCATATATATGAAGAAATTTACTTAAAAAGGCCGTTTGTTTTTGTTACTTTGCATCATTAGGAACTAAATTAAAAATAAAATCGTGTTATTAACATATTAAAAAATTGGGTGATGAAATTTTGGCCTTTGGAGAACATTTATGGATCTATTAGAACTGTGAAATCTTACCTATTGCTAATAGAACCATTTTGGTGCCTATTGCTGTTATTGCGGCCATTGATATCATTCAGGCTGTCAGTAATATCATTTTGGCTAGAGTTCTGGTAACTTTGGATTTTATCAGAATTTATTTCTTTGGTATCGTTACTGATATCTTCAGTGTTGGGATTGTATATTGTTAAATTGTTATTTTCCATTGTGATCTGTAAAAAATATATTTGTTAAGTGACTGAACTATATAAAAATATATCGTCGTGTGCAGGTTTTGTCAGTACAACAGTGTACCAGTTCAGTAAAAGGAGGCAATATAGACCAACAGATAGAGAAAAAAAAGTGATTCTCTAACAAAAATACTATCAAGATACTGACTCTACCATCGCAATAAAAACAATCCGTAGTGATATTTTGTTATGTTTTACACTCCTTCCAGTCCTTACGAGTTTATTATTTTTAATATTTAATTATTCTTTTTAATATGGCGATGCATACGACTTTCCAATTTTATCCTAGTAAATAATATATTACAAGAAAATTATTTAACTAAAGAAGTAAAATCTATTTTTGCTCATATACGCTTAAATGTGTATTTCATTATGTAGAAAGCTATTGCAAGGTTAAAGAACTTGTATAAACAAAATAGTTTTATATATAAAATAAGCTAGTTAAATGACCTAGAGAATAATTTTATTACTTTTATGTACATCCTTTGAAGGAGAAATATTTATTAGAAACGATGGTATTATTGCATGGAATAAAAGTAGATATTTATATACATAATGCATTAAATGTAAAGACTTGTGCGAAATTTAACTGAGGGGAAAGCAATAAGATGTTTTCTTTTTATTGTACACGTAGTGAGTAGGTGGCTGTGCCACAAACACCGGACTCACATTGGCACACCACGCAGCACAGCATCCTCATTTCGGAGCAGGTACCCTTACGTACATAGTGATTTTGGAGCATGTTTTATCAGTCGTATATATAACGTGTCAGTTTTAGTACATATAATAATACTTTTTTGCAAACCACAGGTAAATAAACGTTGAGTTTTTCAGTGTATTTGTATACAATTTTCTTGCTTTTAATAGTTATAATTCATAAAGTTAACAAAGTGAAAATAAAATCTGAACACGAGTTTGAATAAATTGCGCTTTTTAATTTACAAAAAATGCTATTTGAAATCAGCATCTTTTAAATTAGAATCTCTGTCTCCCATGCTTGCTACCGCAAAACAACATATTTTTCTGGTTTATTCAGGGTGATTCAAAAATCGATCACGAAACTTAAGGGGGTGATTCTACTTGACAAAATAAGGGTAGAGCTTCATATAATTTTTTTTCAAAATGTCATTCGTTTTCGAGTTACAAGCCGTCCAAGTTCAAGTTTTTATTTTTTGTTTTTTGAATTACTCGCTTACAGGAAAACCGATTTGACTAATATTTGAAAGATAGGCTAAGTCTTCTGCGCTTCATCATTTTAGTAACAATTCACATTGATTGTTTGCCGCTAGAGGGCACTTTACCTACATTGAAAATTGTTTTTTTGTCATAATTTTTTAGTGTTGACAGCTACAGTAGTTTTTGGCATAATTTCTGAAAGACTGATGCCAGGCCTTTAAAAAAGGTGCTCTTTATTTACATCGCTAAACCCAACGGTTTAGACGTAAATCACCCTTAAAAATTAAGTGGTAAATTTACTTTTCTCATTTCATTACCACCAGCTACCAGATAAATAGCTATCAAAGTATACTAGAGCTGTCAGTTTAACATCAAATAAATTCGCTTTTTAAACTATTTAATTTATAATCTTAAAATAACTAATAATGGCTAATCAGTAAATATTCATATTATGGATTATTGCGATATACATTTAATTGATAAAAATTAATGAAACAGTACTAAATAAACTAAAAAAGATTCTCAAAATGTCCCCCATTTTCTTCCATACATTTCCTAACACTCTTCAAAAAATGTCGCCTAACTCGATGAAAAATTCCTGGTGCTTCTTTAATAATTTGGCACTTTTCGATTATCCTGAAGCGAAGATCCTCGACGTTGATTACTGGAATATCGTACACCAATTGTTTCAAATGACCCCAAAAGAAAAAATCCATAGGATTAAGGTCTGGTGACCTCGCTGCCCATGCCAATGGTCCACTTCGTCCTATCCATCGCTCAGGATACGTTGCATTCAAATACTGTCGGACACGTATACTAAAGTGGGGCGGAGCTCCGTCTTGGAGGATCCACATGTTGGCCCTTACTTCCAATGGCACATCTTCCAGATACAATGGGAGACGATTTTGGATAAAATCTAAGTATACGTCACCAGTTAATGGGCCATCAAAGAAATGAGGACCAATAAGGTAATCTCCTATTATCCCTGCCCACACATTTAGTGAAAATCTACGCTGATGTTTCGTTTCTACCACATTGTTTGGGTTCTCGTAAGCATATGTGTGGATGTTGTGTAGATTTGTTATGCCATCACGAGTGAAACCAGCTTCGTCAGTGAATAATATGATGCCAATTAATCGATTATCGTGTTCATACTTAGCTAGGATCTGATTGCACATTTCCAACCGTCTCGGCCGATCATCGTCATAAAGAGCCTGCACCTTTTTTGAATGAAATGGGTAGAGTTGTTCTTCTCTTAGTATCCTCCATGAACTAGCCTGACAGAGCCGCACTTCATTCCCAATTTTTCTAGTACTAATACCTGGATTATCTTCAATAATGTCAAGCACTCTTTCTTCTTGTTGCACGTTTCTAGCAGTTCTAGGTCTTCCCCTATTTCCATTATAACTTTTAAAGGAACCACATTCCGCAAGCCTCCTGTGCACACTGGAAAATGTTTGAGCATGAGGGATATTTCTTTCCGGATAACTCTCCATATAATATCTTCTTGCCAACTCTGCATTACCATTTGCTTTTCCATAACAAAAATGGATATCACAATATTCGATATTTGAATATTGGTGATTAGCCATTATTAGTTATTTTAAGATTATAAATTAAATAGTTTAAAAAGCGAATTTATTTGATGTTAAACTGACAGCTCTAGTATACTTTGATAGCTATTTACCTGGTAGTTGGTGGTAATGAAATGAGAAAAGTAAATTTACCACTTAATTTTTAAGGGTGATTTACGTCTAAACCGTTGGGTTTAGCGATGTAAATAAAGAGCACCTTTTTTAAAGGCCTGGCATCAGTCTTTCAGAAATTATGCCAAAAACTACTGTAGCTGTCAACACTAAAAAATTATGACAAAAAAACAATTTTCAATGTAGGTAAAGTGCCCTCTAGCGGCAAACAATCAATGTGAATTGTTACTAAAATGATGAAGCGCAGAAGACTTAGCCTATCTTTCAAATATTAGTCAAATCGGTTTTCCTGTAAGCGAGTAATTCAAAAAACAAAAAATAAAAACTTGAACTTGGACGGCTTGTAACTCGAAAACGAATGACATTTTGAAAAAAAATTATATGAAGCTCTACCCTTATTTTGTCAAGTAGAATCACCCCCTTAAGTTTCGTGATCGATTTTTGAATCACCCTGTATGTAAGTACAGCATTGGTTGGGGAAAATAGATTTAGCCACAGATTGGGACTGGTAAAAATCTGATGTTGGTTTACGACCGGTATATACAACTGAGTCAATTATTTTGGACAAATTAATATCTCTGCTTGCACATTTTTTCGCGATAAAAGTCTAATTTTCATGGAGAAGTAGATAAAATACTTTAAACTCGATAATTTTCTTTACGTGATTACTTACAAAAAGGTTTTTGAATTATTATGTTAGAATAAAACTCGAAATTATATGGATTGTAAGTTATTTTCGATACTGAAAATCTGTAGTATTTTTTGCTTCGCTTCTTCATTACAATCGAAATAAATACGAGGTGTCAGCAGACGCAAATAATCTTACTTTCCCTAGCATTGTTATTCGCCGACTGTGACTGGCACTGGTACGTGCTTTGTTTAAAAAAAATCATGGCCAGTATGAATGGAATGAACAACTAATAAAATAAATTTTTAACATTTAAAATCGAAGCTAAACTTCAACTTTCCTATGTAACGTTATCGGTTTTCAGTCAGGAAATCGGCAAGGTTTATTGTCAATAAGTAAATTATTAAAATTAACTAATGCCTCTGTATGTACTAGAAGAAAAAAACCTGTTTTTATTCTTGGTATCATTGTGTATGTCATACTTTATCCTTCCGGAATGAAATATCACAACTTTTCAATGACATTGACATTTTTAAACGCCGAATGCATCGATTTCTTAAGACGATTCAAATTTAGATGGTTTTTTTTTTGTGTTAATGCATATATTTACATTAATTTCTATGAAAATAGTTAATTTGAATTTTTTCTTGTATAACCAATTAAAGATGATCAAAATAGTTCATTGAAGATGAGTCTGGAATTTTGTAATTGTTTTATCTCCCTTTTTTTTGGTAATTATTACTATTTTGCAGCAAGGCTAATAAATTTTGCGATTTCTAACCTATCTTATGAAAAATAACAAATCGCCAAGTAAAGACGGAATCACAGCAGGAATGGTGAAGTGTGGTGGAAAACAACAAGAAACGTTTTGTACAGGGTGAGTCAACGATTGGATGAAGTAAGTTTGTGCCTTTTCGGTGAAATTAACAAAGAAACTATATTTATTGTTTGATACAGTTTATTTTTACGCAGATTTTAAAAATATTTAGGACTCTACAGGGTGACCCAAAATCTACGACAGCATAAAGTTGTATTTTTTTAAATAGAACACCCTATATACGAATCGTATTTTCGATTTAGCTTATAATTTTAAATCTTTTATTAAAGGTTTACTATAACAAAACTTTATAGTTTCTGAGATAATTAAGTTTAAAGAAAAAAAGTCACATTTTCAAGCATCAATTCAATCCTAAATAACGTTTTCAATTTTGTGACAAATATATTCAAATTTGGAATTTAGCAAGGCCAAGGACAAGTTAACATAATTTTTACCTAATATTTGCAATAAAAGCTACAGGGTGTTGAACACATCGGCTCAAATTTGAACAAGTTTAAATGAATAAATATCTTTTTTTTTTAAATGGTACACCCTGTATATTTTCATGTTATTTAATAGAGTAATAAAAACCCTAAAAGTTTTGTTCAATATATCCTATACCTATTTATAATAGTTTTTGAGATATTTCAGTTTTTCTTATTTTCCATACTTTTTTACAGAAATAGTCTTCATTATCATAGTAGCCATGGCAAAAACAATGTAAAAGAACATTTTTCTGTGTGTCAAATTTATAACCGCAATCGCTTCTTTTGGTTTTTATGTAGTGTAGTTTGGTTTTTTTTTGCATTCATCTTATATTGTAAAATGAATTTTCCAAAGAATGAGTTAATAGATATGATTTATACAATAGGAGAGGCTCAAAAAAATTGCCTTCTTGCTCAAAGAATTTACAAAATGAAGTATCCTGATCGACGCCAGCCTAATACCCATACTTTTCAAAACTTAATGCAAAGATTTGATTCTTCTGGTACTGTTGATTATCCAAAACGTAAAGTGGTCAACAAACCAGTAACTAATGAAGAAAAAGAACTACAAGTATTGTTAAATGTTCAGGAAAATCCTTGTATTGGTAGCCGTCAGTTAGCAGCATTATGTGAAACATCACAATCCACCGCTAATCGTACTACCAAGAAATATAGGTATCATCCATATCACATGGAATTACACCAAGAATTGCATGGACAGGATTTTGAAAGTCGTGTAAACTTTTGTCGTACAATAAATGCGGAGATTCAATTAAATCCAAATTTATTATGCAAGGTAATGTTTAGTGATGAAGCTACTTTTAGAAGTAACGGTGCCGTAAATAGACGCAACATGCATTATTATGCCACAGAAAACCCATTTTGGATTAGAGAGGTGCAACATCAAAACCACTGGTCATTAAATGTTTGGTGTGGTATTCATCATAATCGAATTATTGGACCCCACTTTTTTAATGAACCACTAAATGGCCATAGTTACCTGAACTTTCTACAAGAAAAACTACCCCAACTGCTTCAAGGGATGAGCTCGACAGTATGTGGTTCCAGCACGATGGTGCGCCTCCGCATTACCATCGTGAAGTTCGTGCGTTTTTGGACCAACGATATCCGCAAAAATGGATTGGACGTGGGGGTTTCATTGAGTGGCCACCAAGGTCTTGCGACATCACCTCATTAGATTTCTTCCTATGGGGTTATATTAAAAATAAGGTGTATGTTAATCCACCAACAACAGTGGAAGATATGCGAAACAGAATTAGGGATACCTGTAGAACATTAACGCCACTAATTTTGTCCAGGGTCCGAGAAAATCTGCAAAAAAGACTAAATTTGTGCATTGCACAAGAGGGTCGTTTATTCGAACACTTATTAAAAAGAAATAATTAATCTCAGTATTTAATAGGTAATTTTTTTGTTTCAATTTAGTATAAAAGTAAATATGTATTTGCCTTGTCGTTATTGTTGTGTTAATTTTTTCACATTATGTTTAATTAAACTATTGCCGTTGTAATATAACGAATAATGTATTTCATCATATTTAACCACATTCTGTTTGTTTCTGTAGTTTCTTTTTATTATTTTACATGGCTACTATGATAATGAAGACTATTTCTGTAAAAAAGTATGGAAAATAAGAAAAACTGAAATATCTCAAAAACTATTATAAATAGGTATAGGATATATTGAACAAAACTTTTAGGGTTTTTATTACTCTATTAAATAACATGAAAATATACAGGGTGTACCATTTAAAAAAAAAAGATATTCATTCATTTAAACTTGTTTAAATTTGAGCCGATGTGTTCAACACCCTGTAGTTTTATTGCAAATATTAGGTAAAAATTATGTTAACTTGTCCTTGGCCTTGCTAAATTCCAAATTTGAATATATTTGTCACAAAATTGAAAACGTTATTTAGGATTGAATTGATGCTTGAAAATGTGACTTTTTTTCTTTAAACTTAATTATCTCAGAAACTATAAAGTTTTGTTATAGTAAACCCTTAATAAAAAAGATTTAAAATTATAAGCTAAATCGAAAATACGATTCGTATATAGGGTGTTCTATTTAAAAAAATACAACTTTATGCTGTCCTAGTTTTTTGGCTCACCCTGTAGAGTCCTAAATATTTTTAAAATCTGCGTAAAAATAAACTGTATCAAACAATAAATATAGTTTCTTTGTTAATTTCACCGAAAAGGCACAAACCTACTTCATCCAATCGTTGACTCACCCTGTATATCCAACCACTTGGAACGAAGCAATGACCCTTTTACTATTTAAAAAAGGAGATCGATAGAATTTGAAAAACTACAGACCAGTAACGCTACTTAATATCATGTATAAACTGCTAATTAAAATACTAGCAAATAGACTGACCCCCAAATTGGACGGCTACCAAACACGAGAACAGGCTGGACTCGGGAAGGACTTCAGCACATGCGACCACCTACTGACAATAAAAATTCTAATTGAAAAGACCAACTAATATCAGATTCCTCTATATATAATAGCATTCATAGATTTTGAAAGGGTCTTTGATAGCGTTGAACATTGGGCAGCTAAGAAATCGTTGCAAAATTGCAGGATCGATCATAGATAAATATTTTTTTTATTTAAATCATTATTTTTAAAAAAATCAAGTGATTTAAAGAGATATTTTCATTATTTCATTAAAATTAACCCAATCCTGGTCGCTTCCAATGAAAAACCTGTTGATGTTATGGTTTGATGTGGATATTGGATATCAAACTATTAAATAATAAGAAAGGAAAAGTGTTTAAAAATACTTTTACTGTTGTAAAACAAAAATACGTTCTCAAACTTACTTTCGTCTGTATTATGCTGAAAAAAAATAGCCCTAGTATATTTTTGCTGCATGTTCACTGTAGTCCACAAGCAGGTATGTTATATATTGAAAGATAGCAGTCGTCTTTGACCCACAATCTTGTTTCTTACTAACGAGTTATGAGAGTAATGATTGTTGTATCACAAAAATAATATTGCATTGAACCGGTGACATATGTATATTTAATTAAACGTAATATTTTACGTAACAGCAACAAGACTGTCGAGCAAGTACTTCAATGAGAGATTTTTAAAAAATTGCTTAAATTTTAACAATTTCTTTTTGTATGTACAGGGTGAGTCAACGATTGGATGAAGTAGATTTGTGCCTTTTCGGTGAAATTAACAAAGAAACTATATTTATTGTTTGATACAGTTTATTTTTACGCAGATTTTAAAAATATTTAGGACTCTACAGGGTGAGCCAAAAAACTAGGACAGCATAAAGTTGTATTTTTTTAAATAGAACACCCTATATACGAATCGTATTTTCGATTTAGCTTATAATTTTAAATCTTTTTTATTAAGGATTTACTATAACAAAACTTTATAGTTTCTGAGATAATTAAGTTTAAAGAAAAAAAGTCACATTTTCAAGCATCAATTCAATCCTAAATAACGTTTTCAATTTTGGGACAAATATATTCAAATTTGGAATTTAGCAAGGCCAAGGACAAGTTAACATAATTTTTACCTAATATTTGCAATAAAAGCTACAGGGTGTTGAACACATCGGCTCAAATTTGAACAACTTTAAATGAATAAATATCTTTTTTTTTAATGGTACACCCTGTATATTTTTATGTTATTTAATAGAGTAATAAAAACCCTAAAAATTTTGTTCAATATATCCTATACCTATTTATAATAGTTTTTGAGATATTTCAGTTTTTCTTATTTTCCATACTTTTTTACAGAAATAGTCTTCATTATCATAGTAGCCATGTAAAATAATAAAAAGAAACTACAGAAACAAACAGAATGTGGTTAAATATGATGAAATACATTATTCGCTATATTACAACGGCAATAGTTTAATTAAACATAATGTGAAAAAATTAACACAACAATAACAAGGCAAATACATATTTACTTTTATACTAAATTGAAACAAAAAAATTACCTATTAAATACTGAGATTAATTATTTCTTTTTAATAAGTGTTCGAATAAACGACCCTCTTGTGCAATGCACAAATTTAGTCTTTTTTGCAGATTTTCTCGGACCCTGGACAAAATTAGTGGCGTTATTGTTCTACAGGTATCCCTAATCCTGTTTCGCATATCTTCCACTGTTGTTGGTGGATTAACATACACCTTATTTTTAATATAACCCCATAGGAAGAAATCTAATGGGGTGATGTCGCAAGACCTTGGTGGCCACTCAATGAAACCCCCACGTCCAATCCATTTTTGCGGATATCGTTGGTCCAAAAACGCACGAACTTCACGATGGTAATGCGGAGGCGCACCATCGTGCTGGAACCACATACTGTCGAGCTCATCCCTATCGAGACCTTGAAGCAGTGGTAGTTCTTCTTGTAGAAAGTTCAGGTAACTATGGCCATTTGGTGGTTCATTAAAAAAGTGGGGTCCAATAATTCGATTATGATGAATACCACACCAAACATTTAATGACCAGTGGTTTTGATGTTGCACCTCTCTAATCCAAAATGGGTTTTCTGTGGCATAATAATGCATGTTGCGTCTATTTACGGCACCGTTACTTCTAAAAGTAGCTTCATCACTAAACATTACCTTGCTTAATAAACTTGGATTTAATTGAATCTCCGCATTTATTGTACGACAAAAGTTTACACGACTTTCAAAATCCTGTCCATGCAATTCTTGGTGTAATTCCATGTGATATGGATGATACCTATATTTCTTGGTAGTACGATTAGCGGTGGATTGTGATGTTTCACATAATGCTGCTAAATGACGGCTACCAATATAAGCATTTTCCGGAACATTTAACAATACTTGTAGTTCTTTTTCTTCATTAGTTACTGGTTTGTTGACCACTTTACGTTTTGGATATTCAACAGTACCAGAAGAATCAAATCTTTGCATTAAGTTTTGAAAAATATGGGTATTAGGCTGGCGTCGATCAGGATACTTCATTTTGTAAATTCTTTGAGCAAGAAGGCAATTTTTTTGAGCCTCTCCTATTGTATAAATCATATCTATTAACTCATTCTTTGGAAAATTCATTTTACAATATAAGATGAATGCAAAAAAAACCAAACTACACTACATAAAAACCAAAAGAAGCGATTGCGGTTATAAATTTGACACACAGAAAAATGTTCTTTTACATTGTTTTTGCCATGGCTACTATGATAATGAAGACTATTTCTGTAAAAAAGTATGGGAAATAAGAAAAACTGAAATATCTCAAAAACTATTATAAATAGGTATAGGATATATTGAACAAAACTTTTAGGGTTTTTATTACTCTATTAAATAACATGAAAATATACAGGGTGTACCATCTAAAAAAAAAAGATATTTATTCATTTAAACTTGTTCAAATTTGAGCCGATGTGTTCAACACCCTGTAGCTTTTATTGCAAATATTAGGTAAAAATTATGTTAACTTGTCCTTGGCCTTGCTAAATTCCAAATTTGAATATATTTGTCACAAAATTGAAAACGTTATTTAGGATTGAATTGATGCTTGAAAAGGTGACTTTTTTTCTTTAAGCTTAATTATCTCAGAAACTATAAAGTTTTGTTATAGTAAACCCTTAATAAAAAAGATATAAAATTATAAGCTAAATCGAAAATATGATTCGTATGTTCTATTTAAAAAAATACAACTTTATGCTGTCCTAGTTTTTTGGCTCACCCTGTAGAGTCCTAAATATTTTTAAAATCTGCGTAAAAATAAACTGTATCAAACAATAAATATAGTTTCTTTGTTAATTTCACCGAAAAGGTACAAACTTACTTCATCCAATCGTTGACTCACCCTGTATTTATGGAGAATATGATAAAGTTATTTCAAGAACATGCGATACATTCGCAATTCGATATCCGAAGAAACAGAAACTTAAAACTGTTGGTTTCTGTTAAATTTTTAGATTCTTCCTAGTTATAGCTTTCCCACAATCGATTGATAAAGTTCCTGGAGAATCATCGTGCATATTACATAGTAATACTCGAGCACACTGCGAACCAAAGAGCAGAACAATGTTGTGATGGCCTTAATATCTCTCATATATTTGGTGTTTCGCTTAATGAATCCTCTCAACTTGTGTAACTTTTTAAGACAATACTGTTAATATGCATATCGAAGGTGAAAAATTACACCCAAATTCTTTATTTGAAAAATCAAAATCGTGATTTTAATCATTTATGGAAGAATTATTCTCCTTTTAGAGTTGAAAGTGATAAAACCAATACGTAATCAGCTTTCGTAATTATTTCTCAAGACCATCCTGTACAATACAGTTTACATCAGGTTTTGCGGTATACACAATGCAGTAAAATGTAATTGTAAATTATTCTATTTTCGAAACGATTATAACAATAATGGCGGTCGTTTCGGTGTAGGCGCATAAACAGTTTTAAAATGGTTACACAAATAAATAGAAGAAATTGGGCCAAAAGTACACCGAGAAAATTAACACATAAACTGGAAACTATTGTTTAGATTTAAACAACGTGTTTATATGTGTTTTTGATTTGTGTCTAGGCAACGATAAGTTAAATGAAGGTGATGGAAATATGTGTACTTGCAGGAAATAAACGCGAAGCTGAATGAAGCTGTTTCAAGAGATTTGATTGAAATACATACTAATAAGCAGTGTTGTCCTGACTCACTGACATATCAACGAACAGACCTAACTAACTAAAGGGTGTTTTTTATAGAGGTATAGAATTTTTAAATGGAATAAAACAAAGATGAATTTTTTAAATTGACATGAAATTTACTTTATTCGAAAGATAACCTTCTGGCATTATAATTTAAATATGACTTCTGGCATATGACTGCCACGGCTGGCTCGGACGTAGTCTAATCTGGAGGTCCAATTTTCGATGACTTTTTCCAACATTTGAGGCCGTATATCGGCAATAACGCGGCGAATGTTGTCCTCCAAGTGATCAATCGTTTCGGGCTTATCGGCGTAGACTAGCGACTTCACATATCCCCACAGAAAATAGTCTAGCGGCGTTAAGTCGCACGATTTTCGAGGCCAATTCACGAGTCCGAAACGTGAAACTATGCGGTTACCAAACGTTTCCTTCAATAAATCAATTGTGGCACGAGCTGTGTGACATGTTGCGCCGTCTTGTTGAAACCACAGCTCCTGCACATCATGGTTGTTCAATTGATGAACGAAAAAGTCAGTAATCATGGCTCTATAGCGGTCACCATTGACTGTAACGTTCTGACCAGCATCGTTTTTAAAGAAGTACGGACCAATGATTCCACCAGCCCATAAAGCACACCAAACAGTCAGTTTTTCTGGATGTAACGGTGTCTCAACATACACTTGAGGATTATCATCACTCCAAATACGGTAGTTTTGTTTATTGACGTGTCCATTCAAACAAAAGTGAACTTCATCGCTAAACAAAATTCACTTATGAAAATCGGGATCAACGGCAATCTTGTTTTGGGCCCATTCACTGAATCTACGGCTTGCTAGGTGATCGTGTGGCTTCAATTCTTGCACGAGTTGGATTTTGTAAGCACGCAAACCAAGATCTTTCCGCAAAATCTTCCATAAAGTGAATGGACACATATCCCAATTCCTGTGCACGATGGCGGATAGACTGATTCGGGTCTTCCTCTACGCTACGCTCTACAGCAGCAATGACTTCTTCTGTACGCACTGTACGACGTCTCTGTGGATGCGTATTATCATTTAGAGTAAACGTGGTGCGAAAACGTTCCATAGTTAATCGAATTAATTGCTGTGATGGACGATTATGTTGACCGTAAAATGGACGTAGTGCGCGATACGTATTTCGAACAGAACCATGATTTTCAAAATAAATTTGCACAATTTGGAAGCGTCGTTCAGGCATCAGTCTATTCATGTTGAAATGCCAAACCAAACTAAACATAAATCACTTGACAGCTGACAAAATGGCCGCCAGTTAAAAAAGTGTTGCCAACTTAAAGTTTTATACCTCTATAAAAAACACCCTTGATAAAAGATAGGATCATAAAATTTTGGGAAAAGGTTTTTAACACCATGTAGGCATCCACTAAGAAAAGATTTTTAAAAATTTGCACTCCAAAAAGGTGAAAAAGAGTCATGTGATTTCAAAAGATAGCTCATAACAATATCCAAAAACCAATTTCTTGATTTTTCGATATTTTCGTTTTAAAAGGTAATAAAATTTTTATAAAAAAATTGAACCGACTTCTAAAAGTGCGTTAAAAAGTGAAAAATAACTAGAAATTTTTATATGAAATGGAACTTTTTGAAGTCGGCGCCAAACTAATACCTGACAAAATGTGATTTGCATAAACAGATTAAAAATACTTTATTTGTAATTGCTTTCTTACCATAATTTGTATATATTAGTAGTTATTTATTTCATTTACAAATAATTTGGCGCCCACTTCAAAATGTTTAATTTCATAAAAAAATTTATAGTTATTTTTCACTTTTTAGCGCACTTTTAGAAGTCGGTTCAATTTTTTTTTATAAACATTTTATTTTTCTATTTTTAGTTTTAGAATTCATTATGATATCCATAAATTATTTGAACTAAGTACTAATCGAGATTAGTGTACCTCGCAATGACTCCAAGGTGGCAAAAAAGTACCCATTTTATACAAAGTTGTAAATCACCCTAAAATGAACCACTAAAAATTCTTTGGTTCTTAGAGTTCTTCAAATACCATTAAAATTGTGTCAAACAAATATTTAGTCTGTCATAGTAAATCCACTATCTTAAATTTCAAAAAAATGCGAATAAGGTAAAATTTTCTACCCACCATATTGCATCCGCTATACTGAATTTCAAAAAAATTATTTTAAGTTTTAATTAAATCTAATCTAAATCTAAAGCCTTCAAAGCCCCCTATGATGAAATCCTGAAATTTAAAATTTCTAGCCTATTCGCTATTTACATCCTCAAAAACGATTCAGTCCCATCTTTCAACAAAATCGAACAATGTAAAAGTTTCAGTCCGCTATCTTGGATTTGTCATATTGAATCCTGAAAAAATACTTTTAAATTCATTATTTACACCCTCAAGAACCCCCTATATCAGTTTGGGAGAAAATCGAAAAATATAAACTTTTTAGGACACCATATTGAATCTGTCAGATTGAGTTTTTCAAAAAATATTTTAAATTCATAATTAACACTAACAAAAATACCTCAATATTGATTTTAGACAAAATCGGGAGATGTAGAATCTTTTACCCGCCATTTTGGATCCGTCATATTGAATTTTTTAAAAATAATTTCAGATTCGTTATGTGCGAATCCGAAAATTCCCTCGTACCAAGTTTGAAGAAAATCGGACAAAATTGATTTTTTTGGCCGCCATATTGGATCCGCCATATTGAATTTTTTAAAAATATTTCCATATATTCATTATGTGCAACCCCGAAAACTCCCCTACACCAATTTTGGAGAAAATCAGACAAAATTAAATTTTTTGTCCGCCATATTGAATTTTTCAAAAATAATTTCAGATTCCGTTGTGTACGACCCCAAAAATTCCCCCATACTAATTTTGAATTTTATTGGCCGCCATATTGTCAGCTCCAGCTTCGATATTACTGCACCAATTTCGTCCAAAAAAATATGGGACTACCGCAGCAGCAACTTCCTGAACATAACGTAAAATTTTTTTCTTAAAGCTGAAAAATGGGTTAAATAGCCCGTAGATATTAAAGTTTATTGTTGTAAAGTGTTGATTTTGGCATCCTTTAAAACATACCTCGATGATAAGATTGGTAACTTCCTGCTAAAAAAAATAGGGGCCCAAAAATTGTCCTTTTTTTCGGTTTCTTCCAGTTTATCTCGAAAATTACAGGTTGTATGGAAAAATGTTCAATACAAAAGTTGTAGATAATTAAAAAACCTATCGATTCGTATAATTATAGTTATAGATGGCGCCACCACTTAGCGAGATTTTTTTTCGCAAAAATTGTAATTTTTTATATTTTAAAAATTTTACTTTTTATATGAATTGTCATTTTGAAATTTAAGAAAAATATAAATATTGTGCACCCAAAAAAGTGTGCTAAACCGATAATCTGTGCATTGAATAGTTTCTTAGAAAATGGACTTCAAAGTTGAAAGTTTGACCTTAATTATTCGCTCTCCTAATTAAGATATAGCGACCAGTCTTACACCAAATTGTTCCAAATATCATATATTTTTCAGACGTATATTTATGTAAATTATTTTTAATTTGGAGCTGAGAAATTAAAAAAAAAAAAATTTTGAATCTAAAAAATTGCAATAACTTTTTTCTAGTGAACTTAAAAATTTTTAAATGATAAAACCATGGGAAGATATTGTTGAATACTCGTACTTTACCTAGAAATTGGAGCTCCAAAAAGCGATCCCAATCTATTATTTATTATATCATTACAAACGAAGTTCTGATAAAAATAAATATATGTGTAATACAAAATATAATAATACATAAATCAATCATTATGCAACCTTGTTGCCAATTATCATATTATCGCCGCCATCACTATTACATCATCATTCTCATTGTTTACTAAATTTTCAAATTCATGGTTAACTTCATTTTCGTTCTCACTGTTCATGTCATTCTCATACGCATTATTTTTTTCATCGTCATCTTTATCATCAGTCTCTGGGTCAATATCCTCAAGGGTAATATTTTCCAAACAAATCATCACAGTGAAGATTTGTATATTTATAACTTGTGAAAGCAAAAACTGAATAACTGAATGTCTGTCATTTCGAAGAAAAAGAGAATAATTACGAGCTTATTGTTACTTTTCTGGAGATGAGCTATGGGGAAGCCCACCTCCAAGAAGTTTATAAGGCCCAACTCCAAGGAAGAAGACAAAAATACAACGAAAGTTTTGAAAATATGAGGCGCATATAATGAGACTAATAAATTTCACTTATCCAACATATCCAGAAGAAATAAGGCAAGAGTTAGCAGTAAATAGTTTTATCGACGGTTTATGCTACCCAAAAACAAGTCAGATTCTAAGAATTTCTGAGGCTCTTGCCCTTCAGTTTGAAACAGCCAAACAGATCTCAAAGATGAGTCAACGATTCCCAGGATGCTCGCAAGACCAACGAGGAAATCTTCATAAGTTTGATGAGGGAGTTGCAAGAATTTTTGAACAAACAAAAAACACAACCTTCCGTAGACATAGAATTCGTTGTTGGAAGTGTGACCAAAAGAGGCATGTACAAAGCCGCTGTACTAGCAGTACTGTTCCTGACAGTGATCCTGGTGGCTATCGGCTTCATATTGTTGATATAGATGATGAAGTTCTAAGGAGCGACTTGGGAGAAAACTTACAGTGAACCTTGCTTTGGATTTGCTCCTTACAAAGATAAAAAATGCTGCAGTTGCCGTCATGGTGGCGATACAGTTGAAGTGTGAGGTTGTCGCATTGGAGTGACTCATGCCAGACCAAGAGCAAGGGGTCAGGGTCGCCGGTACTATTGGAATAACATGTGTTATTACCAATGGGGATACAACGGTCATTTTTATCGCGATTGCCTGGAAATTACTGCTGTGGAGGTGATGACAGAAAGTATCTCTACGGAAGAGATAGAAAGGGTACTATGGAAGAAAAATGTCCTATAGGTCATCCTCGAGGAGGTATATTGAGAGAGATCTCGACCGCGAAAGGGACTATGGAAGAAGAACATCCTACAGGTCAGCCTCGACCGCGAAAGGGATTACGAAATAAGAATGTCCTACAGGTGATCCTCGAGAAGGTACAGCGACGACTACAAATAGAAAGCGACAGAATGAAGACCCGCTAGGACCTGGTGGATTCATGGTTGGTGAAAAAGTGTATTTGTGGGTCGAGACCCACCGTTTAATAACCACTGTACTAGCATGTGTTACTCCATCCTCCCCTCCACCAAATAAATAAATTCTCAGAATTTCAAACGTACGAATTCCTTAAAAAAATCGAAATCAAAACAACTTTTTTTCGACAACTTAAAAAACTATAATTAAAATGCATCGAACCAATTCGACTTAATTAAATATTCAACGCCTACTTCTCGTTACTGTTTAGACAGGGTCATTTAACTCGCTCATCAGTTATTCGATCTTCAATTTTTTTCCGCGCGTTCTTTTATTTCACCGATGGCTTTACCTGTTGTCGTCTTTTTCTAACTGTATTATCTAAATAAGGACGGCGTACTGACCGATGGATTTATGGTGGAAGAGGTTCACGATCCAGGTAAAAGTAAATATAGTAATTTATTTTTGAATCAAACGAGTGAAGCGACAATAAAGAATCATATTAAAAGTTAGTTTTTTTTTTGTTTCGGGCGGAAATGAATGCTATTTTTTGTAGCGTTTAAATTTTTGTGTAGCGAAGGAGAGAAATTATTTTAATGAGAAGTGATAAATTATTCGTATTTTTGTGAAACGTCTACCGAGAACTAGAATTTTAAATAAATAAAAAGCGCATTATTTTAATGACTTCTTTAGAAATTTATGTTGATTGTGTGCTTATTTAAAATGGCGGCAGTATACTTATAGGCAGCGTTGTCCTGTATTGAGTGAATGACATATCAACGCATAGCTCAAACTAGGTTACCCTGTTCGGCATTTTGAAGTTTGTTATAGCTCCAGGCGCGGATCCAGGGGGGGGGCGATCGCCCCTCCCCAAAGAGCATTGAGTTCAGGAAAATAAACCCGATTTTGCATCTTATACTATAGTTTATTCAAGAACTAGAGAGAGTAATAAATCATTTTTTACCCTTTTTTTCTTCGCAAATTACCTGTGTTCTTTAGTCTGGTGTCTGTGGTAAAATCTAGATATATTTTTCATAGGAATGGGTTAGAAATTTTAAATAATAAATTGTGTTTACGCTGGTAAACAATACGTATCTAATTCATAATCAAAGTCAGTGAAGCTATCTTCGCTTAAATTAATTATAATTGGTTCCTCTATCTCACCGATCATAACATCGAGTTTCCACATTTTCTTTTATCCTTTCATTAGATGGATTTTTACCCAATTTTCTGCAGTAACTTTATTCAAAAAAATCTTTCATAAGTTCAGTTAAATTACTAATTTTGTAAGTTTTGTTATTTCTAGCAACTCTACCCTTTACTTGAGAGAGATATTTCCTTTTTCAACGGACATTTTCCAGACGATCTATAAGAACAGATTTCCTATCTGGTTTTTCCCAGCAAAAATTAAGATAAGATAAGATAATTTATTAGTAATAATATACAAATAGTACTTTTACAAGTCAAATAAATAAAATATTAAAATTTTGTCAATTAATTATTATCATTAATACAAATAAAACATTACACGATATTGATTCTTCCTTAAGAAGAAAGTTTTGGTAAAAAAAAAGCTAAAAGAAGCTGACAACAGACAGACAATACTATAGATTAAAATTAGATTCGAAATACTCCTCGAACGAAAAAAACGCGTTCAGCACAAGGTAGCTCTTGATTTGTTTTTTGTACTGACTGAAGTTAAGAGCTTTAATTCTAGCTGGCACGCAGTTGTAGAACTTTATTGCTAAATATCTGGAACCATTTCTGGATCTCTCAAGCCGGCCAAAGTCTGGTACAAGATTGTTGTTGTTTCTTGTTGGATAGTTGTGAATATCTTCGTATGATCTGTATAGATCAAGATTTTGTTTAACGTACAACAAACACTGCATAATGTACACAAAAGGTAAAGTTAAAATTTTTAAATTCTTAAACGAATTTCGACAGTCTTCTCTATAACCAAGCCCAGAGATAATACGAATGCATTTTCTTTGTTGTCCAAACGCCTTATCAGTATGACAAGAATGACCCCAGGAAAGAACAGCATAAGCCAAAAGAGAATTAAAGTTACTGTGATATACTGTCAGAAGAGTTTTTTTGGAAGTTACCCGTACAAGACTTCTGAACAGGAACAGTTGTTGGGATAGTTTTTTTGAGAGATTAACAAGGTGTTGTTCCCAGGTTAATCCTGCATCTAGTTGTACTCCCAGAAATTTGACCTCTATTGCACATTGAGGTAGAAAGGACTGTACAATTTCACTGTTATTCCTTAAAGTAAAGTTAATACTTTGTGATTTGGAATTGTTCAAGGATAGACGATTGGCTCGAAACCATTGAAATAGTTCTCTTTCTGAAGTTTTGTAATCAAGACTGTCAATCTCTGAAGGGTGATAACTTATATAAAACGTTGTGTCGTCAGCAAACAAAACAGTTCTTTTAATTTCAGGTAAATCCCAATCTTCATTGATTTTAGTTAGAATTTTGTCGACGATTGGGATCTGCTTCTCATAATAAAATGTATGTACAACTCCTTTTATTGCAGTTTACATCTCTTCTGTGAAACTTTATTTCTTGAATTGAATTATGTGAATATTCTTGTGTTATTGCTGTATCAAAATGAAGATTTATCCAAAGGAAGAGCGTATTGATATGATTTTTATCCTTGGAGAATGTCAACAAAATTATTTGTTGGCTTCTCCAGTCTATGCTCAACGATTTCCTGAAAGAAACCATCCTAAACCAACCGTTTTTGTGGGATTATTAAACCAGTTTCGGGAAAGTGGAAGTGTCAGTTATAAGAAACCTGTGATAAGAAAACCTGTCTTTGACGATGAAGAAAATGTTTTTACTGTACTTGGTTCAGTAATCGAAAATCCCAATATTAGTCAGAATCATATATCCAAAAATACTAACATTAGCCAAGCAAGTGTTTTAAGGATTCTTAACAAATACAGATTTCATCCTTATAAAATCTAGCTTTGTTAAGAGCATCACGGAAATGATTTTAACAAACGAACTGAATTCTGCTTGTGGGTGTTAGATAAAGTGGCAGAAAATGAACACTTTTTTGATAATGTGTTGTTTAGTGACGAATGTACTTTTCATAACAATAGTTTCGTGAATGAATACAGAGTTATGAGAAACCAGAACAAGTGGTTGATAAATATGTGGGGAGGAATACTGGGTCCATACTTAATTGGACCCTACTTTTTTGAACGACCTTTAAATGATTTGATGTTTCGCGATTTTCTTTTACACCAACTTCCAGTGTTATTAGAAGATATCCTTTTAAATATTAGAACAACTATGTGGCTTCAACTGGATGGTGGTCCGCCTGGTTATCATCACGAGGTTCAGCAATTTTGAAATGTCAACTTTCGAAACAGGTGGATTGGGAGAGATGGATTTCAATATAGGCCTCCGAGATCTCTGGAATTAACTCCACCAGATTTATTTTTATGGGGATATATGAAAGGAAGTGTCTAAAATGCGCCCTCGACAACACCATAAGATATAAAAATACGCAAAAGAGACGCTTTTTAAACTGTAACCCCGCAAATGTTGTCCAGAGTTAGCAGTGATTTCGAAAAAAGAATACGTAAGTGTTTGGAAATGGATGGTCGACATTTCAGACATCTACTATAAATATTTTGCTTCTGTTTTATGCTATCGTTAATATGTTATTACCATTATTGCTTTTATAGCCTGTTGGACGACTATAAATCGTGTTCCGAGTTTGTTAACATCTGTAATGATATTCCTGATTATTATTCTCATAGTTGTAAATTACCTGTCATTTCCAAATGCCATAGGCAACTAACAGGCCTGAAGATAAATTATAACAAAACAAAAATGATGACAAATTTAGTACCAAACGAGCCTATAAAAATAGAAAATGAAATCATCGAAATTACCGAGAAATATAACTACCTTGGTCACGAAGTTCGGATTGGAAGGGACAACCAAACGAGTGAGCTATCCGGAAGAATAGCTTTGGGAAGGGCTGCGTATGGAAAACTCGGAAATATATTCAAGACAGATATACCCATAAACCTGAAACGGAAAGTCTTTAACCAATGTGTTCTCCCAGTGTTAACATATGGAGCGGAGACACGAACACTGACGAAAACGACTGCTAAGAAATTGCAAATAACACAACGCAGAATGGAGAGATCCATGCTGGGGTTGTCCTTGGGAGATCGGTCCCGAAACGAGGAAGTTAGGAGGAAAACGGGGATAGATGATGTCATTGTGCGCATTGCAAGGTTAAAGTGGAGATGGGCCGGACATGTGGCTAGAATAGGGGACAACAGATGGACGAAAAGAGTTTTGGAATGGCGACCAAGAGCGAACAAACACAGTCACGGATGAATATCGACCAGATGGACAGACGACCTCAAAACAATAGCAACAAACTGGATCGCAATGGCTCAGAATAGAGGAGGATGGAAATCTCTTGAGGAGGCCTATGTTCAGCAGTGGACAGAAATGGGCTGATGATGATGATAGGCAACTAGATACATTGAAACTGATCCACCTCGCCAAAGTATGCGTACATGGCTGTAGATCCAGGGTACGAATAGGCAACCAACTCTCAGAATCATTTGAAATAAACAGTGGCCTTTAGGAGACGCACTGTCACCCCTCCTCTTTAATATAATCCTGGAAAAAATAGGGAGAACAGCTCAAATTAGAACAGAACTAATAACAGTAAATGGACCAAAATTACTACTAGCATACGCGGTCGACATTGATATTGTTGGAAACACCGTCACCAATGTAAAGGAAACTTTCAACAAAAGAGAGATAGAGGCAAGGAAAACCGGTCTAATGGTCAATGAGGAGAAAACCAAATACATGTGCATAAACAGACAAAAGAATCGAGATAGAATAGGATAAAATGTAACAATAGACACATATAACTTTGAAAGAGTGGAGCGTTTTAAATATCTCGGAGCGACAATCACCGCAGATAATGATATCACAGAGGAGATAAACGGGAGAATTCTGACAGCAAACAGATGTATGTATAGTCTCAACAACACCATCAAATCCAAGAACTTGACACGAACCTCAAAAATCAGGATATATAGAACAGTGATTAGACCAGTGCTCATGTATGGCTGTGAGACGTGGACGCTGACAAAAGCAATGGAAATGAAACTTAGGAAGGATTTTCGGACCCTATCACGACCCCAATACTAATCAATACCGAATAAGAACAAATGTCGAGGTCAAACAGATATATAATGCTAGCGACATCGTACAAGAAATTAAATCCCAACGCCTAAGATGGGCTGGCCATGTCCATAGGCTCCCTAATAACCGCCTTACCAAGTTAATTTGGGAGGAGGCCCCGACACGGAAAAGACCCTTAGGATGCTCAAGATTGCGATGGAGAGATAACATATGGTCAGATTTAAGAACAATGGGATTACCCACTGACCCAACTATCATGGACGACTGTGTGAGATGGAAGCAAGTTGTGCAGCCAGCCAAGACCCACCCTGGGTTGTAGGGCTACTAAAGAAGAAGAAAGAACTAGATACATTAGAACATCTATTCACTGAACACAAAATGGTGCAGAAAACGATTATTTGTAGTATTCTATGAAAACGCAAAGACTTAGCTATACAACACTCTTATACCATTCGATAGGTATTTAAAAGGTACATTTTCTGGTAAGGTAAAAAGTATAGCGTTCTATTTAAATTAATCAAGTTATAGCCACTTAAAGTTCTGATTTAATTAGTTTTAATTTTTGGACAACTTGTATAATATAGCAAGTTTATTATAATTAGGATATAAAATATGATTTATTGTTACACTTCACTGTAACTTTCGAGTACATAACTGAAATATTTCTTAAGTATTTGAAATATGAAAATTAGGTTAAATTCAAATTATTTAAAAACCCTTGAGGTTTAGGTACTATAAACCTTATTAAAATAGGCACTTATTTTGATCTGAGAATCCAAAAATGCAATAATATTCAGGGGGTTCCATTTAAAAAAACACCACTTTGATATTTTCAGAACTTTTGGGACACCCTGTGCCGCAGGGCTCGGTATTGGGACCTGTCCTGTTCATAATATATATAAACGATCTACCAAATAGTGTCCCTTCTTCTTCCGGGGTTGTGTTGTATGCCGACGACACAACTTTGGCTAATAGGAACTCCGATTTAACGAGCCTTCGGCTTGCGATGCTTGAGGTGCGGTCGGGGGCCTCGCTGTGGTTTGATGTCAATCAGTTGTGTCTCAATGCTAAAAAAACTAAAAATGTCATATTTACTCAAAAACAGCTGATTGGTGATCGGCAGACTGTTAAATTCTTGAGATTACATATGGATCAAAAGTTGTTATGGAATGAACACGTTCAGATTGTGTCAAATAAACTTTCAAAAAATTTGTTTCTTTTGAGAAATCTGGTGCGAGTTGCAAATCATGAAACATGTATGACCGCTTACTTCAGCCTCCTCCACACCCATCTATCATATGGAATTCTTATCTGGGGACATTCACCGCATTCAGGCAAACTCTTCAGTCTACAACGGAAAGCCATTAGAATTATTATGGGGCTGCGTTTTCGCGCAGACGTCAAAAACCACTTCAAGAATCTAAACATTTTGACATTGCCATTAGTATATATATTTAAATGTTTATTGTGGATCTCTGAAAGACGGGAACAATTTACACTGCATAGTGAGATTCACCATTACAATACAAGGCATGCTTCACTCATGGCACCTGACTTTGTACGTCTAAGAGTCGATATTCTGTCAATTATTATGCTCCTCGATTTTACAACAAGCTTCCTGATGCAAAATAGCTTTTATTCACTTGACGATTTTATTAATGCAGACTTAGTGTTTTGTTGAAATATGTTGATGTGATAGGGAATTAATATTTTGTTGTTTATTGGAAACCACCAGTTTGATGTATAAGTTTGTCAGTGTGATTGTTATTGTATCTTGTAGGAATTTTTATTTTTATATGTTTATTTTGACGTGTGTAAAAATGTAATAATTGTGACACAAATAAAATATTTATCTATCTATCTAGACCCCCATATATCCCAAAAGTAAAAATTTCTGAAAGTCGCGTATTTTGGCCGCAATATTCCGTACCTTATAGGGTGAATTCGTCAGTGGAACTCTATCGAACCGTGAGTAACATTCGTAGGAAACAACTGCTATATAAAATATAAATTCCGAAATATGCCGGTAGGATATTAAAAACCTGCCGATTTCGATGCCAGACTGAAAAATATCGCCAGTCAAACGACATCTATACAACAGTGACGACTTGACCTTATATTGAGGAGATCCCATCTTAGACTAAAAAATAATGTAGACTTTTTTACTCTAACTTTTTAGGTAGTTTTATTTTGTCAAAACGTTTTTGTGGAACCAATTGTAGTCCAGCTTAAAAGGTAAACATTGTTAGTTTATTAAGAGGCTAAAGTCTTCAAATGACACGTGTTTATTTTCGTTTTTTTTTTCACGTATAACGTCACTTAATACACAAACAACTAATGTTTAAAAATAAGTCTTCTTAGTGTCAAGCAGGTTCAAGTCCGACACTCAAAAAATAACAAAAAAACCACGCAAAAATCTACCATTACCATTACAAGAAACCAGACAACCCACAAAAAACCCGTTGGAACCTATAAATCAATCAATCAAGTCGCCGTAGAATAATAAATTCATTCATAAAAAAATATACAAAAACAAAGCGTGTGTGTGAGAAAATGTATCATTCAATAAGATGACGTCTGCCGACTTGATAGATAAATATTTTGAAATTAAAATGATTTCCGGTTCGATCTTGTTATGGAAATATGCATTGTTATTGCGTCGTAAAATAGAAGGATCCGATCAATTTAGAACTGACTGTACATCGTATCAAAAGTGTCACTTTTTACCTGGATGTAAGGTCAAATGCATTAACATCGTTCCCTATTTGGCATGCTTTCGGGAGTTTACTTCAATTGTTTTGTCTAGAGCAGCGGTTTCCAACCTTTTTCTTCTTACGAACAACCCCTTCTAAAGAACGAAATAAATTGGCGAACGCCCTGTGTAATCATTTGAAACAATACAGGATGATTCTCCGAGAACTTTTTCGATCGATTGTGGGAAAACTATAATTCGGAAGAATCTAGAAATTTGATAGTGTACTCACGTGCATGGGGAACAGTCGGCTAAAATATTTTCAAGATGGCGGCACTTCCGATTATACCGGAAGTAGATGTCAACTTGCTTATTTTAAATGGAACACCCTATATATTATTGCATTTTCGATTTCTACGTAAAATTCTAGACATATTTCATGTTTAATGTTCTATACTTAAGTGTCACCGTTTTGGACATATATAAATTTTTATGTCAAGAATGACGTTTGCGGACCAAAACTTAACTATAAATTTTTCTTATAAGGACGTCTTTGTTATTTAATTTGGGTTAGTTTTCTTGTAAACGATGATCGACTTTAGTAGTCTTTTTATGGTATTTTGAAAATTATATCATTTTAAAAGTATCATAAAAAGACTACTAAAGTCGATCTTCTTCTACAAGACAACTAACCCAAATTAAATAATAAAGACTTTTTAATAGGAAAAATTTATAATAAAGTTTTGGTTCGCAAACGTCATTTTTGACATAAAAATTTAAATAGGTACGAAACGGTGAGACTTAAGTTTAGAACATTATACATAAAATATGTCTAGAATTTTACGTAGACATCAAAAATGCAATAATATATAGGGTGTTCCATTTAAAATAAGCAAGTAGACATCTACTTCCTGTATAACTGGAAGTCCCCCCATCTTGAAAATATTTCAGATTCTTCCTAATTATAGTTTTCCCACAATCGATCGATAGTTCCCGGAGGTGTTAAAAATTATTTTCCTTATTGGATAACAGTTCATAAAGAAAACCGAAAACAACCGTTCTTGGTTTGCCGAAGTAGAAGTTGTCGGCTTATTCAAGAATGTAATCGCATGGCCAGCGGCGTTGCGATCGACGCATTACAGATTGTTGCGTGTTGCCATGTTTTATTTAAAATTCCACCATTACAATATGTTTTTCTCAAACCCCTGTACATAGGAGAAAAACGAGGCATACCTGCATATTAAATTAATTATTCATATATGACTAATTTCCTGCCTTCTCTAATACCTAGTTTTTATAAAAATAAAATGTAAGAGCTCATTACCCTCAGATAATCGGGAGCTCCAATTATTTATAAATAAAAAATCGACAACTTTACGGTTCGTTACATTAGCAGAAAAGCATTCTGCTAACCAATCTACGGCCTTGGCTTAGTAATAGTTTAATGTATACCATTGGAATTATGGCGTAAAAGTTATAACAAGAACTGCAAAGTACACGTAGTGAGAAAATTTTGCTCGAAAATATTATTTATTCTGTGGTTTTGATGAATTATAGATTTTTCTAGAAGTAATACAGAGTGGCAAGGCAAACAACTAGGGCTTTTAGTGGAACTGAAACCAAATGATCATTTTTAGCGTGGAAATTTTACAAATTGGACTTAAGGGCAACGTATAATTGATATCAAATTATAATTTCCCTTATTACGTTGATTAATCTCTTTTTTGAGGAATAGTTAGTCTCATCGATTCTTAAAAAGGCTACAGCAACGCTAATTTTTAAACATGGAGAGCAGAACTACTCCAAAATTATAGGCCCAAATTCTTGTTTTCAGTAATATCCAAATTTTATGAAAAATATGGTTTCAGGTGAAATAAAAATTCTGTCTTAGGCATTATTTTGGATCTTACATCCAACATTGGAATAGTTTCAGACTAGAATTTAATGTGGGGTTGTTTTGTGACTTGAGCAATGCCTTCGACTGTATATACCATGGAATCCTGTATAATGTTCTATACTTTAGTCTCACCGTTTTGGACATCAGAATAGCATTTGAAGAACTTAATCCTCAGTCAATAAGAAGAGCCACCCATGAAGAGTTCCTGCTTAGGCGCGAAAAACAGGCGCATATTAGCAAGAATCCAAGAACATAAAAATAGCCTCAAAAACAAACGGACAACCTCAGCCCTATTTCAACATCACCAAACAACCGGACATACCATCGATTTCGAAAAAGCAAAAGAAATAGCACCAGTACAGAACTACAAAGTACGCGTCATAAGAGAGGCCCTAGAAATCTAAAAAGCGGGACAGCTGAATAAACGAGACGATGCTATAAATTTTCCAAATACATGGAAAACACAATAAAAAATCAAGAAAGAAAACAACAAAAATCTAGTTGATTTATATATATATATATATATATATATATATATATATATATATATATATATATATATATTCCAATTCTTCAAGCTGTCACTCTATGATTAAAATTTCCCAAAACCAAAACGTTAAAGCCTTTTCTTCTAATAATAAAATGTCGATAATAAGCACTTCCCTTTATAGCACACACTGTTCAGCTTTCCGGACAATAATTTCTGTAACTATTTTCGGCATTATAACGTATTTTAGGTAACTCGTTGATTAACGCGTGGTATGTCTTTATAAAAAAAAGGAAGAAGAATGTTTTCGGAAATATAAATAAGAAGAAAAATGTCAAGCCAGCTTTATTTAGATACAGATCTAATATTAGAAAACTGTAAAATTTTAATTGTAGGTTTAAAAATACACACACAAATATATATATATATATATATATATATATATATATATATATATATATATATATATATATATATATATATATATATATATATATATATATATATATATATATATATATATATATATATACAGGGTGATTCAAAAATCGATCACGAAACTTAAGGGGGTGATTCTACTTGACAAAATAAGGGTAGAGCTTCATATAATTTTTTTTCAAAATGGCATTCGTTTTCGAGTTACAAGCCGTCCAAGTTCAAGTTTTTATTTTTTGTTTTTTGAATTGCTCGCTTACAGGAAAACCGATTTGACTAATATTTGAAAGATAGGCTAAGTCTTCTGCGCTTCATCATTTTAGTAACAATTCACATTGATTGTTTGCCGCTAGAGGGCACTTTACCTACATTGAAAATGTTTTTTTTGTCATAATTTTTTAGTGTTGACAGCTACAGTAGTTTTTGGCATAATTTCTGAAAGACTGATGCCAGGCCTTTAAAAAAGGTGCTCTTTATTTACATCGCTAAACCCAACGGTTTAGACGTAAATCACCCTTAAAAATTAAGTGATAAATTTACTTTTCTCATTTCATTACCACCAGCTACCAGGTAAATAGCTATCAAAGTATACTAGAGCTGTCAGTTTAACATCAAATAAATTCTCTTTTTAAACTATTTAATTTATAATCTTAAAATAACTAATAATGGCTAATCAGTAAATATGTAATGGAACAAATGTTAATTATTTTCATTGTTCAATGTCAACTATATTTTGTTAAAATAAATAATTAAATAATCACTCTGTGAATAGATATGCCGTGGGAATAGGGTAGTTATATTTTTTTATCACTATCCACGAAGGTCTAAAGGATAAATAAATCAGTTATCGAACTTAACTTTTATGATCTTAGTCGTTTAAATGTTTTCTTAAAAAAAATACATAGTCAGTTAATTTATGAAGACGTAAAAGACCCTCTCTTAGAATTGCCTATAAAGTCGTCTAAGTAATCCTGCCCTGGCTAAGTATATAGGACCAGATGTGAAAGGGTAGTTTTAGCATGTGGTATGTGGAATACCGTTAAGGTGTTTTAGAGTATTGAACGATTTTCCCATTATTGGGAAACAAAAGAATGATCAAATAAACTCACTATAATGGAAATATATCGTTTGGCCATTTGTAAAAAGAATTATGATTAATAATTGTTTTTTCTATTCACAAGAAATAATGAGTTAAGATGTTTATTGCCAAAACAGCCAAGAAAAGTGAATAGTTTTTTTTACAGTCTTTAACATATATTCTTTTAGTTATAGAAAGAAGTAGAATAGTTTTATCAATTGTGTTATATAAAAATTAAGCTTAAGATGCTCACAGGTCAATTCGTGAATCAAACCTCCGGTATGGTACAGCTAACGCTCTCAGTAAGAAAACTCCCAAATCTTCGAACTTTAAGGGAAGAAATATGCTGGGTTCCATCGCCTAATTTGGATACAAACGGAAAACAAAGGGAGAGGGGGTGTAAGATGTAGAAATACACTGTTTTAAGGAATAGTAAATTTTAGTTCCAATCTGAAATTCGAATAAGGGTGATCGGTACCATTCTATAAGTCCAGTGCCGTAGTGTATATGAAGGTTTTCTTTCTTTGATTTGTTTTTGATTTAATTCGGGAAATTAAGGGATTATCGTGTGTTATTTTAGTGGGGCATTTCGCGAGTTTCATACGGCTCGATTAAGTAATATAAATAGCTGTTTTTCGCGTTTGATTTTCCTTTTTTGTTTAATATTTTACTAAGCTATTTATACGTGTTTCTTCAAAATTGGGTTTTAGATTTTTGGTTAAAATAACGACCGAGAAGAGCAATTATGGTAGTTTTTCGTAATTGTTATTAGTTTTAAGTTTCTCATTGTAAATAGTTCGTTTTTATTCTATTTATTTTGTTAATAGACTAAGTGTTGTGAGAAACTTGTTTTATTCAATCTAATTAAAACCTTCACGCGAATAAACTCGCGGGCGCGCTGTCGCGAGATCTACAAAGCAAGAGATGTCTACTGACCAACTAATTAGCAGCCTTTCCTGAGTCCTGAAGATCTGAGTCATGGTTGTGGTAAGCTTTAATAACCGTAGTGTTTGGTACTAAAGCTGCAAGAGAGAAGTTGAACGACTAGACTTCCAGAGTGTCTTTATTACTGTGATATTTAATTGTAGGTTATCAAAATAGTTACTAATTAATATGGGACAAAAATGATTATAGATAAGATAATTAACGCTACCTCAGTATGTCATCGGCAAGAGTCTATAATCAAATTCTGTCACAAATATTCATATTATGGATTATTGCGATATACATTTAATTGATAAAAATTAATGAAACAGTACTAAACAAACTAAAAAAGATTCTCAAAATGTCCCCCATTTTCTTCAATACATTTCCTAACACTC
This sequence comes from Diaprepes abbreviatus, assembly GCA_034092305.1. Lineage (NCBI taxonomy): Eukaryota > Metazoa > Arthropoda > Insecta > Coleoptera > Curculionidae > Diaprepes > Diaprepes abbreviatus. The sequence goes on from JASJET010000127.1 coordinate 3,284,841, forward strand.
TTCAAAAAATGTCGCCTAACTCGATGAAAAATTTCTGGTGTTTCTTTAATAATTTGACACTTTTCGATTATCCTGAAGCGAAGATCCTCGACGTTGATTACTGGAATATCGTACACCAATTGTTTCAAATGACCCCAAAAGAAAAAATCCATAGGATTAAGGTCTGGTGACCTCGCTGCCCATGCCAATGGTCCACTTCGTCCTATCCATCGCTCAGGATACGTTGCATTCAAATACTGTCGGACACGTATACTAAAGTGGGGCGGAGCTCCGTCTTGGAGGATACACATGTTGGCCCTTACTTCCAATGGCACATCTTCCAGATACAATGGGAGACGATTTTGGATAAAATCTAAGTATACGTCACCAGTTAATGGGCCATCAAAGAAATGAGGACCAATAAGGTAATCTCCTATTATCCCTGCCCACACATTTAGTGAAAATCTACGCTGATGTTTCGTTTCTACCACATTGTTTGGGTTCTCGTAAGCATATGTGTGGATGTTGTGTAAATTTGTTATGCCATCACGAGTGAAACCAGCTTCGTCAGTGAATAATATGACGCCAATTAATCGATTATCGTGTTCATACTTAGCTAGGATCTGATTGCACATTTCCAACCGTCTCGGCCGATCATCGTCATAAAGAGCCTGCACTTTTTTTGAATGAAACGGGTAGAGTTGTTCTTCTCTTAGTATCCTCCATGAACTAGCCTGACAGAGCCGCACTTCATTCCCAATTTTTCTAGTACTAATACCTGGATTATCTTCAATAATTTCAAGCACTCTTTCTTCTTGTTGCACGTTTCTAGCAGTTCTAGGTCTTCCCCTATTTCCATTATAACTTTTAAAGGAACCACATTCCGCAAGCCTCCTGTGCACACTGGAAAATGTTTGAGCATGAGGGATATTTCTTTCCGGATAACTCTCCATATAATATCTTCTTGCCAACTCTGCATTACCATTTGCTTTTCCATAACAAAAATGGATATCACAATATTCGATATTTGAATATTGGTGATTAGCCATTATTAGTTATTTTAAGGGGTCCCGGTGGTCTAGAATTTTCGAAAAATCGATTTTTTTTTTCGTATATTTCGAAAGTATAGGCTTTTAAGAATATACTGTCAAATTTTTGGAAGGATATTCCCAGTATTTTCGATTTTACAGCCGTTTTAGCAGATAGAGTCAGATTCGTCACGCGGCGGCATCAATGGTCGCATTGTTCGTCGCGCGGTAGGTGTTCCGGCCCTTCTTGTATAAACGAGCCAGTGATGCCAAAAAAAAACATTCTCAAATAAAAAGAGCGACAAAGAAATTGATAGAAAAACAAGAAGGAAATAAAACAACAAAAGGACAGCAAACTGATAAAGCACCGAAGCGGAAAAAATTGACTAACAAATTACTACAGGAGCTGTCAACTTATTACGGTCTAGCAATTAGACGGAATTCTGAATCCATTGAAGGGATGAAAAATGAAATATGGGCAGCGTATTATCATAAAAGTTCAACAGATGACAATCCTCAACACTCGCACTGTCCTCCAGGTCCAGAATCGTGGTGCAAATGGCGCCAGAGTGAAGCTGCAGGTACTTTAGATACCTATGAGCATCCACCTGCTCTAGACGATGACGCACAAGAAATATTGAAACCCATCTACGAAGAATTAACAGCAGATGATTTATTGGAAAGGTGTATTGGTAGTAATAACCAGAACAATAATGAGAGTTTCAATTCTTATGTCTGGCAGCTAGCGCCAAAACATCAGTTTGTTGGCAAAAAAATTATTGACATTGCCGCTTATATTTCTGCCTGCACATTCAATGAAGGATTCGTCGCTGTTTTAAAAATTATGGAGGTCATGGGTATCACCATCGGGTCACAAGCGGAGCAACTCGCACAAGACCGCGACGCGCAACGAATGTATACAGCCAACCGCCGAAGTACTGATGATTCCAAAGAAGCACGAACAGCGCGAAAAACTCAGAGAAGTGCAGAATCATTAGAGTATGAAGAAACAGAAGGAGTTCTGTATGGTGCTGGAATCGCTGATTAACTGTAAGTATTAAAAATTTCTGAAATTCTCGAAAATATCCACTCTTCAAACTTTAAACTCAATTATCTCAAAACTACTTTTTTTGGTCTGGTGTTGTCGAAAAAAAAAAAACTATCCAACCGAATCGTCTGAAATTTTGATATGTTGTTAACAACATCAATGGCTATCGCCCGAACTAGAATCATATTATTATTCCAATTATTTCGTATTTTTTTAATTAAAAAACTGCAAAAAAATGACCCGATTTTTAGAGTGTCAAATTCAAAATAGCGCCATTTTGTCAAATTTTTTTTTTTTTTTTTAATTCTAGTTCGGGCCATAGCTACAGTCATACTGATTAATAATTTTCTTGGTTTTTGTGTTTCAGATAAATAGAAGAGGCAAAATGGACAACACCGTCCAGGTCCATTTTTTTGGGAGGGTCTACTTCTACGCCATTTTTAAAATGATTAAAATTAAAAAAAATTTTTTTTTTTATTTCTGTATATAAAAGTAGTTAAATAAAAAAGCCTCAAAAATTTAAATATCGTTTTTCTTTTTTTTTATTGTCAAAAAAAATTCCTGAAAATACCCTAAATTTCCGAGCTCTAGACCACCGGGACCCCTTAAGATTATAAATTAAATAGTTTAAAAAGCGAATTTATTTGATGTTAAACTGACAGCTCTAGTATACTTTGATAGCTATTTACCTGGTAGCTGGTGGTAATGAAATGAGAAAAGTAAATTTACCACTTAATTTTAAGGGTGATTTACGTCTAAACCGTTGGGTTTAGCGATGTAAATAAAGAGCACCTTTTTTAAAGGCCTGGCATCAGTCTTTCAGAAATTATGCCAAAAACTACTGTAGCTGTCAACACTAAAAAATTATGACAAAAAAACAATTTTCAATGTAGGTAAAGTGCCCTCTAGCGGCAAACAATCAATGTGAATTGTTACTAAAATGATGAAGCGCAGAAGACTTAGCCTATCTTTCAAATATTAGTCAAATCGGTTTTCCTGTAAGCGAGTAATTCAAAAAACAAAAAATAAAAACTTGAACTTGGACGGCTTGTAACTCGAAAACGAATGACATTTTGAAAAAAAATTATATGAAGCTCTACCCTTATTTTGTCAAGTAGAATCACCCCCTTAAGTTTCGTGATCGATTTTTGAATCACCCTGTATATATGTCTTTTTTTAGAAAAAAATTTTTGTCCATAATTTTTTGGTTTACGAATAATATTATAAATATTATTTGTGATGCATAAGTTTCCTTGAAGTGCCAATGAGTAATGCGCCTGAACTATGGCAACCCGCCGACAGCGGCCTGCAGCAGCTATTTTCGATTAGATTCGGCCCAATTTCACAGATCCTATGGAAGTGTATTTCTTGGATCCAAAATATTCACAAATAAAGTACAAGTATTAGAAAGCATCTTCTGCAAATTTGAGCCCTTAATATTCATTTGCCACGCCATTATGAATTTTTGAAAAAAAAAAACGTTTTTTTCATCCAAATTAAATTTTTTTTTGTGAGATCGGGAATGATACATCTAAAAACCCAAAATTGTAACCATTTTTGGTCCGCCATTTTTTTTTGCACAGCTCTTTCAGAGTTACCATCGAGATATGTTTTATACGATGCCGAAATCAACACATTCCAGCAAAAAAACAATGTTACAGCTCTTTTTTAGTCTAATTTCCATCTAGTATGATTGCAAAGCAAATATAGGGATGTATCTGTGCGAGATATAAGTTATTATATCATACCGGGGTGCGACGCTGCCAAATCTACTTTTTCTCTAAGCTTAGGGAAATTGTGCACAATCTACCAACACCGCATAGCGTAGCGTCTGGAGATTGCCCCCATCTACATAGTATCAAACCCCTAGGGCTTAAAATAACGGAGATACCCATTAAATCCCATGTAATTCCAAATTCATCATACCCCGTAGTCGTCGAAGGTTCACCTGCTTATCGAAAGGCCCCTCTATACAGGAATTATGTCGTCACTTCTGGTACTCTCGATATCCGATGTTTCTAGAAAATACTAGATGTACGAAATGGGTATATAAGCAGCAGGCCGGTCCTCGGAGGATTCACACAAAATTGCGTGCCAGCAACCAAAGAGGACACATCTGTGATTGGTTCCTAGTTGGAAGAAAATTCATTTCTCTGCGTGTAAAGAGTATAGTCCCGAAAAAAGAAGAGATAAGAAAGAGAATGAGAGAGACGTGACGCAGATCCAGATAGGGCAATCTCCTACTGGGCGGTGTTAGATTACTAGGAAGCGTACGCACCTAGGGCGAAAACATAACCTAAAAGGATATTCTACAGATGGAAGCGAGAAGATTGGATAAAGTGTTTTACTAGATTAAAAAATCTGGAAAATTTTCAAAATCCGATAAAAGTTTGAATTAAAAAGGATAAAAAGAACGTTTTAGAAAAGTTTTATAAAAAGAACAACGTGAAAATAAAAATTAGTGCTAATTTAAAATAGTGGTTAAAAACAGAATTCAATAATTCTGCCATGGAGTGTATAACACAAAAATGTCATTTTAATTTGAAAATATAAACATATCTTTACTTAAAAGGAAAATTTCTACTCGAGGAAACTCAACATGTATACTACAATAATTGATCGCTAATTTTTGTTAACAACACAATAGTTCAAGTTTTTAAAATTACCTGTTAACGTAAACAGTACTCGGGGACGTGTTGGTGGAATATTTTTTCAATGTTCGCTAACAAGTTTCCATAGATAACAATGTCATAGTACCATTTTCACATATTTTTACACCACTATGCACTTATTCTGTTTGCTTGAACACCGTTGTCGTAATTATCGATGTCGTAACTAAATAGCGTGGGTTTTTCTGGGTTCTAAGAATTATCCATGGTCCTGTAAAGAATAGAAACGATATTTTAATATAATGTTTAGATGTTATTGTCAATTATATATATATATATATATATATATATATATATATATATATATATATATATATATATATATATATATATAGGCGCGGATCCAGGGGGGGGGGGCGGTGAGGCGATCGCCCTCCCCAAGAGCTTTGTGTTTAGGAAAATGGACCCGATTTTTCTTATACTACAGTTTATTTAAGAACTAGAGAGAGTAATAAATCATTTTTTACCCTTTTTCTCTTCGCAAACTACCAGTGTTCTTTAGTCCTGTGTCTTTAGCAAAATCTTTTAGACACATATATTATTCATAGAAATGAGTTAAAAATTTTAAAATCAAAAATACCAGTCTATAATAATGGACTAAAACGTAGCCTTATTCTCTCAAAAAATTCGAAGTTATAATTTAAATACTTACAAAATATCCATTGTCAAAAATACAAATGGTAAACATATATAAAAAAATAAATTCGACCATATAATATTAAAATATCTTTGGGGCTATCGGTCATTTTATTATTGATTAAAAACATTTTTAGGGTATTTGACGTTTCAGTTTATTTATTTCTTAAACCATCTGCAGAATTACAATTAAACACTAAAAAGGGATTCAAATGTAATTACTTTTTTTTTATGTTGTAATTAAAATTAGACCTACTTATTTTTATTTCTATTGTACTGATATCTTAATTTAATTTACTTTATTATATGGAAATACGATAGCCCCAAAACAATAAGATAAACATGTTAATTCTGCACACGTAAGAAAAAGACACAAATACAATAATAAAAAACTTACGGCTAATTACAATTAAATATATATAAAATTAAAGAGTAGGACACACTAAAATAAAAATATATAAAAAAATAAAAAAAAACATATAAACAACATTAAAAAATCAAATACAATAAAAACAAAAATTTAAATAATAAATTGTGTTTACACTAGTAAACATTACGTATCTAATTCCTAATCAAAGTCAGTGAAACTATCTTCGCTTAAATTAATTATAATTGGTTCCTCTATCTCAGCGATCATGAGATCGAGTTCTCACATTTTGTTTTATTCTTTTATTATATGAATTTTTCCCAATTTTCCGCAGTAACTTTATTCAAAAAAATCTTTCAAAAGTTTAGTTAAGCTACTAATTTTGTTAATTGTGTTATTTCTAGCACTCTACCTTTTACTTGAGAGAGATATTTACTTCTCCAACGGACAGTCTCCGGACGATCTATAGGAACAGATTTTCTACCTGGTTTTCCCAGTAAAAATTAAGTTCTCTGAGCAATTTCCAGAGATCAGTTCTGGTAAGTTCAGGTAAATCAGGATCTTCATTGATTTAAGTTAGAATTTTGTAGACGGTTGGGATCTACTTCTCATAATAAAATGTATATACAACTCCTTTAATTGCAGTTCTCATCTCTTCTTCCAACGAGGTTTTTCATCTGCCTGTGATCGAATGTGGCTTGGGAGTACCAACAATTCCAGTCGTTTTTTCTCCTTCAGTATTCGGTACATAGTAGATTTTCCAACTCCTGTCATGTTGGAACACATCTCAACAGAGCTTTTAACATTATTATCTAGATATTGATATCTTAAGGCATCATAAACATTCATCGTAATAAGTTTTTCATTGAGGAAAAAATGCCCTGGTTTAACGATTTTGGCATAAATGTAGAGGCGAACGCCATATCTTTTGGGTATCTCTCTAATCTCAAATAATATATAAAAACAAGCGCAAACAAGATAAATCACTAAGAACAAACTCTAAGGTGTACTTTGCTCACTGACAGAAAACTTGTTTTTCTTGTCATACTGTACTTTTGTGATATCACCGCCCCCCCCCCCCCCCCAAGGAGAGAGGCTGGATCCGCCCCTGTATATATTATATATATATATATATATATATATATATATATATATATATATATATATATATATACAAATATATTTGGGATATATATAAAAATTGTCACGCGTTCCTTGAAAATTTCAAGTTTTTCTTCCGCATCAAAATTCTCTTTCAGAAACCTGTGGGTATTTTAGGTAATTTGACCTCAGAAAGTGTGTCATTACACAGTGCGAAGACACCTATTTTTTTTCATGTCAGAGATATTTTGGGGGATGTGGCAATACCGCATAAAATTAGGCTTTCCGAAGATTTTTATTAATAATGAAACAAAGTACCAAGAAAAGTTCGTAGTTTTGAAACTTCTTGCAAATTTCTAAAAGTTATTTTGAACTCAACAGGAAGTCGGAGTGACTGCCACGACACAATATCCGGTCAAAAAATATTCGGTGGGAGATGGTGGTAAAAAATATTGTTTTGATACTTCAATCAAGTTTCTTCTGAGGCGGTAACGCACCCCAGTGGGCGTTGAAGCGGGTCCAGGGGCAATTGGGAGGCGTTAAGATGTTCAAGGTCAGGAGATATATATATATATATATATATATATATATATATATATATATATATATATATATATATATATATATATATATATATATATATATATATATATATTTCAGTAACCGGATCAATGTAAAAGATATAATTAATTTTTTTCAAAAACCACCCCTACCAATTTTTTTTTGTTGTAACACATACAAGTGTACCAGTGTAAATGGAATGTTGTCAGACTTTCAGCACTCATTTATATCTACCAATGATTCCAAAATTGTTGGAAAGTTTATTTTAATAAGTCTAACTGTTTATATTTTTTATTTTACCAATTTTAACAGCGACGTCAGCATTAAAACGGTGTCACAATGATCTTTGAAATGCACCGAATAAAAAACAACATTACTCGTTACCGACTAAAAAAAACATGTTGTTCGATACCTGCCACACTATTTTAAGAATATTGTATTGACGTATCGATAATTATTGTTATTTTTGAATTTATAATGCGGATAGATCTCCGTGACTTCAAAAAGTCAAAGACTTCGAGATATAAATATTTTGGGCCAAGGAAGACGTCTTTGTTAATTGCTCGTTTGAAAAAACAGAATATAAAAATATTATCATAAATATTATACATGGTGTAAAAAATAGTTTAATATGCATTTAGGGAGTTTTGTAAAATGGATGTTAAGGAAACAATTCAAAAAGTGTTTATCAGTTCAGTAGCGGACTAAGCCCATCGGAGGCTCGGAACGACAAAACTGAATGAGACTATAATAATTTTGCAATCTATTTTTTTTTAAATGGAAAATTTTTCAAATTTGATTGTCTTAAATCTCAAGCTTTCAAACGCTTTTGTCAGAAAGGTACTTAGTCCAGTCATTTGGTAGTTTTACCTGGAAAGTTTTCCGGGAGTTTTGAAAATTGGTAATTTTATAGATTTTGATGTGTTCTTTTCGAATTTCGACTTTGCCACCTCGTATCTCTGCCGCTCGCGCCGCCATATTAGAAAAATGGCGCATATTAACAGTTTTTTTACAATATCTCTTTTCCGACGCATTTTACGACAAAAACATTTATATACAAAATTAAACTAGAGAAAATTTCGTACAATTTATGTATTTACAATTTTTTTTGTAAAATCAATAGTTTTTGGCGTACGAGCGCCGCAAAGTACATTTCAATATGCGTTTTGGAAAAAAACTCATTTCCACACTACCTTGAGGTAGAGTAAGCGGCGCGTTTTTTTTATCGTGGTGTCCCCTGTAGGCCTAATCCACATGTGATGCACACTTTCGAAATTTAGCGCAATCTTCTTCGTTTTGCTGTTCCTGATGGACTAGGCGTTGCGAGTTCGTCTTGGGCACCGATCGAGACGTCGCAGACCGACATTTCATCCGCATCATCTGCAATGGACATAGGCACAATAAATCTAAAACAGATGGCTTCCGAAGCCGCACAAATGCTACCGAGGTTTTGAATCTTTATTGTTTTTAAGCCGTATCGTTTTTTTTTTCACAAATGTTTTTAATGCAATGGTACCTAAACTACCAACGACTGTTGCAGACGGCATTTGCTTTAATCGTGGAATAATTTGATCAGAAGCGATAGCAGTTGTAGGTGTTACACAATGGATACCGCCCATGGCATGGAAAGTGTTATTACCATCTAATATCTGCGTATTGAAATCAGCATTGTCAAAAACAAATTGACAAAATGCGTTGTCATCGATATTCAACGGTGCGCGCATAATAGATGAAACTTCGAACAACATTGCTTCGGTGTATGAAGAGCAAAATCCAAGAGATGATAATACATCTATTAATCGCCGAGATCCATACTAATGAAATAAAAATGGTTTGCTATAAACTTTGCTGTTATCTCATCAGCGCATAGAAAACAATGGTCTTTGAATGAGAATGTTGGGTGCGAGGATCGCAATAGTGGTTGAGGTGTCGTGACATCGCTTCCTCTACGCAATGATGCAGGGATTAACTTTTCATTATTATATCGTTTTCGACATACATCTTGAACCACTATCGATTTTAGTCCCGCCAAAAGTTCAACTTTATTGTTTTTTCTTTTAACACTTGACTTACGAAAAGTCTCCAATCCTTTTTTCTTCACTTCAATTGTTTCACTTTCTAATAATGGATTATTACAAATAAAACAATTTACTTTATCAGAAGCCATGGCTCTATAAACACAAACAACACTGTAAGAAGATAGATGTATACTGATGACTCAGACTAAACTAAATACTTCTCTTGAGTTCTACCAAAGATTATTATAGCTGACGCTAAATAATCTTTCGTTCTACCGATAGATGTCGTTTAAGGTCGAGAGAGGGACCCGACACAATGGCGACGCATTTTTTTTTGTCATGGCATTACCCTTATACCTGTTTTTTTAATACCTGCAACAATAGTTAAATATTTTAAAGAAATATACGAAAAAAACGTGGTGGTGTAGATGAATAATATTTTGCGGCGCTTGTACGCCAAAACTATTGATTTTACAAAAAAAAATTGTTAATACATAAATTGTAGGAAATTTTCTCCAGTTTAATTTTGTATATAAATGTTTTTGTCGTAAAATGCGTCGGAAAGGAGATATTGTAAAAAAACTGTTATTAGGTGCCATTTGTCCAATATGGCGGCGCGAGCGGCGGAGATACGAGGTGGCGAAGTCGAAATTCGGAAAGAGCACATCGAAATCTATAAAACCACCAATTTCCAAAACTCCCGGAAAACTTTCCAGGTAACCCCCTTTTTTTGACCAAATGACTGGACTAACTCGAAAAGATAAAGTTAATGATTTAAGAAACAATCCTAAATTATTTATAGATTCGCTGTAAACGTTTATAAATTTTGACAGCTTATATCTTGGTAACTAAATAACAAAATTTAACCTCTTTTTTTTAAAAAAAGAAGCATCTTTCCCATTACTTTCCATTTTTTGAAAAAAAATTAGATTGCAAAATTATTATGCAAAAACTATCGAATCGATTTTAATGAAATTTGACGCGTTGTTTTATCATAATATGAAGTTTTTTTTTGCTAAAATATGAAGGTTCTCAGAGAAATGTAAGTGGTCGAAAAAAATAGTTTAAAAAACTACCTTTTTTGCCTTTTTTTTAATTATTATTATTTTGCAACAAGGGTAATAAATTTTGACATTTCTAACAAACCTTGTTTTGTAGGAAATTTAATTGCGAAACTTTTTCGTCTTTTCAACTTTTCTCTAAACTGAATACTTTTAAAGTTATAGGGAAGAAAAGGAGAAAAAAAACTTTTTGTTAAATAAATAAATGTAGCAGTATTTTTTTGCGAAGGAGCATGTCTCAATTATTGTTTTGGGCATTATTTCGGAGGGTCTAGAGCAAAAAACAAATCAGCCCGGTCTACATACTATTTCTAATATCCACCAGCATATGTCAGTCATTTACAAAAAAAAAACTGTATTTAACAAAAATATTAAATCAACTAAAGGACGTATTATAAAAAAAAACACCCCCATCTCTAATCAAAAGTACCTTCCACGCATCATTAAAGTTTATTTATGTAGTTTTTTTCCATTCTAATTTAATTTTTGGACGTAATCAAATTCACTTAGAATTTGACAAATTAAAAAGGACTTAAAACAATTAATTTTTAAATTTATAGGTAAAACAATATAATTGTATAATTAAAAAAAAACAACTTGATTTACCTGATGTCAGCACTTTTAATTGTTTAAACATGGTTGTTTGTCAATTGCGTTATATAATAATAGATTGTCATAATAATACTTTTTTAATGTACAGGATGTTCAATTTTCGACGCGTTCGCCGGGTATCTTTTTTATTATTAAAGATAGAGACTTGCAGTTTTCGCAAACTTTTGTTATTCTTGTGTTAAACAAAAGATGCAACAAACAAAATTTTCTTAGCTCTCTCTGTTTTTAATATACAGGGCAAAATTGAAAATTTTCCATTTCCAAGCCTTCCTCGTTAATATGTATTTAATGGAAAAGTAAAAACGGGCTGTTGTAGAGTTTTTTACGTAAAATTAGCTGGCGTAAAGTGAGTTTCAACTTTTATCGTTTTCCTTTATGACGCCCGTTAATAGGTTTATACCTGGGGCTCGTTTGGATTGATATATTGCAGTCAGGGCTGGATCCAGTCGTTTTTGGGATATATATATATATATATATATATATATATATATATATATATATATATATATATATATATATATATATATATACTGCCCGTCAATTACTTTTGCTATGTCTACGCGAAACAATTAGAATTTCAAAGTTCTGTGTTTCAGTAATGACAATTCTGAAAAAAGCATTTAAAAGTTCTTTGAGAGTACTTGCAGATGACATAAAGTGTAAATCGATTTTTAATTTTTTTAAAGGTTTTAATCGAGAATAAAAAAATTAAAAAAAAAATTCGACTTTATTAAATTCAGCGCCATTTTTGTAGAAAAGTTTGTGGGAAAATTCTAATCAGAGAGTTTTTTAGAGTTCTCCAATAGGTTTAAATTATCTTTTTAAAGTTTGATCTAAGTGTATTTTTGATCAAAATTACTTTTTTTCAATGTTTTGTATATTCTTAACTGAACTAGATAGAGAAAAAAAATGTCTGTTTTTACATGCAAAATGACCTTCATTAGTTCCGAAATATTTTCCGCAAATTTCATTTAAAATTTTTTTTTTTTTGACTTTTTCAATTTTTTTGAAAATAAAAACGAAAATATGCTGTTTACGACTGCTCACTCAGCATGGTACCAACGCGTAATTTTCGGAGAATTTTTCAAATGTATTTACATTGATTTCTTTACGTGATTTCCAATTTTTAATTATTTACCATAGAATTAACTGTTTACAAATAAACTACACATAAAAAGGGAAGAAATTGTATATTTTTTCATGCAAAAACATTTGAAAAATTGTCCGAAGATTACGTGTTGGTATCATACTGAGTGAACAGTTGTAAACAGCATATTATCGTTATTATTTTCAAAAAAATTGGAAAATCAAAAAAAATTAAGAAGTTTAAAAAAGTGAAATTCGCGAAAAACCTTTCGGAACTAATAAAGCTCATTCTGCATGTAAAAACAGGCATTTTTTCTCCTTAAAGTTTTTCTCTATCTAGTTCAGTTAAAAATATACAAAACATTGAAAAAAAGTATTTTTTTTTCGTAAGAAGGGCCGTATTTTGGTTAAAAATGCACTTAGATCTAACTTTAAAAAAAGTAATTTAAACCTCTTGGAAAACTCTAAAAAAACTGTCTAATCAGAATTTTCTCACAAACTTGTCTACAAAAATGGCGCTGAATTTAATAAAGTCGAAATATTTTTTTTATAATTTTTTATTCTCGATTAAAACCTTTAAAAAATTAAAGATTGACTTACACGTTATATATATATATATATATATATATATATATATATATATATATATATATATATATATATATATATATATATATATGATGTCAAACAGTCCCCACCGCCGGCGACACTGCAAAAAAATCCTTGACAATTTTTAATACTTTTTTAAATAAGAAAGTTTCAGAGAATTTTAAAAATTGGAACTTTTGAATTTTACCCTGTATCTTCAAAACAACAGAAAATTTTCCAGTTCTGTTAATGGAATTTAAATTTTTCCAAAAAAATAGCTCATAAGTGCTTTATTAGTTTTTTGCTATATTTAAAAATTAATTATAAACGCCCATAAAAAAATTTTGGAATACCCTGTAACAGCTAATTGATGGGTGAGGGGAGAAATCGAAAAGGCCTTGGCTAGTCAAAAAAAAAAACAAACAAATAATAATAAACTTAAATCATATTGTATAATACTGATGAAGACCAATAATAAGGTCGAAACGCTTGTAAAAAAACAGTAAAACATCTATGAGGAAATAAATCAATTTTTATTCCACTGATCGAACCGAAAACCCAAGAAAAAGGAATATATTTAAAACAAAAAAGTAATTATATACAGGGTGATTCAAAAATCGATCACGAAACTTAAGGGGGTGATTCTACTTGACAAAATAAGGGTAGAGCTTCATATAATTTTTTTTCAAAATGTCATTCGTTTTCGAGTTACAAGCCGTCCAAGTTCAAGTTTTTATTTTTTGTTTTTTGAATTACTCGCTTACAGGAAAACCGATTTGACTAATATTTGAAAGATAGGCTAAGTCTTCTGCGCTTCATCATTTTAGTAACAATTCACATTGATTGTTTGCCGCTAGAGGGCACTTTACCTACATTGAAAATTGTTTTTTTGTCATAATTTTTTAGTGTTGACAGCTACAGTAGTTTTTGGCATAATTTCTGAAAGACTGATGCCAGGCCTTTAAAAAAGGTGCTCTTTATTTACATCGCTAAATCCAACGGTTTAGACGTAAATCACCCTTAAAAATTAAGTGGTAAATTTACTTTTCTCATTTAATTACCACCAGCTACCAGGTAAATAGCTATCAAAGTATACTAGAGCTGTCAGTTTAACATCAAATAAATTCGCTTTTTAAACTATTTAATTTATAATCTTAAAATAACTAATAATGGCTAATCAGTAAATATTCATATTATGGATTATTGCGATATACATTTAATTGATAAAAATTAATGAAACAGTACTAAACAAACTAAAAAAGATTCTCAAAATGTCCCCCATTTTCTTCCATACATTTCCTAACACTCTTCAAAAAATGTCGCCTAACTCGATGAAAAATTCCTGGTGTTTCTTTAATAATTTGGCACTTTTCGATTATCCTGAAGCGAAGATCCTCGACGTTGATTACTGGAATATCGTACACCAATTGTTTCAAATGACCCCAAAAGAAAAAATCCATAGGATTAAGGTCTGGTGACCTCGCTGCCCATGCCAATGGTCCACTTCGTCCTATCCATCGCTCAGGATACGTTGCATTCAAATACTGTCGGACACGTATACTAAAGTGGGGCGGAGCTCCGTCTTGGAGGATCCACATGTTGGCCCTTACTTCCAATGGCACATCTTCCAGATACAATGGGAGATGATTTTGGATAAAATCTAAGTATACGTCACCAGTTAATGGGCCATCAAAGAAATGAGGACCAATAAGGTAATCTCCTATTATCCCTGCCCACACATTTAGTGAAAATCTACGCTGATGTTTCGTTTCTACCACATTGTTTGGGTTCTCGTAAGCATATGTGTGGATGTTGTGTAGATTTGTTATGCCATCACGAGTGAAACCAGCTTCATCAGTGAATAATATGACGCCAATTAATCGATTATCGTGTTCATACTTAGCTAGGATCTGATTGCACATTTCCAACCGTCTCGGCCGATCATCGTCATAAAGAGCCTGCACCTTTTTTGAATGAAACGGGTAGAGTTGTTCTTCTCTTAGTATCCTCCATGAACTAGCCTGACAGAGCCGCACTTCATTCCCAATTTTTCTAGTACTAATACCTGGATTATCTTCAATAATTTCAAGCACTTTTGCTTCTTGTTGCACGTTTCTAGCAGTTCTAGGTCTTCCCCTATTTCCATTATAACTTTTAAAGGAACCACATTCCGCAAGCCTCCTGTGCACACTGGAAAATGTTTGAGCATGAGGGATATTTCTTTCCGGATAACTCTCCATATAATATCTTCTTGCCAACTCTGCATTACCATTTGCTTTTCCATAACAAAAATGGATATCACAATATTCGATATTTGAATATTGGTGATTAGCCATTATTAGTTATTTTAAGATTATACATTAAATAGTTTAAAAAGCGAATTTATTTGATGTTAAACTGACAGCTCTAGTATACTTTGATAGCTATTTACCTGGTAGCTGGTGGTAATGAAATGAGAAAAGTAAATTTACCACTTAATTTTTAAGGGTGATTTACGTCTAAACCGTTGGGTTTAGCGATGTAAATAAAGAGCACCTTTTTTAAAGGCCTGGCATCAGTCTTTCAGAAATTATGCCAAAAACTACTGTAGCTGTCAACACTAAAAAATTATGACAAAAAAACAATTTTCAATGTAGGTAAAGTGCCCTCTAGCGGCAAACAATCAATGTGAATTGTTACTAAAATGATGAAGCGCAGAAGACTTAGCCTATCTTTCAAATATTAGTCAAATCGGTTTTCCTGTAAGCGAGTAATTCAAAAAACAAAAAATAAAAACTTGAACTTGGACGGCTTGTAACTCGAAAACGAATGACATTTTGAAAAAAAATTATATGAAGCTCTACCCTTATTTTGTCAAGTAGAATCACCCCCTTAAGTTTCGTGATCGATTTTTGAATCACCCTGTATATATATATATATATATATATATATATATATATATATATATATATATATATATATATATATATATATATATATATATATATATATATATAAAATAGCCATCAATAGCTGTTACAGGGTGTCCAAAATTCTTTTATGGGCGTTTCTATTTAACTATTAAATATAGTAAAAAGTAATAAAGTACTTACCTCTTGGAAAACTCTAAAAAAAAAAGTCTAATCAGAATTTTCTCACAAACTTTTCTGCAAAAATGGCGCTGAATTTAATAAAGTCGAAATGTTTTTTTTTTAAATATTTTATTCTCGATTAAAACCTTAAAAAAATTAAAGATCGTAAAACAATCCTAGACAATTTTTAATACTTTTTTAAATTCCAGGGAATTTTAAAAACTGAAACTTTTGAATTTTACCCGGTATCTTCAAAACAACAGAAAATTTTCCAGCTCTGTTCATGACATTTCTAGTTTCTCCAAAAAAAAAAGCTCATAAGGGCTTTATTACTTTTTTACTATAATTATTAGTTAAGTAGAAATACCCATAAAAGAATTTTGGACACCCTGTATTTTTGATGGGTGAGGGGAGAAATCGAAAAGGCCTTGACTAGTCAAAAAAAAACAATTAATAATAGACTTAAATCATATTGTAGGTAGGTGCTGCCGCTTAATTAAATTTTACTAAAGATAGAAATGAAAGTAAAACAACAATTTTGAATTTCACACGCGCCAAATACCAAATAGCATGTATGTATATCACCAAATTTCTCTGCCACCAGATTGTCTTATTTGTTTATATTTTTTAAACCAGACATTTTAAATAATTTAAAAATTTTGTAGCAATTTTTTAGGTAAAACAAAATAATGGCATCGACTAGCAGAACTTTACATAGATACGATCAAAGACAAGAAGGGCTTTGATACGAAAAATATCCTGATTGGCTACAAACAATAATTATTCTAATTTCTTTTAAGGGTATTAGTTTTATTTTACCGAAAGTAAAGTAAAAATTGAAAACAAACCTTCAAAAAGCGATTCAAACAATGGATCAAAAATGGAAATATCGTATGTTTTTATCTAACTGAAACTTCACGCGCGCTAGATACCGTACCACTGGGTCGAGGATATCTTGTCGTATCTCACAGAACACAAAAAGCGGACTGAGAGCGTAACTTTGAAATATCCGCTTTGACTCGGTGAATGGGTTTGTCGACGGCATTGTATTTACCTGTATACAGCGGTCACCTGTCCTTTTGTTAAGTGGTTGAATACCTGTGGATCTACAGGGTGGTTGTATAGAAAAATACTAGAGAAAAGAGCAAATATTATATATATATATATATATATATATATATATATATATATATATATATATATATATATATATAGTGTGTTCAGAATTATTAGAAACTACTAAAAAGTCAGGTAAAGATAGGGCAGGTATACATTTACAGCCAGACAGGCCCGAAATAATTTGAAAATTAAGGTAAAATTCTAGGTATTATTTACATTTACTGTGCATAATATTATTGAAAATGAGCCGAAATAGCCAGTTTAAATTGTGTCTTTATTCATAGTACACGTGGTTATTTCGTATTTCATTTGCTACCGTAAACCTAATGATTATTTAGAAATGTGGCGTTCTTCGAGCTCTAGTGGGATTTGTGAAAGTGAAACAAATCGAAAAGTGCATCTATCAACAGATGCTAAAGAAATTATTAAGAACCTGTTCCTAACCTTAATGGAGCGCGGTAATTTGTGCCTTAAGAAAGCTGTAGAGGAAACAGCTTTACTTACAAGGAAAACTTTCCATGGTGTAGAAAATTACGCAAATGCCCATTTTAGAATGCAAAAAAAGAAGTGATGCTGTAGTTTTGAGAAAGTTAGACCATGGTGACGAAGACATACGACGAAAAATTTATAAAATGTATGAAGACTAATATGTTCCAACTTCAGACAATTTAATGAAAATACTTGAAAGAGATTAAATCGAAATTATGTGCTCAAGAACGACTGTGTGGAAGTACATTAATGGAATGGGATTTAAATTCAAAAAGATTCATAAAAGACAAATTTTAATGGAATCCAGGCGTCTTCAAGAAAGGCGAGGGAAGTATTTGAGAGAAATCAGTGACTACAAAACACAAAAAAGACCAATAATTTATTTAGATGAAACATGGATTGATACCAATGACACCCCAACCAGTGGATGGGACGATTCTAGCGGTAAGTGTGGGACATGTGCGCCGTCAAACGGCGGTAAAAAAAAATAACAATTTTACATGCTAGATCTGAAAACGGGTTTTTGCCGAATGCTTTGTTTCTTTCATCCAAACACATTAGAGATTCTTGTGTTGACTATCATGACGACACAACAGCGGAGCTATTTGAAGATTGGTTTAGAACTAAAGTATTGCCTAATATTCCGCCAAATAGTGTTATTATTATGGACAACGCAAGTTACCATCCCAAACAGCACAACCACGTCTTAAAGACGTCCATAAAACGTTTGATCTCAACATTCAGGACGTCTTATGGATGTCCATAAAAGACGAATGACGTCCATAAGACGTTGTATAGACGTCTTATGTTACAAAAGGTAACGCCTTTAAGACATTTGCTTACAACGTCTTATGGACGTCCCTTCCCAACATTAAAACAACATATTCCACCAATAAAATTATGTACATTAAAAGGGTCCCTTTAATTTTTTTGTTTGTCTTGTTTACAAAGTCAAACCGTAATTATTCAAAAGTCCAAGAAATAACTTTAATTAAGAAAAAATCAAGAGCAAAATATACACTACCATTTTAAATAACTACAAGTTCCGCATGAATAATTTGCTTTAAAAAATATGTTCAACATAATCTCTTTATATAAAAAAATACATAACTTAAGCATAATGTAAACTTTTTCTAATTTGAAATTGAGGAAGTGAGGTAGAATAGCAAATATTTTCAGAACTGCTACTGTTCGGACTATAAGTGAACCTATCAAATTTAAGCCTTAGTTTATCCCTTCGATATAATAACTCTAAAAGACTATCAACAAAATAAAAGTTTATTGAAATAAAAAGTACACAAATCTTTAAATAGTTTTAAAAACAAGAATTTTTATTTAGTCGAATAACAAATCTGGTCTGATGCCCTTTTCAACCATATTTGGATTGAAATTTCCTCATTCTTCCGACTTTTTGCCAGTCCTGTTGTCTCTGTAGATCCTAATAACAAACTGATTTTAATTTAATAGGATAAAGTTTATCATTTGTGGGAGTAAATTTTTTGATATTTTTGCGATTTTTTATAATTGTCCTCTACTATAGAATCGTGACTTATGCTATTTTAAGGTTAATATGCATAATGAAAGACAGAACTTACTCATAATAAGTCTCGCCAAGTTGCAATCGTAGAACTTTCTCTTTCCTTTTCGTACTAATCAACTGTACATGGTAATTTTACAAGCTCGCTTTACAAAGTCATAAATGCTCCCTACTCCCAGTTTTGAAATTTCTAAAACCGTAAACAAAATTACTTCTTATAATTAACAAAACTCTATTTTCTATTATCTTTAAATATAACCAATCATCAGGAACAAAATAAATCTTACAGGTTTCATTAGTGAAGCACTCCATAAACAAACATTTTGCCTTCCACTTCATTAGTAATATTTCTTGTAATATTAAGGACCGGGTCTGGATGAGCTGTGCAAGCCTTTTTCGCACAGATAATATTTTTGAAGATTTCATTTCATACTTCTAATAACATAGAGTTACTACAAAAATATAAGCGGTAAAGCATTCGGGAATTTCCTGTAACATAACCTATAAATAACGTTACTCTTTTTCCTAAGTACATATGATTCTCGATCTTACCTTAAGTATTACATAAACACGAATAAAAAAGATTTTCAGAGGCACATAGATAAATCAACTATTTTAATAAAATTCTTTCAAAAGCTAAATTTTCACAGTCGGCACCCCAACAACATTAAAAATGAATAACGACATGACGAAACACAAATACAAAACTGAAAAATGATGACAGTTGACAGAAACAAAATGCGGGTTTTTTAAAGTTATAGTTTCGCTGGCATCATATATATATTTATGTGTGTCATTGTTATCGGTACATCAAATAGTCTGTGACAACAAGCACCAAAGTATTGATAAAAAAGATCACGCAAAAGTTCCATTAACCAAGGTCGTAGTGAGGCTACTAAAAATTTGTCGTTCAATCAAAAATTTTAACCTCAACTTGTATTCAGCTGAGCTCTGTGCGGCGTTGCAAACTTATTACCCAACTGTGACAAAATCCATAGGGAAGGAAATACTTTTTAGTTTTTATCAACTAAATTATACACAACTGTATTTATTTTCATATAAAATGTAGTATGTACACTTTTAAAAGATATCTTAAAGACGTTGTATATAAACGTCTTATGGACGTCTTTAAAACAACGTCTGTAAGACGCCTTATTTATGTCTTAAGACGTTCAGACATAATCTGGATATAAAAATGACGTCTATAAGACGTCTAGTGCTGTATGGGATAGTAGACAATTAAACAAAGCACCTTGTTCAAACGATCCAAAAGTCAAAATTCAATACTATATGTGCGATAATGACATATATTTTCATGAAAAATATATAAAAAAAAGAGTTATTGGAAGTGCTTACAAGTTTGTCTATTAAAAAATAATATTATTGTGACGAACTTGGGAAAAGTATGGGTCACACAGTATTGCGGTTACCACCTTATCACTGACTCTCAAAATACCTCAAAAATATCTTAGCAAATGTCACTGGCCAAAATAATTTTTACGTTAAAGACTTATGGAGTTTAAAAAAAAATACAAAACGTTAAAATCCCAGAAAACCACGCGTTGATCTCATTAGACGTTGTATCTCTCTACACAAATATACCCATAAATGTGTCCTTAAACATAATCAGAAAAAAATGATCAGAAATAAAGAAATACACTGATATACCATTAGATGATTTTCTTGAAGCTGTAGAAATCTGCCTAACTTCTACATACTTCAAATATAAAAATTTATTCTTTAAGCAAATTGAGGGTTGCGGGATGGGTGCATCCATATCGAGTGTTATTGCTCAATTAGTGTTAGAAGACGTAGAAACTGAGGTTATCAACAGCTTAAAATTCAAATTACCATTCTTTTACAGATACGTAGATGATTGCATAACAGCTATACCAAAAAATCAAGATTCATATATTTTAAACAAATTTAACAGGTATGAAAAATTACAATTTACCATAGAATTTGAAAATAATAACCACATAAACTCCCTAGATATGACGTTGCATCACAAAAATAATACAATACTGAGTGGTACACAAAATCTATATGGTCTGGTCGCTATCTCAACTACAATTCGCAATACCACATGGCCCAAGAAAAAATCAGTAATAATTGGAATAGCCGATAGAGCCATCATCCTTAGTAGTCCCGAATTTAGAAACAACTGTATCAAAAAAGCAAAAGAGGTCCTTATGTCAAACTCTTATCCAAATAAACTAATTAATAAAATTTTTAAAGAAAGGCTAGAAAAATACAAACATGGAAACACTAAAACAGAAAATTTAGAAGACAATAAAACAAAAAAACAATATCTTTCCTTGCCATACATACCAAATCTTTCCGAAAACTTGCAAACTTTTTTTAAGAAACGTAATATAACCACTAGTCATAAGGGGCATAATTTACTTAAAAGCAGTTTCAGCAAATTAAAAAGTGATATTCCAAAAAACAAAAAATCAAATGTTGTCTACCAAATACCCTGCAAGGATTGTCCATCGAATTATATCGGCCAAACTAGCAGTATCTGCAAAATCGTCTAAATGGACATAAATATGACAAAAAAAATATTACAGCCCTAAAAAAACACGAAATGAAACACAAGCACACCTTTGATTATGAAAATATAAAAATCTTGAAAACTGAAACCAAGAAAGGAAAACGAGAATTTTACGAAATGATAGCAATAAAAAAAATCCAAATGCCGTAAACGATAAAACAGACATTAATAATCTAAATCAAACTTATTTCAACATATTAAAATAAACCAATATAAGGGAATTTTTAAAATAAATAAAACAATAAATAAAAATAATTTTCCGCTTTCAATTCTTCGAAATTGAATCACGATATTTTTTCAGAAAGATATCACTTCAATTAAAAGACCCAAACTTTTTACGCCACTTAAAGTACCTAAAACATACACCATCTGGGTTCCACATTCAGTCAAGTCAAGGCAGTTATAGGGTTAAAAATGTAATGTCCATTCTTCTAACTGGACTTTTAAAAATATTATTGAAAAGTTAATATACAAGAGAGTGTGTGATTATAATTGGTTTGTGATGTAATTAATTTTTATTTAAAACAAAAATCTCTGTTCTTAATGGTAAGTTTTTAACCCGTTATTCCGTATATAATAATATTAAAAATGTACATTTTTGTAGAATCCGTGAAACCTTCAGTTGAAAAAGATTCGAAAGAATCGAAACCCTTTGAAATATAAAATATATGTACAATAAGTATGACTACTTTATATATGTAGTTTCAATATAAAAATGAACCATATTCCCAAGAAAATAACTAACTAAATATATATATATATATATATATATATTTAATGTACCAGTGGATTTGCAGCCTCTATTTTTTAATGCACCAGCGACCACTGAATGAAACACAAACATATATTTGGTTATGAAAATACTTAAAATACTTAAAAACTGAAACCCACAAAAGAAAACGAGAATTTTACGAAATGATTGCATTAAAAAAATCCGAAAGCCGTAAACGATAAAACAGACATTATTAATCCAAATCAAATTTACTTCAATATATTAAAATATATCAATATAATTAAATTTCAAAACATACAAAACAATAAATAAG
Organism: Diaprepes abbreviatus; assembly: GCA_034092305.1. Taxonomy (NCBI): domain Eukaryota; kingdom Metazoa; phylum Arthropoda; class Insecta; order Coleoptera; family Curculionidae; genus Diaprepes; species Diaprepes abbreviatus. The sequence goes on from JASJET010000127.1 coordinate 3,307,414, forward strand.
AATAATTCTCCCTTATCAATTCTTCTAATTTGGATCACGATATTTTTTTTACTCCATCAGATCTAACTACGCTACTGTGTTCACGGACTCAAAATACATAAAAAAAAAACTTGGGTAGGTTCATATAAATTAAAGGGGCGACTTGGACCCCCTTGGCCTCTAGACTATCACACCAAACGTGTAAGTGATGAGAATCTACAACATCATCCCTTGTGAAGCCGGCTTGGTCCATAAATAAAACGGTTCTAGTAAAATGTGGACACATTCTAAACATTTGCTGCATAAAAAAAAGGAAAATAGCGTGTTTGGTGGGATTTTAATTGTTCCAAACAATTCTTGAGTCACCCGGTATATATTTACGGAGTCTAGGTAAAATCGATTGTAAATGTCTTTGAAGATAATGATCAAACTCTGATTCACCCAAAAGTCTTCCCAATCTTGCGGCGTATTTACTGATATCGATTTCCGATTCTTAGTATTTTAAATATTAATAAATATATTTTCGGAACTAGCTCATTACGTATTTAAACATGAGATACTTATATTAATTACTAGTAATTATTCGATGCTTAAAATTGCATTAGTAAAAATTTGAATATTAATGTTTAGTCCATTTTTACGTATAGATGTTTTGGAAAATAACCTCTGTCCCTATTTTGGCACAGGTTATTTTCAACCTTTCAACATGAATAACTTTCCATTAAATAAATATTTTAAAATTCTGTGCCCAGCATTTGATGGTTTAAGTTAAGAACGTAGCGCGAAAATATAATGTTTTTATTGCTTTTTAACGCTATAAACAAATTGGGTTTCATCAGTTATAAAATGCTCGTCACCGTGTATGAAGGGAAGTGGAAGTCTACTTACAGCATTTCACCTAGTGCACATAATCCATTATGGCTTTCGCTGATCATTGCATTAATACTTTAAATACATTTTAATACACAGGGTGTACAAAAAAATACGTGTACATCGTTTGATATCAGATTTGACGTCAAAATTGGTCGATTTAAACCAAGTTAGTTCTATCCCATACCGCTTCATTTAGGCACTAACGAAGTGTTTAGAAAATATCAAAGCCAGAGGACAATTGTTAATATACCTGCCAAGGAATTAACCTCAGCGGAAAACTCACTACTTGCCAAAGGTTTGAACTTCACGGTTGCTCCATAAGAGGTTCCCATTCTCGATATAATTAGCGCCGCAGACTCAGCGAACATCGAAGACCCTTTTGCAGATGAGTTCAGGTGGAAAATAAGAGAAACTCTACGAAAATCTAGAAAAACCGAACCAAACATCAGAAAAGACGAGAAAACTGCCCTAACTAATCTACAGAAGGACTCCAGTATTAAAATTCTACCAGCGGATAAAGGAAATGCTACAGTCGTAATGAATGCTGAGACATACAATCAAAAAATTGACGAAGTTTTGAGGAAAGGAAATTATACATCTCTTGTTAAAGATCCCACATCTGCAATTGAAGGAAGAATTTGTCGCGTTCTTAAGAAACATCAACGGTATATTCCTGAGAGGATTCGGACTCAGTTGACGCCACACCATAGCAAAACGCCACATCTTTATGGACTCCCGAAAATACATAAGCAAGACATGCCTTTACGACCTATCATGAGTTCCCTGAACTCTCCGACTTCTGAATTTGTCAAATTTCTTTTTCCAATCCTGAGACCATTACAAGGAAATACATCGTCCTGTGTTAAGAACTCGCAACATTTCGTAGAAATTATACGTGAAGTAGAAGTACAACCAGAAGACCATTTTATTAGCTTTGACGTGGAAAGCCAAGGACTCACTAAAAATTATAAGAAAGAAACTTGAAGAAGGCCAGACCTTAGCAGAAAGAACATTTACCACCGCAGGCCATTATGGACTTGTTGGAAAGTTGTTTGACTAATTCCTTTTTTCAATAAAAGGAAAAATTCTACATCCAGGATGATGATGGGATCTTCACTCTCACCGGTAGTCGCAAATATTTTCATGGAATGGTTCGAGACGTTTGCAATTGAATCCACAACTAAGAAACCAAAGTTATGGCTGAGGTACGTAGACGGTACTTTTATTATTTGGAGTGGAAACGACGAAGAACTTCTAAACTTCCTTTTTTATCTCAACAATATCAGTCCAACTATTAAACTCACCATGGAGAAAGAAGTAGAAAATAAATTACCATTCTTAGATGTCTTAGTTGAAATAAATGGCAGACAAATTCGAACTTCGGTTTACAGAAAAGCCACGCATACAAAACAATACCTTAATTATTCATCTAATCACTCCAACAACACCAAACAAGGAATTATAAGAAATCTCGTAGATAGAGCCTTAACTCTCTGCAACTCCAACGAGAACTTGATGACCCAGTATATCTAGTGGGTAAATTTCTTGGACAACGCAGAAATAGGACGATATTGACAACGAATGAAGAGCGAAAACCAGTATTGCACATCCCCTATGTTAAAGGCATTTCAGGAAAAGTTAGAAGGATAGGAAAACGATATAAAATCAACGTTGTTTTCAATTCAAATAACTCTCTGAGAAGTCGGCTCACTAGGGTCAAACCAACAACTCAAAGGAACATGAAGAACTATGTATATCAGATACCATGTGAATGTGGCAATTCCTACATTGGCGAAACAAAGAGACCTCTTGACGTAAGGATCAAAGAACACCAAAAATGCACATCTGGAGGAGAAACAGAAAAATCTGGTGCCGCCAACCATGCCTGTACTCATGGACACCACATAGAATGGTCTGAAGCTAAAATACTACACCGAGAACAACATTGGAGAAAACGGAAATTCAAAGAAGCCGCGGTTATACATCAGAACCCGAGTTGTTTTAGTAAACCATCTTTAGATATAAGAGAAGTGTGAAAACCACTTCTTAATAATTGTAAACTAAAACTAAATGCAGCATAAAAAAAATGGAATTTTGCCATAGCAGGCATGACTGCACCTATCTCAGTCACACTCTACTGCATTTACGTTTAGTATAAATAGTCATGTAGCTAAGGGATTTATTTAGTTTAACTTGAAAACGGCTGGAGATAACTACTAGCCGAAACGTCGTGATATTCAACCAAAAAAAAAATAAAGACAATGGAAGTCCAACAGATATCTACTATTTCGCACTGTAACATTTTTGTCGCAATTTGAAAAGCACGTGCAATAATTTGTTTATTGCTATGTTTAACAATAATTTGATTGCAAAAACATATCATCCATTGTTCATATCTCGTTAAGAAGCCACAGATTAAAAAAAGAAAATAAAGATTCTACGTCCAATATTTGCCGAGAAAATCCAAATTTTTCTGACGAAACGAATGTGAAGCGTCCGAATCACGTTTTTTTCCGCGCGCCGCAACCTGAAAGAACGCCCCCCCTCCACTACTCCCTTTCTGATTTTTGGAGTAGGTACAACTTTAAATTATTGCAACATCAACAATTTTGAATTAATTGAGTTGAAAATTGCTGCATACAATAGTTTAACCATCTCCGGTTACGAGTTCCTATTTAAATAATCCTTCTTCTTCTTCTTCCTCTTGTTATAGGCTTACAGCCTGTTTTTTTCCAACTCAATCATTCATTTCATTCGATGTTGAAATCCAGGACTCCGTCCACCTTTTAGGTGGTCTACCTATTGGTCTTCTGGTTTCCGGTGTTCCATCTCGGGCGATTCTCGCTATCCTATTCTGCGCCATTCTTCCTACGTGCTCATTCCAGGCTCTTCTGCGCTTCCGTCCCCATCTTACTATATCCTGCATTCCATGTTCCTCGCGTATTGTTAAATTGCGTATGTGATCTCTTAATGTGTATCCCGATATTCTTCTTAGTACTTTCATTTCGGCAGTTCTTAGAATTGATTTTGTTTTTGTGTTGTCAGCTCTCGTCTCTATTGCGTACGTCATTATCGGTCGAATACATGTCTTGTAGATTTTTGTTTTTGCGTCCTTGCTCATGTATGTGTTGTGCCATATTATATCCGCCAGGCTTCCTGAGATTCTATTTGCCTTGTTTACTTGGTTTCTTACTTCTCTTGTTCTGTCTTGGTTTGCGGATATCTCAACTCCTAAGTAATTAAAGGTCATGACTTGTTCTATTGGTTTGTCATCCACTACTAGTTTGCATCTTAAGGGCAAATAATCCCTTAATAATAAACAACGCAGCAACAATTTGTGAAAAAAAAAATCATCTCGGCTTCTAGTGGTCATACAGAATTTGTTTTTTTTCCAAAATATGCACCAAAATTTCACCCATCACGTCCACTTATCGGCATTTCGATATCAATAATTGTCAAAGAGTTTTCTATTTGTTTATAACAAAAAAACCAACAGCAACTTTGCTTACCTGTTTCAACAATTTAAAATCAACAATTAATTCGGTTCTTTCTTGTTATTGTTAATATAAGTCTCGAGCTTTCATTTGCCCACCCCCAGATCACTGTACGATCTCTAGATCGCTGAGAATAAACAATAAAAAAAACAAAAAGTTATAAACAAATTCACTGTGCAAAAAAACTATTGAAAATTCTTACTTGAAATTTTGCACATTTGTTGTATGCAACAAAAGGCTCGTTTTAGTTTAGTATAAAGTTAATGCAATGTATTTTTCTATTGTTTATTAACAATTGAAAAAAAGCCTTTTTAGCAGGTTTTTTTTTGCAATAACCAACAAACAAAATATCTGATGTGGATGAGCTTCAGATCATTTTGTAGGTATTTTCAAAGCGCACAACCTTTGTTTAAAACTTTTTTACTGAAGAATAATAGCTTTTCCTAGAACTCGGAAAAACTGTTTTTTCACATCTTAATTGTTAAATAAAAAATGTTTCCCAAAAAAGAAAATGAGACATAAGGTATTACATAATTACTATTATCATTCTGAAGGTTTTTACGTAATCAGGAGTCTACTAATAATAAATTTTTTCCAGATGCTAATTCCGCAGGCCTATAACAGACGGGTTTAAAATTTAAAAATTCCTTAGCGTAGTATAGGCGTAAATATAAAAATAGCACCGACAATAAAAATAAAAGTTTGTCATTTATTAATTCGGCCGTAGAAAAGCCTGGGCTATAAATATTTATTATAATTATCAGTTATAAATAGTTTTTTATAAGAACTAGTTTTACTTTCTGCCTATTGCCATCGAAAGCAAAAAATAGTGGATTGAGGAGTCCGTTACGTTGTGATAGTGTATAATCAGTGATAAACTTTTTATTATTTTGTTTTTTTATCACATGACTGCAGTTTCATAGCTTTGCTACATTTTCAAACTGGTTTAAGTATTCTAGAAAAGCATCTAGTTGTCTGTTTGTTCCCACAAAGCACGCTATAATATTATCTACATATCTGTCAACAATATAAATCTCAATACATAAAAATATAAATTTCACAATGGAAACAAACGTGTATAAATCAATTAATTTCTTAGATTTAACAATTACAAAAAACTCAAACAAACATGATTTTTCCATCTACCATAAACCATCGCACACGAACACAACAATCCATAATTCTTCTCTACATCCAAAACAACACAAATTAGCAGCATATCACAGTATGATCCACAGGCTTACAAATGTTCCTTTATCTTTACATAATTTTAACAAAGAATCAAATTTAATAAAACAAATAGCAATAAATAACGACTACTTTCCATCTATGATAGATTCAATAACGTCCAATAAAATGAAATACAAAGCCATTTCTGAAGTTTACCCCCTTATAAAAGATCTGTTCAAAATAATATCTTATTTTGGTAACAATTCAGAAAAGATAAAAAAATTCTTAACCAAAAAAAAACTATAAAAGTAGCATTTAGAACTCATAACTCTCTAAGAAAATGTATAAAAATGCCAAAGCAAAAAACAATGAAGAAAATAAATCGGGAATCTACCAATTACAATGCGGTTTGTGCCCCAAAACATATATAGAGCAAAGAGGCAGATCATTTAAAATAAGAATTGCAGAACATAAACGTTTTCTCCTTAACAAAAATAACTCAACATATGCAAACCATCTCATTCATGAAAACTATAATCTTAACGACGAATTTAAAATTTTGCACCTAGAAAAGAAAGGACAAAAACTAAATCTATATGAGAGCCTCGAGATAAACCGTTTAAAAAATTCAGAAATACTAGGTATATTCTTTTGAGTAATTATAACTTTCAGTTCTGTCACTTGAAGTAATCATGATCACTTCGATCCAGTGACAAGTAAATGCATATTCAAAAGAACATGAAGTTATCAGTTTCACTTTGATCAGTGATAATTTACTCAAAAGAATACAGCCACTATTAAATGACCAAATTGAATTTAATCAATCGCCCCTATTAAATCTTTTTTCATAATAAGAGTTCAGAGAGAATTTCAAGTAATATAAAACAAAAACATGTAATTTTTGATTTATGGCAGTAGGTAGACAAAGCCGGTAATATTTAGGAAAAACCCAAATAATTTATTTGACAATGCATAATGTCGATCTAATATGTTGTAATACCTGAGGTAATCTACCCTTTTAATTTTAGTACCTAGAATAAGTAAACAGAATTGTATCTTAAGGAGTAACTATTCATAGTACATCAAAGATCCGAAGAAGCTACACCGTAGCGAAACGCGTTATGTATTTTCTAAACTACAAAATACAATGAAATTGAAATTTAAAAAAAAGTTCTCTATTATAGTATTATTGTCACCAGGCGCGGAACCAAGGGGGGGGGGCGGTGGGAGCGATCGCCCCCCCCCCCCTCCAGAGCTTCGAGTTCAGGAAAATAGACCCGATTTTGCCTCTTATACTATAGTTTATTCAAGAACTAGAGAGAGTAAAAAATCATTTTTTACCCTTTTTTTTCTTCGCAAAATCTGTTAAACACATATATTTTTCATAGGAATGGGTCAGAAATTTTAAAATCAAAAATACCCGTCTATAATAATGGAGTATTTGGGTTGGATAACAATAGATATTTGGATGTGTGAAGTGTTAAAAAGTATTTTAATCCTTGTCATAGGCATTGGAAGGAGGTTTATTTTATCACTAAGTATATATAGCATAGTATATTATTTCGGTAATAAACTTAAAATAAAAATTTTTTATAATATTATTTTATTTCTTATGATTTCTTAATAATTCACATACATTAGAAAATATAGATAATTTTGACATAGTTAACACAAATCACAACTGTATTTTTATTATGTTTAATTTTGACATAGAACTCGTTTTAGGGACATTCAGACTAAAACGTAGCCTTCTTCTCTCAAAAGATTCTAAGTTATAATTTAAATACTTACAACATACCCAGTGTCAAAAATACAAGAAGTTAAACATATATAAAAAAATAAATTCGTCCGTATAATATTAAATTTTTTTGGGGCTATCGGCCATTTTATTATTAATTAAAAACATTTCTAGGATATTTGACGTTTCAGTTTATTTATTCCTTAAACCATCTGCAGAATTAAAATTAAACACTAAAAAGGGATTCAAATGTAATTAATTTTTATATTTTACTGTTTAAATTAGACCTACTTATTTTTATTTTTATTGCACTGACATCTGAATTTAATTTACTTTATTATATGGAAATCCGATAGCCTCAAAAAAATAAAATAAATATGTTAATTCTACACGCTTAAGAAAGAGACACAAATACAATAATAAAAAAAATTACGGCTAATTGAAATTAAATATATATAAAATTAAAAAGTGGGACACATTAAAATAAAAATATATAAAAAATAAAAATATATATAAACAACATTAAACAATAAACTACAACAAAAAAAAATTAAATAATAAATTGTGTTTACACTGGTAAACATTACGTATCTAATTCGTAATCAAAGTCAATGAAGCTATCTTCGCTCAAATTAATTATAATTGGTTCGTCTATCTCACCGATCAAGGGATCGAGTTTCCACATTTTCTTTTATTATTTTATTACATGGATTTGTCCCTTCGAACATACCCCTGTAGAAGTAGCATAACGTTAGAACTAGGGCCCGGTTGTTTGAACGCTGAATAACGTAATAATATTTTTATTTATATTTGAAAAAGTGTTGATAAACAGTAGATATTTAATTTCTTGGTACAGACATACCGATTTTATGCTATCCTTTTCTAATTGCATTATTTAAACGAGTATCATCGGTACGTCCTTCGAACATACCCCTGGGTACGTCAATTCTGAAAACAAAGTATGAATATATGGTTGCTTAAATTTTTATTATTGTTATTTTCAATATGTAAACAATCTAACAATATTTACCGATAAAAATAAGTTTTTAAATCCTCTTTTTGTTAATATTAATTGTAAACTTCGCATTTATAGTAATTTCTAACACTTAAAAACACCGAAAAAAGTCACGACAAGCAATTAAACTGAACGACAAAATAAGTAAACATGTTTATATCTGTCAAACATCAAAAAAGCGTCTCCTCCACCGACCATAAACAGCCTTCAGACAAATCTATTGTTGTTTAAATCTAGAGTATGATCGAAGATTTATCCCAATATTCTGCAGTAACTTTATTCAAAAAAATCTTTTAAAAGTTCAGTTGAATTACTAATTTTGTAAGTTGTGTTATTTCTAGCAACTCTACCTTTTACTTGAGAAAGATATTTCCTTCTCCAGCGGACATTTTCCGGACGATCTATAAGAACAGATTTCCTATCTGGTTTTTCCCAGCAAAAATTAAATTCTCTGAGCAATTTCCAGAGCTCAGTTCTTTTAATTTCATGTAAATTCTGATCTTCATTGATTTTAGTTAGAATTTTGTCGACGATTGGGATCTGCTTCTCATAATAAAATGTATGTACAACTCCTTTTATGGCAACTTACATCTCTTCTTCCAACGAGGTTTTTCGTCTGCCTGTGATTGAATGTGGCTTGGTAGAACTAACAATTCCAATCGTTTTTTTCTCCTTCAGTATTCGGTACATAGTAGATTTTCCAACTCCTGTCATGTCGAAACACATCTCAACAAAGCCTTTAACATTATTATCAAGATATTGGTATCTTAAGACATCATAAACATTCATCGTAATAAGTTTTTCGTTGAGCAAAAATTGTCCTGGTTTATCGATTTTGGAATAAATATAGATGTGGAAGCTATATCTCACTAATCTCAAATAATATATAAAAACAAGCACAAACAAGATAAATCACTAAGGACACACTGTAAGGTGTACTTTGCTTACTGACAGAAATTAAATTGAACTATCAGAAATTTTATTGTTGCAGTAAATTTATAAAAGCTTATAATATTTAAATATAATTAGATTCACGGCAGTCCTTAGTTACCTTCGGCACTGGAGCAGGTACGTTAGAGGTTTCGGTAACAGTTTTATTACTCTTTCTAAATCTTGAATTGAGTATAGAAATGTGTATGCTTGCGATCGCCCCTTCCCTTCCCAAGAACTTTGAGTTCAGGAAAATAGAACCGTTTCTGCTTTTTATATTAGGAATGTGTATGTTGCTGGCACCCCCCCCCCCCCGCTGACAACTTGTTTTTTTGTGATAGCACCCCCCACCCAAGAGCTTTGAGTTCAGGAAAATAGACCCGATTTTTCAGTTTAAAAGTGTAGCAAAGCTATGAAACTGCAGTTATTGTTTAAAAAATAAAGTGATAAAAAACAAAATAATAAGAAGTTCATTATTAAAGCAAAAAGTTTGGGGTAATAATTAATTTTCCGCTGTATAATTCGATTTGGTTAGAGAGTCTCGATATCGACCAAAAGTAGTAGGAATCTGAATATGATCACCGTGCTATTTTAGTAATATATAGGTATTATCTTTAACGCAAATGGAATTTTTCGTGACGACATGAATTGTGTGTCTAATCAACAATTAAAAAAACTAAACCAGAAATTTACATTAAAACCACTTCATTAGTAGTCAGTGAGCCCAGTGGGATTTCGTAGCCGTAGACATGACACCACGAAAGCTTTTTACATGTATTTTGACCCCCTGATTCGGAATATTACTGGTGAATTTCCGAAAAATTAACAAAAAATTGTTGTTTTTTGTAAAATAAAAAATATTTTTTTGTTCCTCGTCCGAATCTTAGCATAATGTTACTTTTCAACATGAATAATTTTTGATTAAATAAACATTTTTAAGTACTGCGCACAGAAATTGATAGTTCAAGTCAAGGATTACCAGCTGAGATTAATTACATTGCGAAAATTTAATGGTTTTATTACTTTTTAACGCAATAAACAAATATCGTTCCGTCAAGTATAACGTACGCATTATAGTGTATGAAGGGAAGTGGAAGTCTACTTACAGCGGCTCACCTAGTGCATATAATCTATTATAACTTCCGCTGATCCTTGCATTAATAAGGAACAAGAGCTTTTACGGCTTTGGTCAAGTTGAAAAACATGGTTCTTGGGTTTAGATTGTGTCAAATTGGAATTATTATCGACGTTTCGCCTACGATTGCACGAGGCATCTTCAGGGATCTTTATTCCACGAGATTAGAACACTGAATGACTGGCTAGGAGCAACAGCACGGTATTTATCACCGTGATCCAGCGTTACAATCGATTTCCGCGTGTGATGTAGATTGTAACCCGTATCTCTATTAATATTATTAGGATATTTCAATATTTCAATAGATTTTCTAATTTTACGATTAAGGAAACCAGGCACTGATGCCAGCACCTTAGTTTCTTTTACATTAAAAGTGTAACCCGAGCAATGCTGGTGTTCAGCTACTGCAGATTGTACAATTTGTTTCTTTTTTATACATCTTTCATATTCCTTAAGCCTAATGGATATAGACCGCCCTGTTTCAGCTACATATACTTTACCCTAAGAGCAAGGTATCTTATAAACGTCTTCTGTTTCAAATGGAATTGCATCCTTTGGAGACTTCAAACATTGTCCAACTTTCTTAAATGTGTTGAAAATTGTCCGAATATTTGATTTTCGGAGCAATCTGGCAATCTTGTCGGTGGTTCCGTGTATATAAGGTAGGACAACACTGTCCATAGGAGGTTCATTTATGACATTTTGTTGAGGAGTTGGGTTTATATATTTATTAATAGAACCTCTTATATTATCAGCGCAATATCTGTTGCCTCTCAGAGCATTAGTGGGTTTTTCTGTTTCAGATTTCAGTGATTGTTCATCGCATATTGAAAGGGCTCTATGTACCAAAGAGTTTAGGACGGATTGTTTTTGAGAAGGATGATGGTGTGACGTTGCATTGAGATACCGATTTGTATATGTTGGTTTTCTGTACACAAAATATCCTAATTTGTCATTCTCTTTCCTTTGTATTAGTACATCAAGAAAGGGAGGTGCTGTTTCTAAAGTGAATTTTATGCTAGGGTGTTGTTGATTTAGATGATCCAGGAAATTATGGAGGTTATCTACGCCACGCGGCCAAACTACGAACGTATCGTCTAGTTTCTAGAGGAGCAGAAGACAAGGCGTTTTCTTCGAAAGCTTCCACCACAGGTGATAGCGGAGATCCCATGGCCGCTCCCAAAGTCTACTCGTAGAAAATTCCTTGAAAAGTAAAAGAAGTAGAAATCAGAAATGCTTTAATTAATTCTAGTAGGATAAAGTCTACGTTGTTGTTTCGTGATATCTCAGATATTATGGAAACTGAATCATGTATAGGAACATTTGTGTACAGGGATTCTACATAAAAACTGACCAATACGTCAACGAGCTCTAACTGGATGGTTTTTAATCTTTGGACGAAATGTCCAGAGTTTTAAACAAAGGATTCGGTTTTTCCTGTAAAGGAATGTAAAAGTTTGGCCACATATTTACCAATTCTGTAGGTTGGTGAGTCTATTGCAATTTTCGAATTTACCCCTCGTGATTGTGACCACGTCATTGACATTGCCCTAAGAAGATATGCCGAGGTCAGTCAGATCACAGAGGAATCGATCTACAATTAGGCTTTACATAAGTGAAGAAGCTACTCTCACTGAGGGCATCCTCTAATCTATTATTATCAAAAATAGGACAGACCCGTATTTCCAAAAATAAGCAATAATTTCTATCAATCCTTTTTTTTTTAATGCTGTTTACTTCGAATCGTTAAAAAGTGTGACCACGTCATTGACATTGCCCTAAGAAGATATGCCGAGGTCAGTCAGATCACAGAGGAATCGAACTACAATTAGGCTTTACATAAGTGAAGAAGCTACTCTCACTGAGGGCATCCTCTAATCTATTACTGTCAAAAATAGGACAGACCCGTATGTCCAAAAATAAGCAATAATTTCTATCAATCCTTTTTTTAATACTGTTTACTTCGAATCGTTAAAAAAGTGTGACCACGTCATTGACATTGCCCTAAGAAGATATGCCGACGTCAGTCAGATCACAGAGGAATCGATCTACAATTAGGCTTTACATAAGTGGAGAAGCTACTCTCACTGAGGGCATCCTCTAATTTATTACTGTCAAAAATAGGACAGACCCGTATTTCCAAAAATAAGCAATAATTTCTATCAATCCTTTTTTTTTAATGCTGTTTACTTCGAATCGTTAAAAAAGTGTGACCACGTCATTGACATTGCCCTAAGAAGATATGCCAAGGTCAGTCAGATCACAGAGGAATCGATCTACAATTAGGCTTTACATAAGTGAAGAAGCTACTCTCACTGAGGGCATCCTCTAATCTATTACTGTCAAAAATAGGACAGACCCGTATGTCCAAGAATAAGCAATAATTTCTATCAATCCTTTTTTTAATACTGTTTACTTCGAATCGTTAAAAAAGTGTGACCACGTCATTGACATTGCCTTAAGAAGATATGCCGACGTCAGTCAGATCACAGAGGAATCGATCTACAATTAGGCTTTACATAAGTGAAGAAGCTACTCTCACTGAGGGCATCCTCTAATTTATTACTGTCAAAAATAGGACAGACCCGTATTTCCAAAAATAAGCAATAATTTCTATCAATCCTTTTTTTTTAATGCTGTTTACTTCGAATCGTTAAAAAAGTGTGACCACGTCATTGACATTGCCCTAAGAAGATATGCCAAGGTCAGTCAGATCACAGAGGAATCGATCTACAATTAGGCTTTACATAAGTGAAGAAGCTACTCTCACTGAGGGCATCCTCTAATCTATTACCGTCAAAAATAGGACAGACCCGTATGTCCAAGAATAAGCAATAATTTCTATCAATCCTTTTTTTAATACTGTTTACTTCGAATCGTTAAAAAAGTGTGACCACGTCATTGACATTGCCTTAAGAAGATATGCCGACGTCAGTCAGATCACAGAGGAATCGATCTACAATTAGGCTTTACATAAGTGAAGATGCTACTCTCACTGAGGGCATCCTCTAATCTATTACTGTCAAAAATAGGACAGACCCATATTTCCAAAAATAAGCAATAATTTCTGTCAATCCTTTTTTTTTTAATGCTGTTTACTTCGAATCGTTAAAAAAGTGTGACCACGTCATTGACATTGCCCTAAGAAGATATGCCGAGGTTAGTCAGATCACAGAGGAATCCATCTACAATTAGGCTTTACATAAGTGGAGAAGCTACTCTCACTGAGGGCATCCTCTAATCTATTACTGTCAAAAATAGGACAGACCCGTATTTCCAAAAATAAGCAATAATTTCTATCAATCCTTTTTTTTTTAATGCTGTTTACTTCTTCAAATCGTTAAATATTCATAAATTTAAGTAATTTTTTTCTAATTAATAGTTTTTTTGGGTATTCCCATTCCAACTATCTATGGTATCCTGCTCACTGTACTACACGTCTTTGAACTAATAATCAGGTTTTGATACTGAATTTGATTAAATTTTCAAATCTTAACATTTTATGCAATTTAATTTGTTTTTTAGTAATTTATTAAAATTAAATACATGTGCTGAACATTACGTCATTTCAAGGATTCTCTACTAAAAAATGTAAATAGAGGTAGAGGTAAATAAATCCATCAAATGTAATGGATACTAGAGGTCAATAGATGTACTAATCCAGTTAAAATAGATATTTAGCTTAGCTAAAATTCGCAAGGAACAGAAAATTTGTATAGATCTTAAATACACTATTTTACAAATAAAATATGAAAAGTTTTCTCCGATCCTACGTCTGCTAAAAATTTTATTCAAGGTCAAAAAGTCAAAAATATCGAATTATCTAAAAAAATTGTTCTTTTACTTTTTTTCTACAAATCACCATTCTTGAAACATCAAAGATTCTAAAAAGGTGTGCATAAATATGGCGAGACGAGCCCGTGACGAGCCTGCTACGAACTTCCAGCGAGATTCCTTTGAATTTTGCCAATTTGTTTTGTTATCGAGGGCCACCGTCGGCAGATTTCAAAGGAGGTAATAAATGCAATTGAGTCACAAGAAGTCCATTTTTTTATAGTTCTATTGTTTTCGAGTAGCTCGACCGATACTCGTAGCGATCGGTTTTTTTTGGCGAGACTGAAGAAGATACGGGATTTACTTAAATTTCTGTTAATGATATGAAGTTATTCATAAGTGAATATGGAATAGTCTGAAGAAAATATGTTGAATTTAGAGGCGACCTGCAATAATATGTTGGAACTATAAATTTGCTAGAAGTTTGAATCCTGACCATTTTTTTTATACAAGGTAGTACGCTATTATCTCCCATATTTTCATTTTTTTGTTTAATATACTTTTTTACGGTAAAACCCCACTGCATCAAACTAACAAAGCTGTCGTTTGATATTCATTATCAGATAAAGTATGACAATTATATGCACAAGAGATGTATGTACCTGTGAAAAGCCATTAACCAAAGGCCTAGCAATTCTCGGAACAGATTTCATAAATAATTCGGCTTTCCAAATTCGGATAAAGTAAGAGGTAGATATTGTGTGTCTCAAGTATGTATTTGAGGAGAGAAGAGTATACATAAAAGATAACTTGATTTAAAAGTATACATCTTAATTGGGCAATTAACAGTAAGGACATTTTTAGGTATAATTCAGATGTGTATAAGTGTAAGGCCTTGCTATGTTATTGTCTTACAATTTTACTCCAAAGCTTTATATAGGTGTTTTGGATTTAAAATCAAAGACAATACTTTCAAGTGTGCATAATTCACTTGTTCAACCAAGAACCCTGATGAGGGTGCGTATTTGGCTTTCGAAATGTGCTGACATAACGGGACTCGAATCTACAACTTACAGACGAATTAAGAGAAGAAAAAGTGGAACTGTGTGCGAGCCTAAACCGTCTCCGAGAAGAAACAAATTATACTAATGCTTCAAAAACATACTAAGAAGACACGTTCAGGAATTATATAAAAAGCAATATATAGCATATATATAAAAAGCAAGTCTCGATAAAGTTTTGAAAGTTGTAAAACAAGACGAGAATGTGTCTGGCATGGGAAAAACCAATCTGTAGAAGGTGCTAACAAAAATGAATTTTTCTTAGGGAAAGTCAAATTGAATACAGAGGAAATACTAGTTTAGAGAAATTAATATTTGAGGGATATTAGAAAAGACCATAGAGAAGGCAAACACATTTTTTATCTGGATGTAATCTGTCTCACTGAAGGACACAGTACAAAAAATGTATGAAGATAAGAATATGACAATTTTTCGTGAAGCATTCTTAGAAGGGTTAATAAAACCTCACTGAATAAAATTA
This sequence comes from Diaprepes abbreviatus, assembly GCA_034092305.1. NCBI lineage: Eukaryota > Metazoa > Arthropoda > Insecta > Coleoptera > Curculionidae > Diaprepes > Diaprepes abbreviatus. The sequence continues at coordinate 3,323,064 of JASJET010000127.1, forward strand.
ATATCTACTTTCTTCGCTCACTTTCTATTAACTAAAACGTTCTTGAAAAATTGGCGTGGTGTGCTGGACTATAACCAATTTATTTTTCTTTACCCTTTATTGGTTTACACCGCCCAGACGCTATAAATCTCGAACCTGCAAAGTTCAAAGAGGTTCGTGGCAAGCTCGTCGCATACTCGTCACGGGCGCGTCACGCGCTAGACTCGCCATATTTATACGCACTTTTAATATGCACGCTGCTTATATAAAGTGTGTTTCAACTTCAATTTTTTTTCGTTTTGACACCAGTTAATAGTTTTATAGCTAGGGCTCGTCCGAGCTGATATATTGCAGTCAGGACGGGATCCAACCTTTTTTGTAACAGATATTTAATATATTGATATATTTCGATTACTAAATGTTAACTAATGCTTTGCCTTCTTCTGATACGCAGGTAAAAATAATTTTTCTTTTTTCAGATAGATAAAACTTCTAAATAATTTATTCTTATATCATCCAGTCTAAACTACCTGAACAACAAACTATAAAGTGCAGTGTTTAGCTTAGGTCATTCAATTTCTTTTCTTCTGGTGAAAAGTACATTTGAGTTCTTTACTTTTTCGAATTATGTCGTCCATGGGAAGAAGTCCACTGCGCCCGGTAGTAGAACGCCTAAAAGAAAGTGTTTAACTGTTGATGCCAAGGAAATAGTAAAACATTTATACCAGGATCTACTCAACAGAGGTTGGCTTACGAGTGATGTTTTAGGCGAAACATGTGATTTGAGCAAAGCACCTCTTTCCACAGTAAGGGACATCGTTTTAAAGCCTCTTAATGTGAGCCGAAATCGTCGTGACAAGGGGGTTTCCAAAAAATTTGTCGAAGGTGACAAGAACTGGATCCCAAGAACAATTTACTCCATGTACGAAGAAAATCTAGCAACCACTATTTCTAAATGCACTACTTATTGCAGATGACACAAACAACAATCCAGCACTAGCAAAACATGCAATTGAAAATTTACATAACCCTGAATTTCATAATGTCCAAGTAATAGACAAAGAAAGGAATTACAAAGAAAAGTCCATAAATGAAATGATCCATATAAAAAAACACGCAATACCATGAATTTCAGAGTTGACACGAATGATCTCGGGAATATTTATGACCACCTTATTAAGGCATAAAACTTCACACGTTTACCAACTCTTTCTTAATAAAAAAAAACCTTGTTAAACTTTAAAGGCAGAAGAAACATTTTTAACCTTTTTAAAACGTACCAAAATATCTTGGTCAAAGTAAAAACATAGTCCCCAAACAGCACAAATACGTCTTAAAGACGTCCATAAACCGTTTGATCCCAATATTCAGGACGTCTTATGGATGTCCATAAAAGACGAATGACGTCACATAAGATGTTGTAAGCAAATGTCTTATAGACGTTACCTTTTGTAACATAAGACGTCTATAAGCAAATGTCTTAAAAACGTTACCTTTTGTAACATAAGACGTCTATACAACGTCTTATGGACGTCCCTTCCCAATATTGAAACAACATATTCCACCAAAAAAATTATGTACATTAAAAAGGGTCCCTTTAATTTTTTTGTTTGTCTTGTTTACAAAGTCAAACCGTGATTATTCAAAAGTCCAAGAAATAACTTTAACTAAGAAAAAATCAAGAGGAAAATATACACTACCATTTTAAATAACTACAAGTTCCACATGAATAATTTGCTTTAAAAAATATGTTCAACATAATCTCTTTATACAAAAAAATACATAACTTAAGCATAATGTTAACGTTTTCTAATTTGAAATTTAAGAAGTGAGGTAGAAGAGCAAATATTTTCAGAACTACTATTGTTCGAACTATAAGTGAACCTATCAAATTTAAGCCTTAGTTTATCCCTTCGATATAATAACTCTAAAAGGTATACTATCAACAAAATAAAAGTTTATTGAAATAAAAAGTACACAAATCTTTAAATAGTTTTAAAAACAAGAATTTTTATCTAGTCGAATAACAAATCTGGTCTGATGCCCTTTTCAGCCATGTTTGGATTGAAATTTCCTCATTCTTCCGACTTTTTGCCAGTCCTGTTGTCTCTGTAGATCCTAATAACAACCTGATTTTAATTTTATAGGATAAAGTTTATCATTTGTGGGAGTAAATTTTTTGATATTTTTGCGAATTTTTATAATTGTCCTCTACTATAGAATCGTGACTTATGCTATTTCAAGGTTAATATGTATAATGAAAGACAGAACTTACTCATAATAAGTCTCGCCAAGTTGGAATCGTAGAACTTTATCTTTCCTTTTCGTTCTAATCAACTGTACATGGTAATTTTACAAGCTCGCTTTACAAAGTCATAAATGCTCCCTACTCCCAGTGTTGAAATTTCTAAAACCTTAAACAAAATTACTTCTTGTAATTAACAAAACTCTATTTTCTATGTTCTTTAAATATAAACAAATCATCAGGAACAAAATATATCTTACAGGTTTCATTAGTGAAGCACTCCATAAACAAACATTTCGCCTTCCACTTCATTAGTAATATTTCTTGTAATATTTTGGACCGGGTCTGGATGAGCTATGCAAGCCTTTTTCGCACAGATACTATTTTTGAAGATTTCATTTCATACTTCTAACATAGAGTTACTACAAAAATATAAGCGGTAAAGCATTCGGGAATTTCCTGTAACACAACCTATAAATAACGTTACTGTTTTTCCTAAGTACATCATATGATTCTCGATCTTACCTTAAGTATTACATAAACACAAATAAAAAAGATTTTCAGAGGCACATAGATAAATAAATTATTTTAATAAAATTCTTTCAAAAACTAAATTTTCACAGTTGGCACCCCAACAACATTAAAAATTAATAACGACATGACGAAACACAAATACAAAACTGAAAAATGACAGTTGACAGAAACAAAAGGCGGGTTTTTTAAAGTTATAGTTTCGCTGGCATCATATATATATATATATATGTTTATGCGGATTTCACGGATTCCTCCGTGTGAGATGCAATAGCAGTGGATATATCCACATTATGCCGTTGTAGTGCTGAAATCACATTCAGCAAACGTACAACTATATGCAGCTCCGCGTATGAATGAAAGTAAAATGCGAACAGTAAATGCAAACTTCCCTCCATCAATCCTTTCTGTGTTAGAGGCTGCACAGTTAGAACAAATTGTTATAAAACGCAATTTATCCTATTCTACCACCATCGAGATGATGGCCTACCTGTACCACCATACCGAGAAGAAAGTCAAAACTTACCCTCCCCGCCACAGTGATACGGCAGAGGTACATGTTTCGTCTCTACTAGACTCATCAGGGTACCGACATGCACCTGGCTGTGGAAAGGACAGATCGGAAGGAAGCATGCAAATACTGAACACGGCTTCTCCGACCTCCCGTCGGATGGCGTATATATGTTTCCACTGCTATTGCATCTCACACGGAGGAATCCGTGAAATCCGCATAAACATATATACGCCATCCGACGGGAGGTCGGAGAAGCCGTGTTCAGTATTTGCATGCTTCCTTCCGATCTGTCCTTTCCACAGCCAGGTGCATGTCGGTACCCTGATGAGTCTAGTAGAGACGAAACATGTACCTCTGCCGTATCACTGTGGCGGGGAGGGTAAGTTTTGACTTTCTTCTCGGTATGGTGGTACAGGTAGGCCATCATCTCGATGGTGGTAGAATAGGATAAATTGCGTTTTATAACAATTTGTTCTAACTGTGCAGCCTCTAACACAGAAAGGATTGATGGAGGGAAGTTTGCATTTACTGTTCTCATTTTACTTTCATATATATATATATATATATATATATATATATATATATATATATTTATGAGTGTCATTGTTATCGTTACATCAAACAGTCTGTGACAAAAAGCACCAAATTATTGATAAAAAATATCACGCAAAAGTTCCATTAATCAAGGTCGTAGTGAGGCTACTAAAAATTTGTTGTTCAATCAAAAATTTTAACCTCAACTTGTATTCAGTTAAGCTCTGTGCGGCGTTGCAAACTTATTACCCAACTGCGACAAAATTCATAGGGAAGGAAATGCTTTTTAGTTTTTATCAACTAAATTATACACAACTGTATTTATTTTCATATAAAATGTAGTATGTAGACTTTTAAAAGATATCTTAAAGACGTTGTATATAGACGTCTTATGGACGTCTTTAAAACAACGTCTATAAGACGCCTTATTTATGTCTTAAGACGTTCAGACATAATCTGGATATAAAAATGACGTCTGTAAGACGTCTAGTGCTGTGTGGGTCACTTTCACAAAAATTAAAATACCGGTACAGTAGATATCATGCATAGAAATACCGGCACGGTAGACACCACGGTTGTATTCTAACCTAAACTAAAGCAATGGTTTAACTGCTGCTTGAAGAAACCTGTACCTGATACCAGCTGCTCGCATATAATCTAGGTAAAAAATTGATTTAAATTTAATCATTATCAGTAGAAATTAAAAAAAATATTTGTACTAATATTTTTTAGTATCTTTTACTTTAATTTACAATTTTTTGAGGAGTTGCGTCAACCTGCAAACCTAAGGAACTGCCACTGCGCACACCCCTAGTAAAGTAAGAAAATTTTATTTAACTTTTGAAATTTTCCATAAAAAATATTTTCGTTTTTTTTTTGAGTAAAAAAATTACTCTGAAGATGATTTAATTAAAATGAATCGAAACGTTAGTAAAAAGACAAAAATGCTTTAATTTGACTTAGATTCCTTTAAAAGGATATTGACCGCAACCGATAAAAGAAATAATAATTGTGTTAACTAACACGGTCAAGAAAAGTATTATATACCTATATTATATTTTCTTAAAAGAAACGTTGTGCCTTATACTGGTGTTACATATTTGCGTATCTATTTCATAAGTAGATACCATTTTGTTGTTTTAATGTTTGCATAATTTTAATAATATTAATTAATATTACCTAACCTTTGGTTAAACATCCTTCACCTTTTTTCTTCAAAAATATATATGACTTAAAATATTTGTTTATATGTTGTTTTTTAGTTCAACCTCGTTTTAATGATTTGAACGATATTTAGACTGCATTCAGGACTTTTTGGGTAATAAATTAATGGTTAAATAAGATATTAGAATCTTTTTTCCCAAAAACTACAAAAAAATTTCTTTCTGTTGGTCTTGTGAATTTCATTTTGGTTATCGCGCCGTCAACCTTTTGAGTATAATTCGGTTCAGTAACTAACAGATACAATTTTACGCAATTTCTACTCATATTTTGTGACATATGGGTCATTTTATTAAAATTTGTTATTGTCTGATGGTATTAATGTTGTCTAAAACAAACACTTTTTTTTCTGTTATTCGAGATAAACAATTTTATTATGTCGATATTGTCACCATATTTTATTTCTGCCGACGTCAATAAGTAGAAAAAATTTCCGAAAAATAAGATGGGAAAACAATCCATTAACGACACTGAAAACAACTTAGAAATGATCTCTCTCTCTCTGTAGCTTTACAACCCTTCGTGGGTCCTCGCTGCATCCACGACCTGCCTCCATTTGCTTCGGTCCATCATGTCGTTACTCCAATCTCGTACTCCCAGTACATTTAAATCTTTTGTGATGTTATCCCTCCATCTTAGTCTGGGCCTACCTAAGGGTCTCTTTCCGGTCGGGTTCTCTTCCCATATTCGTTTGATGAGACGTTCGTCATGGGCCCTATGAACATGTCCTGCCCACCTAAGTCTTTGGGCTTTTATTTCGTTAATGATGCCTGGCTGATCATACAAGCTCTTTAATTCTTCATTTGTTCGGATGCGGTATTGTCCCGTTGTTTCATCTACTCTAGGCCCATATATTTTTCTTAATATCTTGCGTTCGAAACGTCTTAATAACAATTCGTTCTGTTTTGTGATGGTCCAGGTTTCTGAGCCATATGTTATTACCGGTCTAATAACTGTTCTATATATACGGATTTTGGCTGATCTGGACAGCAGCTTTGATTTTAGTATCTCCTGCAATGCATAAAAGCACTTAAAACCTTTTTGTATTCGTGTGCGTATTTCACTGCTCACATCATTGTCGTGTGTTATATTGGCCCCTAGATATTGGAATTCTTTCACACATTCAAAATTGTATGTGTCCATAGTTATATTCTGTCCTATTCTATCCCTACCTGCTCTTCGGTTTACGTGCATGTATTTGGTCTTCTCTTCGTTGATGTTGAGTCCTACTTTTTTTGTTTCCCTTTCCATTCTGATAAACATTTCCTTTGTTTTAGTTGTGCTATTTCCTACGGTATCGATGTCGTCTGCATATGCTAGGATCATTCCGGGGCCCTGGTTTGAGAATACTTCCAGTTTTATGTTAGCCTCTTTGATGGCCATATCTAACACTATGTTGAAGAGTAGTGGCGATAAGCCATCGCCTTGTTTTAAACCACTGGCAATAGAGAATATGTCCGTAGTGTGCTTACCGATTCTGACTTTCGCCCTTGCATTCTCTATACATATTTTAGTCAGATTAATAATCTTCTTTGGCACGCCTACCTTTTCCATGGCGATCCATACACTATCTCTTACAATGCTATCATATGCTTGGCGGAAATCAACGAACAGCTGGTGTACATCTTTGTTAAATTCCCAACTCTTTTCCAGAAGCTGCCTAATAGTAAATATTTGGTCAACAGTTGATCTTCTTGGTCGGAAGCCACATTGGTAGTCCCCGAGGTTTTCTTCTGCGTAAGGGGATATTCTGGTTCTTAGTATGTTGGATAGCACCTTGTAGGCAACGTTTAGTAACATAATTCCCCTGTAATTTTTACATACTGATCGGTCTCCTTTTTTATGTATTGGGATAATTATCCCTTCGTTCCATTCTTTTGGAAGTTCTTCAGATTCCCATATCTTCTCCACAAGGGTTTGTATTGCTTCATGTAGCTGATCTCCGCCATATTTTATAAGCTCCGCGGTTATGTTGTCGCTCCCGGGTGCTTTATTGTTCTTCAGTTGGCTAATTGCTTTTTTGATCTCTGTCAGTGATGGAATTTCTACCCGTTCCTCTGCTCCCTGGTATATTGTATTTGTGATGAGAGCTGTGCCTTTTATATTTAGTAAGTTGTCAAAATATTCGTGCCAGGTTTGTAGGATTTCTGTTATATCTGGTATGAGATCTTTATTTTCTTTCTTTAATATGCTGGTCCGTGGCGTATACCCTTTCTTTATGTTCTTGATCTCCCTGTAGAATTTCCGACTGCTCTTTGTATTTGATTCATTTTCTACATTTGTTATGATTCTATTATTGGCTTCTCTCTTCTTCCTTCTTATAACTTTTCTTGTGTCCGCTCGCAGTGTGTTAAATCGCTGGATGTTATCGTCATTTGGGCACTGCAGCATTTTTAATCTAGCTTTGTTTTTATTGTCTTGTGCTAGTTGACATTCCTCGTCATACCACTGTTTTCTTTTTATGGTTTTATTTTTGTCTAAAGTTCTCTTCGCTGCATTCTCTATCGATGTCTTAATCTTGCTCCAGCATTCGTCTACTCCTGTTTCCCCTTGTATCTTATTCTGTTCCATTTGTGATTTTACTTCTGCTTGGTATTTCTGTCTGAGTGTTTCTTCCCGATTCAGTATCTCGGTGTTCCATCCTTTTCGTTCCGATTGTTCTTGCTTTCTTATATCCATTTTTATCCTGGCACGTACTTTCACTCTCACTAAGAGATGGTCTGACGCTGCATCTGCTCCCCTTTGGCTCCTTACGTCTAGTATGTTTCTTGAGTACCTTGCGCTTGCTAGCACGTGGTCTATCTGGTTTCTTGTTTTTCCATCGTTGGATACCCATGTTTCTTTATGAATGTTTTTGTGCGGGAACATTGTCGACATTACTATTAGATTACTAGCCGCTGCCAGGTTTGTTAGACGTTGGCCATTGTCGTTAGATTGTTCGTGTAAGCTGTGCTCCCCTATGTGTGGTTTTAGTGTTCTTTCTCTTCCAATTTTCGCATTGAAATCTCCTAGTAGTATCAACATGTCTTGCTTCGGGACTAGGTCTATGGTTTGTTCAAGCTGGTCGTAGAATTCATCTTTGATGCTCTCCTCCTTATCTTCTGTTGGTGCATGTCCTGATATGAGTGTGTAATTATGCCATTTTCCTTTAATTCTGATACTACTTATTCGGTGGTTTACTGCTTTAAAGTTTATTATTTGTCGTATGAAATTTGTGTTTACTGCGAAGCCCGTTCCAAACTCATGTTTGTTGTTCATGGTCCCTCCGTTAAAAATTGTGTAGCCGTCCATAGTCACTGTGCCCTCGTCTGGCCATCTAACTTCTTGAAGGGCTGTTACGTCTATTTGGTACTTTTTTAGCTGTTGTATGGTTCTCTTAGCAGCACCCGGTCTATACCAGCTAAGTACATTCCATGTTCCTAAAGTCATATTCCATGTCCGTTGCTTACGTCGTCTCCTGTGGTCCGTCCTATTCCGAGGCTTGTCGTTTTGTTTCATAACTTGTCCTTTTTTCCGGTGTGGGGTAGTTAGCCCTACGACCAACCCTCCTCCTTTATCCGGGCTTGGGGCCGGCACTGGCAGTTGTTAAGCTTCTCAATCCACCCAACCCTACCAGCGGCGGAGTTAGAAATGATGGAACAGAAGAAGTACAACCTAGAAAGTTTGGACCACGAAAGGGTCAAAAAACTCTATCAAACCAGGCTTGATAGAAAACTAGAAAAACTAACACATATTCAACAAAGTGACCCGGATACGACTTACAACCTAATAAAAGAGGGTATCCGTGATGCTGCAAGGGAAGATTTAAGAACAAAAGAAAAGGAAAAAGAACGGAGAAAACCATACTGATCGGACGCGGAAATTGAAACGGAAATAAAACATAAAATACATAAACACAATATATACCTGAACAAAAAAAAAACAAATACCGCCAAGGAAGAATATAAAGAACAACAAAAAAAGTACGAAAACTTATAAGTCAAAAGAAAAACGAATCGTGGGAAAAAAAGTGTGCCAGAATAAATAATTACTTGGGTGGTCGGGAGAAAAGCAGAGACAAGAGAAAAGCAGAGATCTCATACGTTCTATCAAACCACAGAAATGGGATAACTACTTCAAGAAACTTCTCACAGAAGACCGAGACATATTCCAGGAAAATGAAGAGTATCCAAACAATATAACAACCGGATCACCTGTTAGAGTCACATTGCAGGAAGTGAAAGAGGTCTGTAAAACATTAAAAAATGGTAAAACATCAGGACCTGAAAACATCCCGGCAGAGTTAATTAAATATGGAACTGACACCATATTTCATTACCTAAAAGAACTGTTCCAAAAATACATGAACGGAACACCAGTCCCAAAGGAATGGAAATTATCATATCTCAACTATTCTCAAAAAGGGGAATAAAGAAAACTGTGGTAACTATAAAGGAATATCAGTGACAAGCAGCCTTAACAGAATATATGGCAAAATATTGATCAATATAATCGAACGGGTGTATAAGGATATGGAATCCGAAGAACAAGCAGGATTTAGAGCTGCTCGATCAACGATAGATCACCTATTCTGTGGGAGCCAAATAATAGAAAAAAAAGTTGGCAATTAACCAAGCGATCCGTATGCTATTTGTAGACTTGAAGAAAGCTTATGACAGCATACCCCTTAAAAAGTTATGAGAGGCTATGGGAAAAAGCAACGTCAATGTAAGACTTGTAAAAGCTATCAAATCATTATATGAAAATTCCGCGTCAAAAATCAGAATAGGAAATAAACTTACAGGTGGATTCCAGGTCAATAAAGGCCTCAAACAGAGATGCTGTCTCTCCTCAACCCTTTTTAGAATATATTTAGATCAAACATTGCACACATGGAAAAAAATGCCAAGGAATGGGTATCGCACTTAGAAATACAACGATGTATACGCTATGTTTCACGGATGATCAGATCGTACTGGCACAAGATTACTATGACTTGAAATGCATAACAAGAATACCAGCAATGTGGGCTCGAAGTAAACATAACCAAAACTGAGTACATGTGCATAGGCGGAGAGACCAAGACCTTATTCTTGAAGACAGTCACTGTATCGAATACTACACGATTTATAAATACTTGGGGATGAAGTTCCCACAAAATGGAACAGCTGATCAAGCCATAAAAGCACGAAACACACTGGGCAGAGCACCAATTACATTTCTAAACCCAATTCTATGGGACCCAAATATATCTAAACAAAACAAAACACTCATTTATAATACTATTATGAAAAGCATAGTCACATACAGCTCGGAAGTTTGGCAACTAAAAGAAACCTCCGAGAAGACACTATTAGCCACTGATATGGACTTCTGGCGACGGATCCAAAAAATTACGACAGCGCTGTTTCGCCCTAGTGTGGGACTCATTAGATCATTGCATTCAATACAAACCATCGTCTGGCATCTGTGTCCTAGACTTCACAGTTGAAAAATAGTAAATAAGACTCAGTGGCGACCTCTCAATGGATCACTCAATAACACAAGAGCAACACAAACCAACAATGCTGTATAAAACCGCCATGTGAGATGTCGCCACCGTCTCTTATTTCATCATTATTATCATTATTATCAGCCCATTTCTGTCCACTGTTGAACATAGGCCTCCTCAAGAGATTTCCATCCTTCTCTATTCTGAGCCACTGCGATCCAGTTTGTTACTATTCTTTTGAGGTCGTCTGTCCATCATCTGGTCGGTGGTCGTCCCTGACTGCCTTTGTCCGCTCTCGGTCGCCATTCCAAAACTCTTTCCGTCCATCTGTTGTTCCATATTTTAGCCACATGTCCGGCCCATCTCCACTTTAACCTTTCAATGCGCACAATGACATCATCTACCCCCCTTTTCCTCCTAACTTCCTCGTTTCGGACCCGCTCTCTCAGGGACACCCCCAGCATGAATCCCTCCATTCTGCGTTGTGTTATTTGCAGTTTCTCAGCAGTTGTTTCCGTCAAAGTTAGTGTCTCCGCGCCATATGTTCAGACTGGAAGAACACATTGGTTAAAGGCTTTCCGTTTCAGGTTTATGAGTATATCTATCTTGAATATATTCCTGAGTTTTTCATAAGCAGTCCATCCCAAAGCTATTCGTCTGGATAGCTCACAAGTCTGGTTGTCCCTGCCAATCCGAACTTCGTGACCAAGGTAGTTATATTTCTCGGTAATTTCGATGATTTCATTTTTTATGTTTATAGGCTCACTTGGTACTAAATTTGTCATCATTTTTGTTTTGTTATAATTTATCTTCCAACCTGCTCTTTGTGTTGCCTGTTGTAGTTCTTCTAGCATTTCTCTGACTTCTTATAGATCGTCTGATATTAGGACTATGTCGTCAGCGAATCTAAGATGTCTCAATGTTTCCCCATCTCTAATAATGCCTATATATATATATATATATATATATATATATATATATATATATATATATATATATATATATATATATACAGTGCCTTCATTTCAAAACGAACCATCCTTAATAACTTTGTTAAATAGAAAAATTTAAAAAAAAGAAAAACACGTCAATTTAGATATACAGGGGGAAGTTTAATTTTGCATTTGTTAAAAGTCTGTCAATCACCTCCTCACCTCCAGCTAACCTCACTTTGATATATCAAATGGGAACCCCCACCTTGTGACACATCATTGTAAGCAGCATAAAATTGTCTATCCAACCGTATAAAAAAAATTAAATCGGTTGACGTACAAGCGAACAGTGTGCAAAAATGTCTTGTAATAATGCATAATATATCGGCCTCGAACTTTAGTATGTCAAATGATTACCCTATAGTGTGATACATCATTTTAAAGGGCATACTATCTCCTATTTAGCCAATAAAAAAAAACAAAATCTGTTGATGTACAAGCGAATAGTAAGAAAAGATGTGTGGTAATAATAGACACCTTATCACATTAAACTTTATTATGTCAAATGGCTACTTCATAGAGTAAAATATTATTTTAAATTTAAAATAAATATTTTTTTAAAATAATAAACAGTTAAAATATTTGCGAGAAAAAAACTAAGCCTTTTTAAAATTCATCGCAAAATTCATTGCAGTCTAATCAATCTAGTGTATTTATTTCAATGATATTTTTTGCGGTACCTGATAGGTACAAGAAATCACTGCAATAAATAAAATTTTTAAGATCTTTAAACACCAGTTGTTTATTATTGTTAAAATTGTCATTGTGACGCCTAGTTGAAACGTGAATATAAATGGTGTATACGCTAGCCGAAAGAATAGAAATAATTTTTCTCTATGGAGCTGAAGATCGGTGCGCTCGTAGAACCGCCAGAGCATTTAACGAGAGGCATCAAGACAAAAACGTGGGCCATAAATATGTACTCGAATTGGTACGAAAGTTTGAAGAAACGGGATCCGTTTGTAATAAAAAATCTATTGAGAAAAGGGTTCTAGATGAAGCATGCCAAATCGAGGTACTAGGACAGTTTGCAATAGATCCAACTTTATCCATCTCAAAGGTCGCAGATTTAACCAACATTTCTGCTGGCTCTGTGCATAAAGTTTTAAAACAAAATAAGTTTTTTCCCTACAAAATTCAAATTCTTCAAGAACTCGGAAAAGACGATTTTGATAGGAGAATTCAATTTTGCGAATTAATGTGCCAACGAATTGACGAGGACCCCCATTTACCTAAGAATATCTGCTTTAGTGATGAATCAACTTTTTTTCTAAATGGACTGGTTAACAGACATAACTGCAGATACTGGGATAATGAAAATCCGCACCTTTTCCGAGAAGGGCATACTCAATATCCCGAAAAAATTAACGTGTGGGCAGGAATTTATGGCAATGAAATCATCGGGCCATTTTTTTTGGAAGATAATTTAACTGGGCAAATTTATTTAAACCTTTTAGAAAACACAATATACCCTGCCATTGTGCAATCTTTAGAAAATCAAGTGGATGAAAATGCTGTTATGGTACTAAATGAAAATAATTTGCATTTCCAGCAAGATGGAGCTCCCCCGCACTACGCTTTGGCAATTCGAGAGTGGCTTGATGAACATTTTCCAGGGACGTGGATTGGCAGACGTGGTGCAATTGAATGGCCATCACGGTCTCCAGACCTAACCCCTCTAGACTTTTTTCTTTGGGGGTATTTAAAAAGCAAGGTTTATAAAACCCCACCTGAAAATATTGACGATTCAAAAGATGTAGAGGAATTAGCAGAGAAACCCTTGCCAATGTTCGTGGGGAATTTCAAAATAGGCCTTTTTATTGTCTCGCTAATAACGGCGCACATTTTGAACATTTAATAAAATAATTTTCTTCAACTGAATAAAACTGAATAAACTGCTTATATTTAACACACATTTTTGCATCCTAATTGCCTATAACGTCTATTAACTTAATTTTTTTTTACATCGTTGGATAGCAGATCGTACGTCCTTTAAAATGATGTATCACACTATAGGGTAATCATTTGACATGCCAAAGTTCGAGGCCGATATATTATGCATTATTACAAGACATTTTTGCACACTATTCGCTTGTACGTCAACCGATTTAATTTTTTTTATACGGTTGGATAGACAATTTTATGCTGCTTACAATGATGTGTCACAAGGTGGGGGTTCCTATTTGACATATCAAAGTGAGGTTAGCTGGAGGTGAGGAGGTGATTGACAGACTTTTAACAAATGCAAAATTAAACTTCCCCCTGTATATCTAAATTGACGTGTTTTTTCTTTTTTTTAAATTTTTCTATTTAACAAAGTTATTAAGGATGGTTCGTTTTGAAATGAAGGCACTGTATATATATATATATATATATATATATATATATATATATATATATATATATATATATATATATATATATATATATATATATATAGCTCCTTGAAAAAATTTTAGGTGCTCCCAAAAAAAATGTATTTTAATGAAAGGAGGGAATTGTTCGATCTTAAATAACTTATCGATGCAGATAAGTACAGATGCAACACCCTTGAAAAAACTCAACTAAATGTAAATTTAAGCTTATCACTAACAACTTTTAAAAAACGCATTCAAAATTTTGAGAGTCAAGCTCATAAAAGCGGGTGCCCTACCTGCACATAAAAAAAGCACGTGAAATTAAACCAGGTCATTGTGCCGGCCATCAAACAATATTTCGTCTGGTTTTAGGTCTGGTAACCCATCATTTATAAAAAAAAACTTATTTAGGTAGTTAGTGACGCACGAAAACACCTTGTACACGCGTTTTTCGAACAATATTTATAAAAATATTGATTAATTATTATCGAGGAGTAGAAATAAAAACACCAAATAAAAAAATTAAATAATATCATATATTAAAAAAATATAAATGAACACAGTACAGAACGTGAAATTCCACGTCATAAAATACGAAAAAATGGCATAAAAATAGAGCAATCTAACCTACAGTACAGTTAATCTTAAAGCTCAACGCTAGACGCCAAATTTATTTTCCTTTTTTTCTGCAATTATCTCTATTGCACATTTTTTCCATAACAATTTTCCAATTATTCGTTCACCGTAAATAGATAAGCTTAAAATGTTATAGACCGTTGGCAATTTTGTGATCAAAACAAGTCATTCGACACCAATCCCGGTCTTTTCCGAAGTAATTTGTTGTGCTGAATCTGAAGTCGAGGTCAAAATTGGCTCATCACATCAGGATTTTGAGATATTTGAGGTTATGTGCAAGACGCTTGGACTGATCGATATCAAGTTTAAACATATTTTTAAAATATATTAGACTGAGCTTTCCCAATGCCGGCCGTTCCCGCAATGCGAGAGAGGGAGCAGAGTGAAAGCAATGGTCTCGTTGCTTTCTTCATGTGATCTTCAAGTGCAAATAACACTCCTTGTCTGGTTCTATGCTCCGCCCATTTAGAAAGAAAGGAGACTACTGTCTTCACACTTTCGCACCTCTCTCGCACTGTGGGAGTATTTTTTAAATGTATGAATTTGAACAGTGGAGTGTGTGTCTTGGGATCAAATGTGTATCGTCTAACGAGATTGTCAACGCGTCAAGCAAGGAACATTGTGGCAATATGCCTTTGTATGAGGAAACTCAATATAAATGTTTTAAGTAATCAGTGTCAGCACTGTTAGAGATTTTCTACATACATGTGTACGCAGAAGAACAATATTTAAAAGTAGAAAAGAAGATGTAGCAAAAAAAGATCATCTAACCCTGAAAAATATATGTTCAACTCCTGGAATAAAAAGCCCTCGCATTTCTATCGAAGACAAAGTGGATGAAGCTGATTTTTCAATCATTAGGTAAAAATTAAACGTGAATGCAGTTTTCCTGATCATGATGATTAAACGAGCAAAGAAAATTAATTATTTTTGAATTAATATATATCTATGTTATTAAAAAAAATAATCATGATATTACAAATATTTAAGCACAATTTTCAATATAATTCTGGCCAAAGAACAAACGATTATAAATAATATCTCTACAGAATGTACGGTGGTTAAGTTTTCCATGACTAATTCTATGTTTTGCGAGCCGACAACACCAGAAGAAATCGTTAAAATTATTAATAATCTAAACAACACATACTCCTGTGGATCGGATGATGTGCCAGTAAGAGTTGTCAAAAATATTGCAAAATTCATAAATGAACCGCTTTGTGCTTTAATAAACCAGACGATTGTGGATGGCATTTTTCCGGATAGTCTACAGCTGAGCAAAACACTGGCTAGTTTTAAGAACAGTGATGGGACACACAATAAGTATCTTGAGCGTATTTTCTAAAGTGTTCGAGTGTGTAATGCATGATAGGCTAAGGAGTTATCTTTTCAAGTACAAACTGATTACTAAGAGTCAACATGGATTTCACTCTGATAGATCAACGGAGACGGCATCGACAGAGTTTGTGGGCTATTTGGAAAGGGAAATGGATGGTAGGCGTCATGTCGCTGCTGTTTTCTTTGATCTCTCAAAGGCTTTTGATATCATCAATATAAATTTTATTAGATATAAGCTTTCCAATTTAGGTATAAGGATGAGTGTGCTTGATTGGATTGTTAGCTTTTTGTCTGATCGAAAACTGTTTGTTCTTTTAAATGACTGTATGTCCAGTGTTGATATGAGTATCGCTCAGGGTTCTATACTAGGGCCACTTATTTTTACTCTGTTTATAAATGATCTGCCTTCTTATACAACTAGGGGTCTGGTGGTAAACTATGCGGATGAGACCTCAATAGCTCTATCAAAAGCAACTCGTGAAAACCTTGGAGCATCTATTAAACAGGTCGTTAGTGACATGTCTAGGTGACGTGAAAAAAATAGACTCATATTAAATGTAGACAAAACTAAATGTGTATATTTTAACAAGAATAACTTAGCGATTCCAGGAATTTCGTGTGCCTCCTATAGCAAGTTTTTGGGTCTAACAGTGGATCGGTACTACGTAGGAATTGCATATCGGGGAGGTTGCCAATAAACTCAATAGGGCATATTTTGCTCTTGACTTATCACGTACTGCATTGCTGTAGGTATACTATGCTTTGGTATACTCGGCGATGTCTTACCATGTGATTTTCTGGAGAGCTGTATCTCAAATACAGATAGAGTATTTCTAATAGAGAAGAGAATTATTAAACTTATATTTAATTTAAAAAGAAGAGAATCATGCAGGGATATTTTTAAGAATTATAAAATACTAACTTTTGTAGGTGTATATGTTTTTGAGTGTTGTCTTTACGTTAAAAGCAATATTAAACGTTTTGAAACGAGTTCGACTTCCCACCAGTATAACACCCGGAATGCAAATGTTCCACTTTACATCTCGCACAATACTTTGAAAGATCTGTCAATTATCACCCTATTCTTATATACAACAAACTTCCTCAAGTTATCAAGTCAATAGCTTTAAGAATAAATTAAGAAAATATTTAATTGGGAAAGGCTTCTACTCACTCACGGAATATTTTGAGGATTCTTGAAGTGATACGATGGTTGACTTAAATTATGTGTTCCGTTTTTATTCTTTGTTTTATTATAGGTAACTAGCTTTTAATTTTTAAGAAGTATAGTTAGTGTTTCGTGTATATTGTATAATTTTGATATATATCTGACTATATGACGTCCTCCACATCAAGGTGGATAAATGTTAGACTTTGTTTGCTAATAGTGACAATAGCTTTAAGGATAAATTTTTTAAAGTTCTCAAAATTGAAGGCGTGTTGCTGAAGTTGTATGCACTGACCTCTACTATAGACCCCTACTCTTGACGGCTGTTAAAGCCAAAAAATGGCAAACCATGGGCGAAAAAATGCGTTTCTGCACATCGGGCGCCAGTCATATTTTTGGACGTTGATCAGATAAGCGCATGCGCATAAGCGACTTCGGTATTATCGATCGGTTGTTTCGTAGCGCCATCCGTAAAGAGCACAGTATCAGCTCAACGCCAATTTTGTGTTTATTTTTGCTTTGTGAGTTGTGTGCGATTTAAACGGATTTATAGCGTTTTATGTGATTTATTTTATTTGTTTTTGTGTTTTTATTTAATATAATGGATTCAACAACGTGTACAGTTACCTTTTGCCAAAACAAGGGTAAAATACCAGGAATTTCATATTTTCGGTATGTATTTTATGTTTTATTTAGAAATAAGGTAATAATTCGGATTAGAGTAAATTTAGGGGTGGATACCATTTTGCTTTTGTTTGTTTTATTTTTGATAATTTTTTAAATTTTCCGATAAGAATTTATGAAATTTTATATAATACAGATGCTTCTATTAGTGTGCACTGTTTTGTCAAAAAAATCAAGAGAATTATCAAAAAATCAAAAGAAACAAAACCAAAATGACACCCACCTCTTGATTTACCCTAATCCGAGTTATTACCCGAGAAAGTTAACGCACACAGACGGAAACAATAGATTAGAGAAACATAAGATACATTTTTTTTCACAATTTTACTTTCACGGTGGTAAAGAAATGACTAAACTAACTCCCATCGGCAGACACTGACCCGATTATTCCCTTCTGCTTTAGAGATTATTTGTACCCATATGATGTGACTCCCAGAACAAGAAAGTTACATGACACCGACTTCTGTACTAAAGATTGCAACCATGGTTGTAACTTTGATAACTTGCTTGATTTAGACACCAACAAATAGATTTTCGAAGTTCGGTCCTGTCGATAATCACCTGATCATTTTGTAGTGCGCATGCCGACATCTGATCAACGATGTTTACATTTTATTGCCGTAAATTTGCCGTTTCCGGGATTAAACTTTGCGGATCTAATAAACATTTTATCTATGGTTGTATGTCCCCATTTTTATTATTTATTCTTGTAACTAGTTTTTAATTCTTTGACCTCCTCTTGCTAGTGTTATTTTACTGTATATTTTGGATATGTGATGTATCTAAATGTCAATGTAGATTGATCTTAAAGGTGAATAAAGTATGAAGTATATGGGGACGTTAAACCAAATAGTAGGATCACGATCGGCGACAATGACAGCCATATAACCGAATTCTTTTTATAACCATTCTTTTTTTTTTAATTATGACATAGAATACAAAAAATACATTTCACCAGATTATATTGCACTACTTGCTCTTCACCAGACACTATGTGAACCTCACTGCTTTACGCGTCTTTGTACTGTATAGTTAAAACGCTCTATCTTTGAGTGATGCTTCTTATTAATACTGTAGGAACAACACTTTTTTTAACCAACAAATTTGTCACAGAGTAAAAAAAATGACATTTGACACTTACAAATACTTATTTCTAGATTAAAATTCACTCGGTTACGACTCACAACACTAATAAAATCTGACTGACGTCGGTACATTTTGTTTTCTAACCTCACTTTTTTTTCAAAATTTTAACAATAATTGCAGAGTGCTATATAGTTTTACCAAACTCTTATTGCTGTGTTCTCTATAAAATTAATTAATTTATTAAACACTTGAAGTTAGAAACCCAAATTGTACTGACAAAGCTTCCCCAAACGCTGCCTCTTTCCTCAAATGTCATTAAAATCTCTTTTAAATCGTTAAAGCAATTATTTATATTCTACAGCTCTTCTTTTGAAGCGTCTCCCTTTTCGGTACCCCTTACCGAACCACCCCGCCTGCATTCGACCTTTCATTTCTTTATCGCAGGATCCGCTACTCACCTCTTTATCGCTGTATCCGCTACTGCTGAACTCCGGATCGTCTTCATCGGTGGAATAATCACAACAGACGCAAATATTAGGTTTATCTCGCTTCTCCACTTTGCTATACCTAAATTTCTGCTTTACAAACATTGGTTCGACCTTTTGGTAGAACAAACATGTTACAGATTTGTAATTTTTGTGACAAAACACGCAAGCGGGCTCTACGGGAGCAACCGACTCCGATTTTGGGAACGATTCTTCTTTAATGACGGGCATCGGGTTGATGATGCTGTGCAAACCAGGATAGAGAAAGCTAGTTTGATAGGGATACAGAAATAAGTCCGTATAAGGCCCAAAAATTTGCCTCTGAAGAAAATTGTAGCTAAGAAAAGTAAGAGGCGGTTCGAGAAGTCGGGTATAGGAGCTAACATCGCCGTAAATTCCGTTGGTAATGTTTTCGTTTTGAACGTTACTTGGAAGGAGTGCGTTTTCTTCTTGGGGAAGGCTATTCGGACTACTACTATCGCTAAAACTATTATTAATGGTATCACAGTTGAAATTGAGATCGGAACTATTGCTAAGTAAACAGTCTTCACTTTCCAAACAAATTTGTTGCTTATCGTCTAAGTCATTTTGTACCTTATTATCTAATTCAACATCTTCCTTAACTTCCTCCATAACATCTACTTTATTATCTATATTATCGTGATTTTTAGGGGAGTCAAACTGCAAACATGGTTGCCCGCTTGTATGAAACTCCAACTCGTTCAATTCGCTAGCATGTTGAAAAATTGGATCCCTAGCTTTGTCATATCTCGGCACTGAAATGCCCAACATCTCCATAATTTTCTTAAAAACTACATCGCATTTTCCATGGATTTTGACATTCGCACACTCATCTTTTGGGGTCCACTGAAGATTCACAATGTAAAGGTTCGGTCTTTTTTTTACTGGTTTGTCCATTTGCCAAAGCCATGGATATTTTTTTAGGACTTTCAGACTTGAACCTAAAAGTAGATTGTTTGAGCTAATACTTGGTAGAAATCCATAACTAATATATTAATAGTAAAACACTTTTCTTCCGCTATATTGATATATAGCGTCATGTATATATGTCACAATATAGTGGAAATTTAGTGGAAAAAAAAGTGTTTTACTATTAATATACTGAACCTAAAAGTTTACTTAGGTCATTTATGGTAAAGAAATTTTTACGAGAATAGCAGTTTATATTTCGAGAGTTGGCAACACTGGCGTTACTAGATGACAGCTGACATATCGATTGTGAAGTTTGACATTTTAGACAGTATGCGTACTAAGAACGTTTTGACCTACGGACACAATTTGTTTTGTTTACAGTAACAACATTTTCAAGTCAGTCAAAAAAATTGAATTAAACTTAATTTGGTTTCATATCACTATAAAGCCACATTAAATAATAAATTTTTCACATGTTTTCGTGTATAAAACTCTATTTTGTACTTCTTTAAATAAATTGCAGGGAAGAAAACATTTCTTATATAAAAACTTTTAAAACAAAAAAATTTTCAAAATCGTGTATTTGTGTTTACTTTCACCGCCATGTTAAACATTTTGAAGTCAAATGTCATATCTACAGCATTACTTTAACGAATTGCAAAGTTGCCAGATTTAGCTTTTTCCTAATTATTAAGATTTCGGAATGCAACAAAAGGATATTAATTACATCGATTTAGTAAGTCAGATTAATTTTTCGGGCATCCCCATATACATATAAAATAAATTTTGATAATGGCCTGGAAACAGCAACACTGATTCAGTAGTAAATGCTCAAAAGGTTACTTCAGGTCTGTTCTGGTTAGTTCAGGTGTGTTTGGATTTTTTTCAGTTTGTTTTGTTCTGGCAAAATCTGATTTGTACTGGTTAGTTCCATCTGTGTTGGTTAGATTTAGCTCTAGTTAGTTCAAATTAATTATAATTAGTTCTGGTCAATTTTAGTCAGGTTGATTTAGGTCATCCCAGGTAAATTCAGGTTTTCTTAATATTTTCTTTGTATTTGTTATTAATATAAGCAACTTTATTTTTGTTTACAATTTGCTTTTGCAAATGTATTTGTAATTGCATTAATCACCTTTTCTATTACTAATACTTCAATAATCTGGCAACACTGCAAGATAATCTTAATTGTAACCACAATAATTGACGTTTTCAAATATATTTAAACGAAAATACTGGAAATTCTGCAATTTTTTTTCTCTTAATCTTTTATTAAGAAAAAAAGAAGTTCTTGATAATAATCTGAAACTTGTATGTCCATATAGTGACATGGAGACAAAACATGGAACTAATGAGTCATTTTATATGCCCAAAAGAGGAGGGGGTTGATACATTGAATAACCATCTTCACAGTGGCAACAATGTTCTTCAGATTAGTTCAAATCCATAAAAAAATGTATTAATCATCGTGGAGAATATTTTGAAAAACAATAAAACCATTTCGATGACAAATATATGCATTTATTTGTTATTCCCGAAATATAAATAATTACTCTGTCAAAGTTAACCAATAAAAAAAGAGTATAAATTGGCTGCTTCCTAAATTTTTGTCAAGTTATGTCAAAACTATATATTTCCTTGAGTAATAGGCAAACTGAATAATTTAAACCTCTGTGCTCACCTAAACAAATGATTGTCGTGGCTTCCTTAGCATTCTTACATGCCCCTTTCCAGTTTAGGGGCCACTGTAGACTACCTCTCTCTCCAAAATGGACTATAGTATCAATAAGGGAACCATTACACATATAACATCTCCTAAAAAGTCTTATGTCTTCAACAAAGTTCTTTAATCAAAGTTTCCAAGGAAACATGCAAAAATAAACTTTATTTAGTAATACATTTTCAGATACCTATAAGTCTTATGAGAAAATCTGGCAGTGTTTTCAGTAACATCAAATAGCCTCCAGTACTCCCTGTGAGGCTTGCAGGTTTTACACACTTCAATATACATATTACCATGTAACTCTGACAATGCTGTTTTTGGAAGCCCCGATCTCAGGTGAAGACCATCACAGTTTTGGGACACTACATACTTTAAAATTTTTTGTCGGTACAGCTCGAAGAGGGCCATATGTGTATATGTCGGTTCTGCTGAAGACAAATCATGATCTCTAAAACACAACAGCACATTTAACAACTTAGTTCATTTTAACTATCAAGTATCCTACCCAATATCTCTCCCTTCTTTCAGTCTTGTCCATATACCATTAGGACCTCTATAATCAGGAATTTTAGCTGCAGTACTTATGCCAGCACCTGTATACACAACGAGATGCTGAGATTGAGCGATGGCTTGTGCTAAAATTTGGCATTTTTGAGTCAGAACATCTTCCGGGTCTTCAAACTCTTCAAGTCTTTTTTTAATTGCTTCTCGCTTTTTAAGTCTCTCTTGTACTTCCTCTATTATATCAGAGCATTCTATTAAGGTTTTGAGATCTTCTGGGGTTCGGTCCTTTTCAGGCTTTTGCAGTACCACAGAAACCTTAAAGAAATTAATATAAATGACATTGATAAGTATAAATACTCGAGATTATAATATACTCGAAAAAATCAATACAAAAATAGTTTTTAATCATTTGGCACGGTTCAGATATAAAATTAGAATAATTATCACTAATTAGATCCTAAAAATGACCTTACTTTTCTTAAGTTAGCGTATCTCTCTACTTTGGCACACACTTTCTTCGGTTGGACAGTTTGGGGTCGAAGTAAGCGAATTCTTTTCGTTTCTATTTCTTCGATTTCCGCCGGTTCGCCCTCCGTAGAATCTTCGCAGTCCATTTCGTTGTCCATTATCAATGGAAAACGTACTAAATTCTAAAAACTATTTAGTAAAAACAGTCATTGTCCTCATTTCACCTCGTATTTTTACGGTTGTTTTGATTGTTGACGTTAGATTGGTAATTCTGAAGTAGTTCTAATGACCAAGGGAGTACGTTAAAAAATTTACATTGGAAACAGGACTGTAACCAAAATATGCTATAATAAAGAATAATTATGTTCAAGATAATTATTTGGATTAAGTAAAATTTCATATGCATGTTCCATATTTAAAAGTCATAGAATGTGATTCTGACTTTGGTTTTTCACAGTTTTTCCACTAAGTCGTTAAAATTTGATATTCATCTACAAGTTTTGCACTTATAGAAGTTGATAAATCATATAAAATTTCATAAATTTGCACTTTTTATATCGGAAAAATCAAGGGTTACATCTGTCAGCAAAGTTACCTATTTCAAAAAGGGATAATTTGCATTATTGTCATAATATACGTACAATTTCTGTAAAATACGGATATATTGTTTGTTTTTCTAATTAAACTTTAAAGAAAAGTACCTAAAAAACTCTTTCATTTTCATATTACGTATTATTTTCCCTCCAAATTTTAACGATTTGCTCTTCTTTAATTTGACATTAGGCATGATTTTGCCTCCAAATATTAACGATTTTTAGAAGTGGTTAATTTTGCCGCGAAACGGTAATTTCTATAATAAAAATCATAAAAAAGAAAATATTTTTCTTTATTTTTAAGGAATTTAATTTTTATTTAATAAACAAAATGCAATCAATGAGATAAAGGCTGCGTTGTTTGGTTAACATTATTTTATAGTGATTTCCGTGCAATTTCTTCGAAATTTGCTCACTACTCCCTTTGAAAAAGTTTCTAAGGTAGTTTCCCCGTGATGGAAAGTGGATTTATTAAAGCAAACAGTTCGAATTTGTGGAGAAATGATTGTTTTATAGTGAACAATTTTTGCTGAATTTAGAAATATGAAGACCTCCGTGTAACTAATATACCAAGAACTGTTAGTTCTGCAACCGATAATAGATACTGTTGTGGAACATAACATCTCGCCACCGCTTTCCGGCAAAACTGGACTTAAATAGAGATCCAAGTTTGTGGAAAGTACAGGGATGTCTGGGAAAGATACTGGTGGATCTCACTGATGAGTCCACCACCGGTATCGGGACGAAACATCCATACGTTTACTACGGTGGTCGAAAATAGATCGCTAGCTACATGTCCTTACCACTAGGGGTATTGCTAATTGCGACAATACATAATAATAATCATAGATATTTATAAGCTCAAAACCAAAATAAAACAAGTACATTGTTGCCTAACTTTGATTACTTTATTTCTAACCTCAAAATTCCAATTTTCATCTTTGAAGACGTGATAAATAATAACAATTAATATAAGAAAAATAGACAAATATTATCAAAACTTTCATCAAAATAATCTTCACAAAAATAGATTCTAGATTGTGTAGATACAACTGAGGGCTAGCTGAAGCCACATTTTTCTATTATTTTCCGAAAGTGGAACCTCAATAAATAACTTTCCAGGTTCAAGAGAATAGCCCTAAGTATTGGCTTTTTGGAGCGAAATTTGAAACGGAATTTAAAATATATGATTTTAAAGTATTATGTGTATTAAAATAATAATGTTAAATGACTGAGAATCATTCATAAGATATCGTAGATCTCGATAATAAATCCCACATTGAAAACACTGAATAAGCCTGGAGGAATTTACGTTGAAAAGTTCCGCGATATGATCAGCGCGAAACATACGGCCATTTAGCGGGACATTTGTTTCGGAAAATATTCCGACCACACAAACATGTAACATGAATTTTTAAAGGCAATTTTGGGCAGATCCGCTTCTGTTGGTACAGAAAAACGTTCCAAAAATAGCATTTTTAAGCTGTCATTTTTTATATTGGCTAACCTGGAAATTGACATTTTGAAAAGTGGATAGGAAGAAAAGCGACAGATTATTTGTATATTAGAACGAAAAGAAATAAATCTAAGCTCCAATCGTTATTGAAAACCCGTTATTTAGGTGGATAAATTGCATTTTACCTGCTTTATATTAGCATTTTGGTTGATTTGATGGTAGAACGAGGGTTTAGAATGTACCCATTGAAGTGATCATGGCGGCTACCAGAAAATTACAAGGTAAAAATCGGACTCTTTGTTCAATAATATGTTTGAAAACATGACGAAAATGTGCAAGGAATGCTTCAATTTATCCCTTCCTACTTACAGCAGAACTCGAGTGTTTTTATATCGAACACAATAAAAAACTGACCACTAATATAAACAACTTTTATCACAAAAACATTCTAAATTTGATAACATAGATTTATATCTGAATATTGCAAATGCGTTTTAGAAATTTATACATATATACTTTATTTGATACAGTAAGTTTAAACTTGTATAATTTTTATCCTGTTTGACGTAGTTGCAAAAAATTAATTTGCATCCAAATATTACCGTTGATTAACTGATACCACATTTCTGGTAACTACTATTTAACTCGTACAAATGGCTAGTGAGCTACTGTTAAGATACATTTCATTTGGAAGGGACTTTGAAGATGATTTTAAGCCATTTGTTTTAGAAATATCAAATTTATATAAAAATTTCTATAATAAAGTAGATGGTAGGTTATCTTCAACATATTTTTTTGGGTAAATATGTATTAAATCTGTTTGTTTTTATAGGAGAAATTGATCGTTGTTTAAAAAAAGTGACGGAAGGTGTTGAAACGTTCGAAGATATTTGGCAAAAAGTTCACAATGCTACTAATAGCAACCAGAAGGAAAAATATGAGGCCGACCTCAAAAAAGAAATCAAGAAATTACAGAGACTTCGAGACCAGATCAAAAGTTGGATAGCCTCGGGAGAGATCAAGGACAAAAGTATTCTTATGGAAAATAGAAAGTTAATTGAAACTGTAAGTGAAGTGTAGCTTTTTTATTGGTATGAATATCTCTTTTTGACTAACCATTTCAAGCCAGTATCTATTTTCCTTACTTTTTTTAATTGGTGTGTTTGGTACATTCATTGGCAGCTACATTAGTGAGACTGGGATAAAGGCTGTAAAATTTGGGTAATGTATTTGTTAAAAAAAGAATATTTTTTTAGCAAATGGAAAGGTTTAAAGTCGTAGAGCGAGAGACGAAAACCAAAGCTTATTCTAAAGAAGGTTTAGGAGCTGCCCAGAAATTAGATCCCGCACAAAAAGAAAAAGAGGAACTACAACATTGGTTAAAAAGTTCTCTAGATCAGCTTTCCATACAGGTTATTTATAGTTTTTTTTTGTCGTTGCCAACTTTTTTAATATCAGTTTTTAGCTTGAAAGTAATAATATTTATAAAGATTTTTATATCTTTTTAGACCGATTCTTTTGAGAGTGAGATCGAGCAGCTGCTTTCGAAAGGTAAAAAGAAGCTAGACAAAGACAAGCAAGAGAGAATGGATGAACTTAAATCCAGACTAGAGAGGCACAAATTTCACATACAAAAATTAGAAGCTTTATTGCGTATGCTAGTTAACGAATCTGTTGAGTGTAAACAGGTAAGAAATATGTTTCATACAATTATTGTGTACTTTCATACATGTACATTGTTGATAATTATCTAGAATACACTATTATTTTCGGGTTCTATAACATGAATTTTTAATATTTTGATCTGTAACTATTTAACTTAAGATGAGCCACAGCTAAAGGTGTACAACTGAACAATATTGAATAAAATTGCCTGTATTTTAATGTCAGTTTCATAATTCACTATTACTCTTATCTTAAATAAAGGACAGAATGTAGAAAAGTAGTACTTTGGAGATCGTTTGGGGCTATATTATCTTTATGCCGATGACAAATTTGATAGATGCAGTATTAATATTTTTCTTTTCTTTTCCATCTTGAACCTAGATTCACTGCGGAAAGTATAGGCCTATTGTGATCTATATTAATGGGGTTTAGAGGGGGTACATTTTAAAAATAGTGTAGCTGATACAGGGTGCCTCAAAAAAACGTGTTGTATAATCCTTATTTATTTATTTATTTTTTTAAAGTAATGCTCTTCATTTTTTTTGTTATCAAAGTTGCAGTCTCATTGAACGTTCTCTTCAACCCTAAATTCTTTTTGTCCGAAAATATGACGTTACTAAATTATTAAATTTGTAAATATTTTATTACTGAAATCAGAATTTTACTTCAATTTTATTAACCATGCCACAGTTCTTTAGTTTCTTGTTAAATTTTGTGATAATTCTTAGCTAGGATCATTTTATCTCACAATAATCCAGATTTTTTTTATTTTATATATACAGGGTGTCCAAAATTTGTATTTAAATATTGATATATGCAGTTCCTTTTTATATCAATTTTTTAAATGGAATACCCTGTATATAGTGGCATGTATCGGCAGAGTATTTATTTAACTCTGAATTGATACCAGTATGTATACCTTTATCTCCAACAGTTTTTTCAAAAATTGCTATTGAACAAAAAATGGCTGATTTTTACCAATGTATTACGATTTTTACCAGAGGATGGGATTTTATATGAAGTATATAACGAGTACTGCCGCCCTCTACAAATCTTTTTTTTGTAAATTTTCCAATAAAAAAATCAATATTAATAGTTCAGGATGTCCATTTAATACTCCGGTATTGGGTTGCAGCTGTATTGGTAAATTGATGAAAATTTCATAGGCGTAATGTTAATATATTTATAGGGGGATACAATTTGAATATAGTTTCGCTTTTACAGAGTGTCCCAAAAGATCGTGGCGCAGAATTTTTAATTTTTTTTTAAATGATACTATCTACACTTTTTATTAAAGTTGGAGTCCTTTAAAATGTGATGTTGCCAAATTATTAAATTTTTAAAGTTTTTTATGACAAAATAAGACTCCAACTTCGAAGAAAAATAGATCATTACATTTAAAAAAATAAAATTAAATTGTGCACCACCCTTTTTTGAGACGCCCTGTATAAGGAAAACTATTTTTAAATAATGCTTCTTACACCATTAACATTCTACCTGTAAAATTTTTTACCAAATTACCATTTAAATGAATACCCTGTATAATTAGAAAGTCTTTGTAATTAAACATAATTTTAACAAAAATCAATAAACAATATATTAATGCTTTTCAATAATATCTCTTTATTTATTACATTTCATACTACATTTTCTTAATGAAATTTATCTTTTAAATAAAGAAAAATATGTCAACGTGGCAACACCATTTTGAGTAAGTTGAATAGTAGATCTATCCATTTCTTTCTATTGTTTATCTAGAAGAAAGACAAGTAAAAAAAATAAAGAGAAATCATTTCATGCAAACAGGTTTTTTTATTAAAAAAAATAATTGGTTTGTGTTTTCAATGTTGTTTTCTTATATAGATAAGACCAATAAAAGACAACGTTGAATATTACATAGATTCGTGGAAAGAGCCTGATTTTGAGGATAATGAATTCATTTACGATGACATTATTGGCTTGGACGAGGTTGAGTTATCGGGAGTTGGTTTACCATCGTCAGGTATGTCTATTTTTATCATAAGATTAATTTAAATCGTACTTTGCGGTCACAGTCTATCTGCGTGATAAACTTTGGCATGTAGAATGTGATTGACAAATTATTTTTGTCGACTTGTAGATAGATAATTGATAATTTGATTTTTTGATATGGGTCAATTTCAAAAAAAAAAAAAAAAAAACATTAGACTAGATGGGAAATATAAATTTAGTAAACTTTCGAAGTGGAAAATCTGTATAAAATGCACTTGGACGACGAAGAAGCCCCAATTTTGAGAATGACCCGTATATTTGTTTGCACAATTTTTTATTTTCTTTTATTTTCTAACATGTTTTTAAAATTTTCTTTTCCTGCCAAGTAATTTGTATTAAAAAGAGAACTAAAAGGGTCTATTAGACCATTTGATATTCGGTTTTCCTAACTGAACTAGGAATTGAATTCAGAGTGGTATAATAGCATTTTGGGCAATTATGAACCTAATTAGAATGTTTGGTTGATGCCGATCTTCCTTATTAATTAGAAAATAATTGCAGTACAGAACTCTTCCCATTGGCATATGATGCAGACAAAACATTGCTGCAGTAAATATCGAAGTTCTCGTAAACTCAACAATCACTTTTTGATTTAATAATAATAATAATCCTGCAGAACATCAAGGAACTGGGCCTACAGTAAATTTATGATTTAAAATTTTCTTATAATGATAGTAAATCTAATTTAAAAAAATTATTTATATTAAAAATACGACCTCAAATCAAAAAAAAAAAATCATTATTCTTTGGTGTGAAATTGGAATTACTTCTCGATGTTTCGACAACGATTGCACACATCTTCATTATTGTGCTTTCTATAATTTCCATTTGATAGGGTTTTTAAATCGAAAAAACGTAATTTTTAACTAGAGTTTCATAAAAACCAAGTTCTTATTTTGCCTTGGCATGGTTTGAAAGCGCACCGTTTTTATTATTTTGAACGTTTTCATTTGAAAATATAGCTACAACTGACAGTAATGATACAGGAGGTACGCCAACGTCCATGATATCCGGTTCTTCCCCAATTTCTTCGCCGATACTGAGTCAACAGAACCCGATAGCTGCGTTCAATCATTCCACCGAAGTTCCTCTAATCGAAGAGAAGAAACCTATTGCGAAGGAAATACAACCGCCGCAACAACTGCCGAAGGTAAGGAACACTAATGCATATAGATAAAAAAAAGTATTGGCACCCTTAAGAAAATTTTTCTCAATGCAGAAAAAAGCTGATCGTTTTGACTATTTTAAGTCATATATATATATATATATATATATATATATATATATATATATATATATATATATATATATATATATATATATACAGGGTGATTCAAAAATCGATCAGGAAATTTACTTGACAAAATAAGGGTAGAGCTTCATAAATTTTTTTTCAAAATGTCATTCGTTTTCGAGTTACAAGCCGTCCAAGTTCAAGTTTTTATTTTTTGTTTTTTGAATTACTCGCTTACAGGAAAACCGATTTGACTAATATTTGAAAGATAGGCTAAGTCTTCTGCGCTTCATCATTTTAGTAACAATTCACATTGATTGTTTGCCGCTAGAGGGCACTTTACCTACATTGAAAATTGTTTTTTTGTCATAATTTTTTAGTGTTGACAGCTACAGTAGTTTTTGGCATAATTTCTGAAAGACTGATGCCAGGCCTTTAAAAAAGGTGCTCTTTATTTACATCGCTAAACCCAACGGTTTAGACGTAAATCACCCTTAAAAATTAAGTGGTAAATTTACTTTTCTCATTTCATTACCACCAGCTACCAGGTAAATAGCTATCAAAGTATACTAGAGCTGTCAGTTTAACATCAAATAAGTTCGCTTTTTAAACTATTTAATTTATAATCTTAAAATAACTAATAATGGCTAATCAGTAAATATTCATATTATGGATTATTGCGATATACATTTAATTGATAAAAATTAATGAAACAGTACTAAACAAACTAAAAAAGATTCTCAAAATGTCCCCCATTTTCTTCCATACATTTCCTAACACTCTTCAAAAAATGTCGCCTAACTCGATGAAAAATTTGTGGTGTTTCTTTAATAATTTGGCACTTTTCGATTATCCTGAAGCGAAGATCCTCGACGTTGATTACTGGAATATCGTACACCAATTGTTTCAAATGACCCCAAAAGAAAAAATCCATAGGATTAAGGTCTGGTGACCTCGCTGCCCATGCCAATGGTCCACTTCGTCCTATCCATCGCTCAGGATACGTTGCATTCAAATACTGTCGGACACGTATACTAAAGTGGGGCGGAGCTCCGTCTTGGAGGATCCACATGTTGGCCCTTACTTCCAATGGCACATCTTCCAGATACAATGGGAGACGATTTTGGATAAAATCTAAGTATACGTCACCAGTTAATGGGCCATCAAAGAAATGAGGACCAATAAGGTAATCTCCTATTATCCCTGCCGACACATTTAGTGAAAATCTACGCTGATGTTTCGTTTCTACCACATTGTTTGGGTTCTCGTAAGCATATGTGTGGATGTTGTGTAGATTTGTTATGCCATCACGAGTGAAACCAGCTTCGTCAGTGAATAATATGACGCCAATTAATCGATTATCGTGTTCATACTTAGCTAGGATCTGATTGCACATTTCCTACCGACTCGGCCGATCATCGTCATAAAGAGCCTGCACCTTTTTTGAATGAAACGGGTAGAGTTGTTCTTCTCTTAGTATCCTCCATGAACTAGCCTGACAGAGCCGCACTTCATTCCCAATTTTTCTAGTACTAATACCTGGATTATCTTCAATAATTTCAAGCACTCTTTCTTCTTGTTGCACGTTTCTAGCAGTTCTAGGTCTTCCCCTATTTCCATTATAACTTTTAAAGGAACCACATTCCGCAAGCCTCCTGTGCACACTGGAAAATGTTTGAGCATGAGGGATATTTCTTTCCGGATAACTCTCCATATAATGTCTTCTTGCCAACTCTGCATTACCATTTGCTTTTCCATAACAAAAATGGATATCACAATATTCGATATTTGAATATTGGTGATTAGCCATTATTAGTTATTTTAAGATTATAAATTAAATAGTTTAAAAAGCGAATTTATTTGATGTTAAACTGACAGCTCTAGTATACTTTGATAGCTATTTACCTGGTAGCTGGTGGTAATGAAATGAGAAAAGTAAATTTACCACTTAATTTTTAAGGGTGATTTACGTCTAAACCGTTGGGTTTAGCGATGTAAATAAAGAGCACCTTTTTTAAAGGCCTGGCATCAGTCTTTCAGAAATTATGCCAAAAACTACTGTAGCTGTCAACACTAAAAAATTATGACAAAAAAAACAATTTTCAATGTAGGTAAAGTGCCCTCTAGCGGCAAACAATCAATGTGAATTGTTACTAAAATGATGAAGCGCAGAAGACTTAGCCTATCTTTCAAATATTAGTCAAATCGGTTTTCCTGTAAGCGAGTAATTCAAAAAACAAAAAATAAAAACTTGAACTTGGACGGCTTGTAACTCGAAAACGAATGACATTTTGAAAAAAAATTATATGAAGCTCTACCCTTATTTTGTCAAGTAGAATCACCCCCTTAAGTTTCGTGATCGATTTTTGAATCACCCTGTATATATATATATATATATATATATATATATATATATATATATATATATATATATATATATATATATATATATATATATATATATATAAATTATAAATTATATAAATTTCAGATTTGGCTGATTTTAGCAAAAATTTCTTAAGGGTACCAATACTTTTTCGACCTATTGAAATAATTAAGGGTGATAAAATAATTATTTATTTATTTATTATTTCAACGGTTCCACCATTTGTACATATACAATCAAATAAATAATTTAATATTAAACATTAGATGGCTTCATACTACTATCACAAAATCAGACTTCTTAGCTTATTTCTAAATACATTAAATGACGTGACAAAATAATCAAGATCAGGGAAACTGTTAACAGCAGTAACCACTCTACTAATTGGCATATTCTGACCATGTAGGGTGTTATAGAACCCGGAGGACAGCAGTGGACACCTCCTGAGATTCCTAGGTGGAATCTTGAAATTAAAACCAGCCAATATATCAGGGGACATTATTAAATTATTTATTACCTTATAGAAAAAAAGAAGTTCAAAATATCGTCAGCGGTCCTCGAGTTTGGTCAAACCATAACACTCCCTTACCTCATCAACGCCAAGCTGCAGCCCTCTCTGTGCCAATCTATACCCTAGATATTTTAAAAACTTTACCTGAACAGCCTCCAAACGTTTTTTATGTGTATCAAAGTATGGGCTCCAAATCAAACTACAGTATTCTATTATTGACCTTACGTAACACACAAACAATGAAGAGACACCACATAAATTATTAAAATCCTTGGACATTCTTACCACCATACCCAACATACGGTGGTCCCTATTAATAATTGTATCATAATGATCAACATAACGAAGTCTACTATCTAGAAATAATCCCAAATCTTTAACTACATTCACCCTCTGCATTTTACTCACTCCAATTCTGTACTCAACTTCGTTCACGCTCTTGTTGCAACTGAATATAATATATGAGCACTTAGCGACATTCAGCTTGAGGTGCGTTTTCAAGCACCATGTCTCTAAAATATTTAAGTCCCTCTGAAGCAATTCACAATCTTTACTGGACTCTATTGCTCTAAAAAGTTTCAAATCGTTCGTAAATAGGAGATACTTACAACTAAAACACTAACCTATATTATTTATAAGCAACTGAAATAGTCTAGGGCCCAAGTGCGACCCTTGGGGCACACCTGAGACCACATCAAACTTATGTGAAAGAAATCCTGCTAGTAAAACCTGCAATGTTCTACCCTGCAGGTAGAATGGATCATCCATACCAAGGGACTCAAGTCTGTGAAGCAATACACTTTGATCAATCAAGTCAAAAGCTTTACTAAAGTCCGTGTACACTGAATGAACCTCACAACCCCGATCCATGGCTGCGCTAATGTAGTTTGTATACAAGAAGAGATTAGTCTCCGCAGAACGGCCTCCCTGAAAACCATGCTGCTCCTCCACTATAATACTGTGCAATATACCTAACGAAGGCAGAACCATTTTTTCCATAACTTTAGGGATAACACTGTATGCAGACAGGTCTGTAATTCTTAATATCAGAGCTGCCACCTGATTTAAATATAGGGGAGACGTATGAGTGCTTCCATCTGCTAGGAAAGACGCCACTAGATAAGGATTTATTAAAAATAAAAAAAAGAGGCTCACATAAAGACACAGCACACGCTCTAAGCATCCTATTCGGCAATAAATCAGGACCAGCACCTTTCTTAACATTCAAATACAACAGGGGCAACCCAGCAAACACTCAAATCCAATCTCAACATGGCTTACATTAAAATGTGGACCGCTAATGATCTCCTGTTCCTGCACATTTATGTTGGCAGCCTGACCATTAAAACTCTGATATACGGAACTAAATTGTGTAGCAGATTAGCTACCTCCTGTCCTCCCTCTGCTTGACGATCATCAAGAAACATAACTTCCCAAATTTTATCACTCTGTCTAGTCTTTGACTTAACAAACCTCCAAAATTCATTATACATATATAAATAAATAAATAAATAAATAAGTGTTAATATATTCCCCTTGGTGTGCACCTCATGACCTGCAATTTTATTTGAATTTTGGGAAAAAATTGTCTGTTGGCTTTCGCTTGAAAAAAGACAGGTCAGTAGTACCTATCTTTCAATGGGCGGAGTGAAGACCTTATACGCGACTTTTAGCTCCTCCCACAGAAAGAAAGGTACTACTCACCTATTTTGCTCTGTCTTTTTCTGAGCAATAGCCAACGCGCTTCTATGGGACTCGCGGTCTATATTTTGTATGTCTATGGTTATACAGTCGAACTGAAATTTTGAATTTACATTTTTAACCAAAGGGTAACTTTCAAACAGTCAAAAATTATGAAATAAATCTTGGCTGCTTTAATTTTTAGGTTAGCATTAATAATAAACAAAAACCATAGACGTAGAATTATATGGACTGCGGATTCTCACTGTGAAAGAGACGAAGCGACACAGGACGGTAGTACATCTCTTTCTCTGCGCGGAGCGAAATACAATACTCCTCTCGCCTGACTACCATTCAAAATAGAAGTACTACTGTCCTCTTTCGCTCTGTAGAAAAAGTGGTACTACAAGTCTATGTTGCTTTGTCTCTTTCTAAGCGAGAGTTAACGCGCTTCTATAGGAAATAACTTTTATTGATTTTCTACAAAGTATAAAGGGTTTATATGTAATTGGACGTATGCGAGTAATTAAGAGTTATGTTATATTTTTTTCAGGGTTTTGAAAGCTACAATCCAATTTCTAAGGTAGGAATAACAACGAGCACAGTATAACTAAAATAACCAGTGAGGTAATAGGGTTTCGAGTAACCTCTAAAAGCTTGGGGCGTTGGCCGTTGATTCAATTTTTTTAATATTTTTGATTTTATTTTATGTACATTTTTTCACGTTTCGGTTCATAAATTTTCATCAGAAATGTTCTTGTAAGTGAGTGTTTTATAACACGTGCTGTCTTCAAAAAAACTTTGCAAGAATATTTCTGTTAAAGGGTTATTAATTGAAACGTCAAAAAGTGTATATAAAAGTAAATCAAAAATAGTATAAAAAACACAAATACACATGTGTATGTAATTTCTGAAAAAAATGAGTTAATTCTCATGAATTCAAGAAAAAATTCAAGCTTATTTTGAAGCTTGAACAAAAAATAACAAAAAGCCATGTGTGCCTTCACAAAATTCAAGATGGCGGCATCAATATGGCTGTTATAAATTAGGAAATTTTAAGAAATGGACTGCAAAAATTTGAAGCAATGAAAAAATATGTATAAGGGTTTATTTTGAAGCTTGAATACAAAACTTCAAAAAGCCGTATGCGCTTTCACCGAAATCAAGATGGTGGCATCAATATGGCCACCAAAAACTCAAAAAAATTTTATAAATCCCCAGAAACTTCAAATTAAGAGTCTTCCAGCACAAAAAAATTATACTTATAACAATATAATAGTAATTACGAGAAGGGATCAATGATCTAGTATAATCGATTTCAAATTACAAAATGGCTGATCCAATGTGGTGTTCTTTAACCCAAAAAGTCAATGTAAATGCCTTGAACAACACCATATTTATTTGAAAATCTATTGACAGAGATATGAAATGTCACTTATTTTAAATCTGATGTGACATATTCCAAATCATAAAATGGCTGACCCAAGATGGCCGAAATTTGAATGAAATTTCTTTAGGAACACCAGAACACCTGCGACTCGACTCGTGAGAGATCGGTATGCCAACGCTTGAAAGTCCTCATAACTTATAGTTTTATTTCAAAAAACAATCTGACAAGAAGGAAGGAATTACACTGGAATTTTGCGGAAAATATATAAATTTCAGATTTTCTTGAATTCGGAAAAAATTTTTAAGGGTACCAATACTTTTTTGATTTATTGAAATACTTAGGGGTTATCAAATATATATATATATATATATATATATATATATATATATATATATATATATATATATATATATATATATATATAATGACAAAGGATTCCATTAAATTTCGTTTCATTTTCCCAAATATACCCCCTTACAAAATACACTATCGCAGAAAATTATGGAATATTGAAAATGTCAGTATTTTTAAAACAATTGAATATAACCGTCTACTAGATGAATAACATCAGCAAATATGCGAGTTTATGGTGCTAATTTAAAATTATTTTCAAGCAATGGCGACGACAAATCATAACCAATAATTTTGTCAGTAAGTGTATATTATGTCCAAGCCCCATTCATGATAGTAGGGGTCACAGAAAAGCAGCCATTATCTCAATGGATTGTTGTGAAGATGATATACTTACTCGTTATTTTGGTTATACTCTAATATAAGTGTTTAGAATAGTTTCGTTTAATAGCTTGTATGTATTTTGGGAACCTATTAATAACAAAGATGTTCTAGGAAGCTTATTACAAAAATCAGTGATCACTCACTTTTTGTTGCAAAACACTTCATAAAACACAAAGTAACGAATTGAAATAAAATTTATTTAGTATTCATCATCATAATTAGATTCGAGACATTCTTCAGTAAGAAGATGATGAATCTGCTGATCATTTAGGTTGTTGAGTAAAAGTATTTCTTTTTCAGCCCATCAAACCCACACCTGTCAGAGCGACATTAGCGTCGTTGAATAGCAGTACTAATTCCATCCTGAATTATAGTATAGCCAGTGCTACGTCAACGCCATCTGGTAAGAATCCATTGAAATTACTATGTATTAAAAAAATGTATATACACTGCTCGACAGAAGTAAGGCAACCAAGTTTTTCAGTAATTTTTCTCAGAAAAACGCTGTTTTCATCATATTTACTTGCGGGTATAATATATTTGGGGTTAAACTTTGTATTGATTGGTAACCTTCCCTTCACATTTTTCCAAAGTGTTGCCCGATTTTTGTCGGACAGTGTATGTCGTCTAAAAAAAGATAACGGTGTATTACGGTGTCGTTCATCAACATTAATGAAAATATTCTTTTTCAGGTAAATCAACATCCTTAACGAGTAGTACACCCAACAAATCCACGATGGCACCCCGTGAAAACTCTCCCATTACGACGAGCATGACGACGATAAGTAACTTTGCCGCCGTCGCTGCAAATAATCTTAACAAAAACTCCAACAATCCGGATCAAAACATGATACTGTCGGCGGTAACGCAGGTGATCAGCAGTTCCGCGAATACCATACAGAAAACGCCGAATGATGTTCAAAATAGTTACCCTAGTCCTGAAATGAACCATAGTCCGTCACCTTCACCTTTAACTGCCAATACGGAAGTTCCGCAGAATATTGCGAACGGAACAATCGACGAAAAGGTAAGTAGATGAGTTTGGAAATATTTATTATTCGTCGCTGTTGTTCGAAATGATTATTATACGCAGTAGTATGCATTCGTCACACCTAGGCCAGCACGATTTAAAAGATAAACAAAAAAATCCTGATTCGTGTTATCGTTTGGTGACCCATTTCATCTTCATTGTATTTGTTTATGCCGGTCAGCACACATCTTTTTATATTTCCAAATTTTACGGTGAAAAATGCCCAAAGTGGTTAGAAAAAGTATTCTATCGACCTCCGAGTCACAAAGTAAGGGAAATACGGTAAAAATTAGAATGTAACGGAATTTGGAAAAGCCAAGAAAGAATAATAAAAAAATACGATTTTTTATTATCAAAATTACGGGCTATTTAACGTGAAGTTCGTAGTTACATACAGACCAGTGAATACATTGAGAGTGAGCTCATTCAAGGTAGGCATATTAATAAATTTATAAGTAAGTGGCGTATCTCTTTCTTTTGTTTTTTTTTGTTACATCAGTAACAATTGACGCCTGTCTTGTTGTGAAAAAATTGCAGGTTTCAGTAGTTGACGTAATGCCTTACTGAAATTTCTTCTGGAGGTTGCAGAAAATTGACGAAAATCGCAGATTGCGACGACCTGGCTGAAAATACTAACAATAATGATATCTTAAAACGTAATTGACGTATGTCTTACTTCAATTTTATTTTTCAGTAATTGACGTAATGTACTACCGAAATTATTTCTAGTGTATTCTTTCTACAATATTATCTGAAATATTTATTGTATCTCTGTCCACTGGTGTGTTTCCTGATGTTTGGA
The DNA here is from genome assembly GCA_034092305.1 of Diaprepes abbreviatus. Classification (NCBI taxonomy): domain Eukaryota; kingdom Metazoa; phylum Arthropoda; class Insecta; order Coleoptera; family Curculionidae; genus Diaprepes; species Diaprepes abbreviatus. Next base: position 3,361,442 of record JASJET010000127.1, read on the forward strand.
AGGTTACTTATATTACCCCTATCTACAAGTGTGGTGATAGGACAAATGTTGAGAATTATAGAGGTATCTCAAAATTCTCTATATTTAGCAAATTGTTTGAACAGATAGTCCATCAAAAAATGTATCCCCTCTTTATAAGTACTTTTTCTACTGCCCAACATGGCTTTGTCCGTGGTCGCTCTGCAGTCACTAATCTTTTGGCTTATGAGCAGGTCTTGTTGGAGGCGTTGTCAGGTGGATGCTATTTACACTGACTTCTCCAAGGCCTTTGACAAGGTGGATCATCAGCTTCTCTTGATGAAGCTAAGTAGTATGGGTATCCACGGAGTTTTTCTTAAGTGGTTGGAAAGTTATCTTTCCAATCGAACACAAAGGGTGAAGATTGATGGCGTTGAATCTGCTGATATACCTGTCACTTCTGGAGTCCCACAGGGTGCACATTTGGCACCCCTTCTTTTTAATTGTTTCGTGAATGACATAGAGGATTCTATAATCTCAAGCAGATGTCTTTTATATGCTGACGACTTAAAGATATTTAAGGTTGTTGGAGAGATAGGGGACTGTGTGGCCTTGCAGGGTGACCTGGATAGTTTTACTAAGTGGTGTGACCGCAATTTCATGCAACTTAATTTAACAAAATGTTCTGCCATTACTTTCTCAAAGAAAAAAGATAGCATAGTTTATAATTACACATTGCACAATTCAATGCTGACTCGGTCAGATCATATAAAGGATTTTGGGGTGATATTTGATGAGGGTCTTTCTTTTGACCTGCACGTTAATAGTATTTCGAGCCGTGGTTTAAGGCTTGTTGGTTTTATTAAAGGCACATTAGCTGATTTCAGCAGTGTGCAGTGTTTTAAATCTGTATACTGCTCAATGGTTCGATCTGTCTTGGAGTATGCATCTCCAGTCTGGGCACCAAACTATGAAATATACAAAAATAAAATCGAGAAGGTACAGGTCCGTTTCTTGAAATTTGTTGCTTTTAAGCAAGATGTGCCATTCAGTGTAATACGGGATTATATGAGCTTGTTATCATTATATAATAGACGCATCTATCTTGACCTAATATTATTTTATAAGATCATAAACTCTATGGTTGATGCTCCTGAATTGTTGGGGGCTGTTGGATTCGCTGTACCTCAGAGGGTGCTTCGGGTCCATAGTCTTTTTAATGAACCATACCATAGGACAAACTATGCGTTTAACACCCCAATGTCCAGAATGAGTAGGGAAATGAATTCACTGCCTAGGAATGTTGACCCATTCTCTGAACTCATTTAAGGGTTGTATTAAAGAATTTTTAAATAATTGATTTTATACATAATAGACTGTAGTGACAGTATTATTGTTTTAGTTAATTGTTATTCTTTTATTACTGATGTGACTTGTGATATTTTGTGATTGTTTCGTTTTAGATTTTTTATTCTTATTTGACGTATTATTTAAAATGGAATTTGTACGATTTATTGCCGTTAATAAACTATTAAATGTTGCGGATAATTGACGAAATTTTCAAATATTGCAAAAACCAAGCTGAAAGTACTAGCAACAATTATTTGTTCAAAAGTAATTGATGTATGACTTACTTTTATTTTCTGGTAACATCAAATTGTTCCACGGAAAACAAATTGCATGGGGTGCAAGTTGCAAATGTTCTAAAATACATGGGTTTTTGGAACCAAGACGAAAAAGTGTTCCACATAAATTCTTTGAATTAGCAATAGCCTTTAAGATTGTACGAATATTTAATAAAAATATTGCTCGTACGAATATTTAATAAAAATATTGCTTTAGAACATTTAGTGTTATAATTATAGCAAGCTTAACAAAATGGAAAGCCAAATCTTAATGAAATTTCTTGAAAGATTAACTGGTGTGAAGGAAAAACATCCTTGCACAAGCATCTTATTTAAGTTCTTTAGAGAACGACATGATTGATTCGGAATCACACAGAAAAACTATATTATACTTACAATTGCTAATCCAGGATGTACAATTGCTAATCTAGATATCACTTTATTTGTACGCTATTAGAATAAAAAATGTCCTATCCTGATCTAAGATCAACATGTGTAGGATTCATTATAAATTGGAATGCATTTTATTTCTTTATATTTCCACACTCTTTATTAATAGAAAACATTCTAGAGAGGGTTATCCACAGCCCTAGATTGGCCTAGTCGATACTGGTATCGTCGTTTTAAATAATCACTTATGCAATATTTTCTTTTTAGCTTTTAGAAATTGAGAATACTTACTCACTTTAAATAGTAATGACTATTTTATTTCTCCTTGTTTGAGAGATCCATAAAACAATATGATCATAATTTGAAAATGGTTCAACAATATTTTTAGATTTTCAAAAGGCGGATTATCATTCTCTTCCTTGAATACCCATAAACTAGCTTTATCTTTATTATTTTATTCAAACAAAAAGGATAAAATAAATTTAAAAGGATGAAATAATAAAAAAAAAAATAAATATGCAGCTACACGAGATCTTTTTGCCCTTTGGACCAATTAATTTGCCTTGTTACATTATTTCTATTATTCAGATTGTTTGTCCCACTAAGGGATGTTATTTATATTTTTTGGTTGTTAAGATTTAAATGTATATTCTAACAAAAGAGTGAATATGCTCCCATCTTCTGTTGATGCAGACTCACTTAATAAATATTTTTGCAGTGTTTTTCAGAAAACAAGCAACTGTGATAATAGAATATTGTATTATAAGAATAATAAGTATAATAGTAACATTAAGTTCGTTTTTAGGTTAGTAAGCCCAGATGATATAAGTAAATTTATTAATAGTATTAAGTCCAACGCAGCTGGAAGTGATGATTTGACGCTTTTCATGATTAGGTCATGTTTGCCCACGATTATTAATCATATCACCCATATAATAAATTGCTGTCTGGAAAGGGGACATTTTCCACAATGTTGGAAGAGATCAGTAGTTTTTCCGGTCCCAAAAACAAAAAACCCTATAAATGAGAGTGACTTGAGGCCCGTAAGCTTGCTTCCGGTCTTGTCTAAAGTGTTGGAAAGAGTGGTCCATGTACAAGTCTCGGACTATCTCAGGAGTAATAATTTGTCTGGTTTTACAGAGGGTCGTAGTACAGTTTCAGCACTTCTGAATATAACTGATAATATTGTAGGAGCACTTGATAAAAAATTAGCTGCCATTTTGGTGCTGCTTGATTATTTCAAGGCGTTCGATGTAATTGACCATGAATTAATTTGTGCTAAACTGTCATTCTATGGGTTTGATGATATTTCAACACTTTTTTTGGATCCTACCTGCCTGATAGATCGCAGATTGTAAGAATCAGGGATGTGGTTTCACAGCCTGAAGCTGTGGTGTCTGGGGTACCCCAGGGATCCATTCTTGGTCCTTTGTTGTTTGTAATATATACGTCTGATATTTTTTCCGTAGTTTCAAATTCACATTTACAAGCATATGCTGATGATACTCGGATATTACATCTTTTTGACCCCTCTGATCCAGAAAGAGCTGCACTCATGTTAAATCATGATTTGGCAGCCATTCTACAGTATTCTAAGGAGCATAATTTAAAAATTAATCCCAACAAGACTGATATTCTCTTGTTTTGTTCCGAAAAACAGCGCAATATGCTTACAAATCGCCTCAAAGTATGTATTGGAGATGATGTTTTACTTTTTTCAAATTGTGCCAGAAACCTGTGATTACATTTGGATGTTAATTTAAGATTTCATAAACATGTCCAAAGCCTGTTACAAAGAAGTTATGTTAAAATGAAGGTTTTATATTCAAATAGATATATATATTGAACTTTAAAATGAGGAAAAAATTATGTGAAACTCTTATTATGCCAATCTATAACTACTGCTATATTGTTTACTATCCCTTTTTGGATGTAGTTACAAAGAAGAGAATACAGTATGTCCAAAATACATGCTGTAGGTTTATTTTTAACTTAAGAAAGTTTGATTCTGTATCAAATAATATCAGGCAGATTGGCTGGTTAAGATGTGAAAATATATACAGACTGTATTCTCTTGATATTTTTTCGAAAATTATTAGATACTAAACAACCTATGTACTTGTATAAAAAATTGGAACTTAGGACTGATGTACGTAATATTAATATAAGAAATCAAAGTCTGTTTACGATACCAAGACATAGAACTTCTTTGTTTCAGAAGGGTTTTTCTTATAGTTTTGTTAAGCAATATAATACAATTTCACCACAGTTTAGGCACTATAATATCAAAAGACTTAAATCAGAATACAAAAGTTTTCTACTTGAAGTTTAATAATAAGTATTTGTATTGTTGTTGATTACTTCTTGTTGGCGCATTGGGAGGTGTGGTTGGTTAAGTGGAAGAATGGCCATTGGTTAAACTTCGCCAGCCGCATCCCATGTGTGCATTGTATTACTTTGTAATATGTATGCGTTGTTAATAAAGACGTTTATTATTATTATTATTATTATAGTATAGGTGATGATGGATAGAGGGACCACGATGTATAATTGATCCATTTCCATATATACGCATCTAATACAATAAGTTATTAGGCGCGTTAAAACTGTTAAAAAGATTCTTTAAATGTTATACTTCATCATATAATTATTATTTTTTATAGGCATTCGCCAAGTAATTGTTTCAATTATAAATAAAATAATTGTGTGTTTGTGCCTTTATGCTTTGAACATCTACAGTGTGTAATAATCATGAAGGACAACAGCGAAGAATAACTAATAGATTGATCGACTTTACCTATAAGGATGATCGATCTGAATTATTCAAGCTGTTGTCCGAAATGATTATTACAACCCTCCCGTCCCATTTCATTCACCTACGATCTAATTAACTAAACAAATACAATGGAGATGAAGTGAGTCACCAAACGATAACACGAGTCAGGATTTTTTTGTTTATCTTTAAAAATTGTGCTGGCTAGGTATGACGAATGCATACTACAATGTGTAATAATAATTTCGGACAACAGCTTGAATAATTCAGATCGATCATCCGTACAGGTAAGTCGATCAGTCTATTAATTATAATAATAAAATTAGAACTACGTTAAATTTTCCAATCTGCAGATCTCAGAAGGTATGACGACCCTTAAAACAATGGCGCAGCAAGTGATAGATCGCGCCGGTCTCGACACGCAACAGCAGCAACAACCTCAGGTGATCCTCGATCCGCCTCGGAGTCAAAACACAGCTAAAACAGAAGCACACATACCTCCCCTTTTAGGCGTCGCGCCTTTAGGCGCGGTGCCCCTTCAGAAAGAGCACCAACAACAGTTCCAGTTCATGGAAGCAGCTTTCTACCATATGCCCCATCCATCTGATACGGAGAGGATAAGGACTTACCTGCCAAGAAACCCGTGCAATACACCTTCATATTATATTCAGGTAAACTAATAAAAAAGTACCACGCATTTCTTATGAATAAGTCGTAATTTCTCTTCTGTAATTGCAGGCACCGCTGTTTAACTCTGACACCCCCGAATTCTACCAAAGGTTAGGCACCGAAACGCTGTTTTTCGTGTTTTACTACATGGAAGGCACCAAAGCGCAGTACCTGGCAGCGAAAGCTTTAAAAAAACAAAGTTGGAGGTTCCACACGAAGTACATGATGTGGTTCCAGCGTCACGAGGAACCCAAAATCATAAACGAAGAATATGAACAGGTAAGAGGCTCCGAATGAAAATCTGGTTTGCTTTCTTTTAAAAGCATATACGGGGCAATCTTCTCTTCTTCTTCAAATGCATATCCACTAATGGATGCTTGCAATTACAGTTTCCATTTCTTCCCTACTTCTCGCGGTGTGTATCAGTGTCTGAATATCGTGCAACTCCGTCCACTGTCCGATATTACGGAGCCAGGACATCTTCTTTCTTCCAATTCCTCTTTTGCCCTCGATCTTGTCTTCAATCATCAACTGTAGGAATTGGTATCTCTCATTTCGCATGATGTGCCCAAGATAGGCGGTCTTTCGTTTCTTGATTATGTTGAGTAGTTCACGTTCTTTCCCAATACGTGAGAGAACTTCATTGGTCATTCTCGCTGTCCATGATATCTTAAGGATTCTTCTGTATATCCACATCTCGAAAGCCTCTAATTTATTGATAGCGCTTGTCTTTAATGTCCAACCCTCCACACCATAAAGAAGTATTGACCATACGTAACCTTTTATGAACCTCAGTCTTAATTTCCAGTCAAAATCCGAACACGTAAGCACTCACCTGAGTTTTACCAAATCCTGTCGCGCCTGTTCAATGCAACATTTTACTTCATTGTCAGAATATCCATGTGCCCAGATATTTAAATTTGGTAACTCTTTCTATGGGTACTGCGTTGAATCTTATGTTGGCGTTTTGGAATAAATTGGGATTCCTTGAGATAATCATGAATTTTGTTTTCCTTGTATTGATGTTCAAGCCCATTGATTTACTGCGCTCTCCTGTTATGTTGATGAGTTTTTTGGAGGTCGTTTATATTGTCGGCGATTAGAACTGCGTCATCCGCATAACGGATGTTATTAATCCATATTCCATTAACTTTAATTCCCATTTCAATATCTTCCAAAGCCTCCTGGAAAATTGTTTCCGAATAAAGATTAAACAGGAGAGGGGACAGCACACACCCTTGTCGCACTCCTCTTCGGATTTGTATCGGGTTGGATACATTATTGTCTGATTTTATCTGCGCGGTTTAACCCCAGTATAAGCTTTCAATGCATCGGATGTCTTTCTGATCCATGTCGAGTCTTCTAAGAAGCAGGATTAGTTTATAATGTTGTACACAATCGAATGCTTTTTCGTAAGCACACATCTTTTCTCTGATCGTAACAGTTCTGAACAAGCACCTGTGTAGCGACTATCGCTTCTCTCGTACCTAAGCCCTGCCTAAACCCAAACTGTGAGACGCTTATGTCTCTTTCGCATTTATTATATATTCTTTGATGTAATATTTTTAGTGTATGACTCATAAAACTAATAAGTCCATGATCTTCACATTTTCTTGCGTTGGTCTTCTTAGGCAAAGGAATGAAGATAGAGCATAGCCATTGTTTGGGGTAGCAACCCGTTTCGTAAATAATGTTAAATATTTTATGAAGCACCGCGATGCCTCTTTCTTCCAGAAGTTCTCGTCTGGGCCAGTCGTCTTGTTGTTTTTTGAATTTTGTACAGCTTTTTCTATCTCTTCTTTGGTAATTGATGGGCCCGTTGAACAGTCGCTCCTATTACTCTCTTCCAGGGGTCTGTCGTCATAGAAGAGTGCTTCTACATACTTTTCCCACACATTATTTTTTTCTGTGCTATCAAGAACTATTTGGGTACCTATTCTCGTTCTTGAGAGAACCATCACTTGATGGAAAGTGGGCGTGGTTCTCACGAAAAAGTAAGAAACCGTATTCTGAATACGTTTTTTTCCTTACTTTTTCGTGAGAACCACGCCCACTTTCCATCAAGATGATCGTTCTCTCAAGAACGAGAATAAGTACCCTGGTTGTCTTGGTTGACAAATACGCCTGGTCTTCTTCTTCTATATATTCCAGCGGTTTCTTTCAACTTTTTGTGTAGGTTACGATCACATCGTGTTGCTTCTGGAGTTGTTCTATTTCAGCTCATTCACGGGGCAATAATTACTGCATTTTGACGTAAAAAATGGATCCAGGTGATGATCACTGGAGCCTAGGTCTGGCAACCGCGGTGCTCACCGAAGTAATTCAAAATTTGTACATTTTATTGCCCAAATTTCACATAATGAAAAGGTTGCTTCATTTTAAAGTCATAATTTTGTTTCAGGGCACGTACATTTACTTCGATTATGAGAAATGGGGGCAGAGAAAAAAAGAGGGCTTTACATTTGAATATAAATATTTAGAAGATAGGGACCTTAATTAAAGATTATTTATAGAAAAAACATGTTTTATTTAACCTTTGTTAACCTTAAAACCGAATAATTTTAGATGAATTAAGTAAATTCTATATTTTCCGAATGTGCAGAATATCTGAACTTGAAAAGAACATTAGTATCACCAGCAGTCGGTCGTTATTCTGAATAATTTTTTTGGGGGAAGGTTTTCTTAAAAATAAAACAACTGATTTATAAAATGATCGACAAACATTTTTATTAAGGTTGCAAAAAATTCATTATAAAATGTCAATAATGTCATCTCATATGGAATGTTTCTAGTTAATATTGAGGATCAATAAATAAATATAATTTAATATCAGCAACTTCATAAAATGCTTTAAAACTAACCTTAAAACTATCGTCCTATAGTGAAACTAATTCAAGATCTCTTCAATAATACGACCAAATCATAAGTACGTTTTATGAGGTCCTATTATTGTTTGTATTAAAAGCACTAGCGGTATGGGAACTTGGGAATGTTCAACGCCCGTTAAGCTCTAGTTAATTTAAGGAGAACTTAACCGAGCGATGAATAAACCGACCTTAAAGACGACTTAAAACTAAAATATATAGCTGCGATTGTAAGAAACGTTATTAAGTACATAAAGAGGTCTTAAATATATAAAAATAATTCATATCCAAAAAATTGCTTGTAAACGGAGCAAAAATACTGAAAAAAATAAATACCAAAATGTTTTAACGTGTCAATTATACAGGGTGTCTCACGATTACTGCCCATAAGAATATCTCGTGAAGGAATGCGATTTTAATTCTGCAAATTTGTATAATGGGGTCAGGTGACGCACTCTTCAGATGAAGTAACAGTGGCACGTTTACATAACACTGTGCTAACAAAATGGCGGATCAAAAATGGTCCCCTTTTTCGGTCTTTCCAGTTTATGTTGAAACTAAAGATTGTATGAAAAAAGTTTCAAACAAAAGTTGTAGATAATTGAATTACCTATGGATTCGTGTATATAAAGTTGTAGGTGGCGCCACTAATTATCCAGAATTTTTTTTTTCGCAAAATAATACATTTTTCTTTGTTTAAAAACAACCCATAAGTGTCTCGGGGACACAATTTTACATTCTTTCACGCACAAAAAGAAGAGATAATTATTTTACCTATTCTTTCTCCAAGGTTTTAAGAATCTAAACTTGTAATTAAAATATTTTTAACATGAATCAAAAGAAAACGGCCGCCATCAACAAATAATAGTTTGCATAGTTGGCTAAAGATGGCGCACTTGTTGAAGTCGGGCGATGTTGCCAGATTGCAAAAACGATTTCTTTGAAATTTATATATATTCTTCTCTTTCTATTTGAATTGGAAAGAAAAGGTCCCAAAAAGACTTTTTCCCTTCCCTTTGATTATTAAAGTACTATTAATTACTCTTATGTCTATGCCTTTGATGTGCGATTTTGACTCTAAATATTAAATGTTTTAAGGATTATAGTTGCTTTTGTCTGTTTCCCTTCAAATACCAGCAGTTTTAAGCGGATAATATGAATTGATCATATTGCTAATGTCCGTTAGCCGAAAGTATTTTTTAATTCATAAATTTAGGTCAATTTAGATTAGTTTAGGTTAATTTGAGATTTTTAAACTAACAGAAACTAAGCTAAACTTGTACTAACCAGAACTAACGTTAATTTTACCCTTTTTTATACATTACAAACATTAAACTATGTTGTTAACTGTAATGGATAAATTTTATAGTTTATACCAGGAAAGTATAAATCTAGGTTAATTTAGATTAGTTCTGGTTAGTTTCTGTTTTCCGAAGTAACCAAAATCAAGCTAAACCTGAACCAACCTACCCTAACCAAAACCAACCAACATTTTTGAGGGGTTAAGATTATTTTTACTCAGAAACTGTTTTGAACATTAGAAAAATTAAATTATGTTGTTGACTGAGGACAAATCTTATAGGTTATATTATGAAAAAATTCTACATCTGGCAACGTTGCGCCTTTTTACGTAATTTGGCGGCCACTTTATTAAATAGTTTGACGGTTGATGACGTTTCCGAGACGTGTTTTTGATTTTTCGCTGAAAATACAAGTTCTTCTAAATTGGTTTGCTAAAATTTGTGCAAAAATAATTGAAATATATTACGTATAATATATTTTAACTAGTTCCATTGAAAATAAATACGTAAATTCGGTTTTCAAATGAAATAAAAGTGCTTTGTGAAGTGACGCTTTTTTTTTAGTTTTCCGGGAAAGTGAGGAAAACTTGTGAAAAACCAAGGCCAGAATTGTGTTTTACGACCTCGAAATAGGGGGTAAATATCGGAATTTCTTCAAAAAACCATAATTTCCATGCTTTTCACGCTTTACGAATTTTTACCATTTAAAGGTAGTGACCGAAAAATACAAGTTATATGAGTGAAAATTTTTTCGGAAAAATCACGCGAGATCGGCGAAAATTGACAACATGTTCGTATTCTATGACCCAAAAATAGGAGGTACGTAAAAAATCATCGAAAGTTCGGAAAATTGTGTTTCCACCTTCTTTTATTTGATACCTTTTTGTCATACAACCTTTAATTTTTGAAATTTTGAAAAAACTAGAATCCCGAAAAAAGTGGTTATTTTTGGTCCGCCATTATGTCAGCTCAGAGTTGCCAATGTTAACATCAAGATATGTTTTTTAGGATGCCAAAATATACACTTTCCAATAACAAAATAGCAGGTTACATTTTCCAAAGTTTTTTTTTTATCTAATTTCTCTACAAATTTACAAATTTGTAGGATTTCAATCGCATTATTTCTAGAGATATTCTATTGAACGGTCACTGTTGGACACCCTGTATATTATAAATTTGTCCCTAGACAAGTCATAGTTAATTTGAAACATTTCCTATTAAAATTTACAAACTTATTAACAACTGGGACTTTTATAAAGGTGACCATACATGCCAAACTTTACGTATAAGAATTAAATAATTTAGATACATATCTAGGCAACACTTAACGAGATACAATACCGTATTACTATGGGCAAGAGTTTCCCTAACCCTAAATACTTTAAAAACTTCAACGGTTTTTATCGTTAACAAAACCTAAATCATTTGTATTAAAACTGGTTCAATTTGGCAAAAATTGACTAATATTTTTCTAAATTCTGATTCACTAGATATTAAAAAACCTGCTTTTTTTAATTGTTTCTTCACAATGAAGATATTTTGACTTAATACACAATGGCGCAGATAGAAATTTTATCGATAAAATATGCAGGCGCCGGCAAGGATGGATTTTCTAACTTCGTCACAGCATTAAAAGTGTCTCAAATTACAAAAAATCTACAACCACCTATGTTGGCTGTCGTGCAACGTGGCAACGTTGTGCCCTTATTGCCGGCGCCTACCCAAATCCAGGGGCACTAGTACATTCCTTAACTGTCATTAGTGTCAGTCGTGAGGCCTCAGTTTACATGGTTTTAAATACTTTGTACCACCTCGCCAAAGAGCTTTTTCTATTCCTATTGCTTCATCGTAACCTAATAATCTACTTTCGGGATATACTATTAAATACTTTATATTCTTATAGGACTAAACTAATAATATCAGGACGCATTTTCCCTAAATCCACTACATTGTAATAAGAACACTATCCAAATGTGCTGATTGTTCCTTTCAATAAGTTTATTTTTTTACTATTATCTCGTAAGCTTTCCAGATTAGCGTACAATTACTTTTCTTTTAAAAACCAGAAATTAAGTCATTTTTTTAGAGATAAATTTCTTAAAAACCTTAAGTTTCCCATTTTTTTTTATTAACAATTATGAACAAATTAACGTCAGAAATAAAACTAACCTTAAAGTGACATAAAAGAACTATTATTTTTAGCACCTCCCGGTAATAATGTACCCCACTGTCGGAATAATTACACGTTATATATTTGAATATCTTCCCCTCTATTTTATTCCGTTTCCAGTACTAAACAGTAACCTCCTGACTTAAACAGAATTATTAAGTGATAATTTTTAAAGGGAAACGCTTAATTAGAATTTTGACAATGTGTCAATGTCAAACCGCTGTCAATAAAGTCAATCTGATTCGTTGAACTTATTTATCCATATATCTACCAGTTCAATTTACAAGAAACTTTTTTTAAATACGTTTCTTCCGGCATCAATGTTTCGTAATTTAAAAAAAAACTTGAGATTCTTTGTAACGTGCTGACATCTAAACTCTTCCAAGGAAAACATGCTAACACGCAACCCGAGCACACAGAACAGCTCCCTTGAAAGACCAAGAACGTCGTATCCCTAGTCTTAACCTCACTTTTGCTTTTCACTTCCTAATTTTACGGATAATCTTACGAAACGAAGCAGTCCACTTGGTCCTAGTTAGTTTGGCACAGTCGCTCTCGTCCAGAGTGCTGTTCGGGCAGAATTTGTCTTTCGGCGTTGTGGTGTTGCTCTTGTAATCGCCGCAAATGTCAGAGGAGAAGCCTGAATCGCTGCCAAAACCTGAAAGTATAAAAAATGATCAAGTATGGAACAGTAGATCTACGAATAATACGTGGTGGTACAGTAGAAGTTCATTATGTACCTCTAAAACTATTCCTATTCTCGGTGCTGAATCCATCCAGCTGATCGTCTTCTTCCTTGTCTCTCAGATAGCTGGATGACGTCTCGGACACGTCATCCATGTACGAGATCGATAATTCAGCGAAAGGGACGCTCAAGGAGGAGCATTCGCTCTGACCATATCCAGAACCTAGAAAAAAAAAGTAATTAATATCGTATAGTCAAAGTACTGAAAGAACTTATATATGACGTATGACATTAACGGCTGGCCTGAGTGGTCTTGGTTCATATAACTTTATTCAGTTGGTAATACGTCGGTATAAAGTTCAGGACCGGACTTTAAATTTCCTTAAATAGATGAAATATTGTAAAAAAAAGCATTTTGGGTATTTATTTACACACAAAATTATTAACGAGTTCAAAGAGCTACAATAAAATAATAATTTGAGCCACTTTGGGCTAGTACGGCATACAACAATCTAGAGAATTTTCGCACTCCCTATATCACATGATTGATGTCATTTTTATGTCATTTGTCAATGAAATTGTCGAGTGTTCTTAGTACTTTGAATATAACAATTATGACACAAATGTGCTGGTGTTAATCGTTTACCTGAAGGTGTTTCTTCAACAGGACAAAACCACTCGGAAAGACTCTCGCCTTCCCCGCAATGGATCGGAGATCTCGGAGGTTTGATCATGTTCCGCATTTCCAGAAATGGAGTTTGGAGGCAACCGAAGAGTTTACGACTAAAACAAAATTTCAAATGTTTAAACAGAGAAAAGCAACTGACGTATTATGTTAAAAAGTTCCAATCACTTTCATTTGACCTTGAAAACTACATTCAAACTGGATGATTCTTGGAAAAAATTCATATTTATGTGCTTAGAATCTCTATCGAGTCTTCTTTTTTATTATTATTGGCTGAGAGTGCACTTGCACTAATAACGTAAAAAAAACTGAACCTAATCGATAGAGATCACTCGAAGGTCATTTGAAGGTCATTTTTGAAATAAAATGAACAAAATTTTATTTTTACAATCTAAGTGAATACAGACAGCATAGGCTTCGTTTTCGGTCGCTCAGGTTGAGTTCTTGTCTCAAACAACATCCATAGAAATCACTCAAAGGTCACGTGAAAGTCACTTCCAAAAAACTACTTTTTTGGTAATTTAAGCAAGTTAAGAAGGGTAATCTTATCTTTTAAGTATTCACGTCACGTTCTAGTCTTCAAAAATTCCCCAAAGGTCTCTCGACGGTCAGCTAAGGTCATTGTTGAGTTAAAAACAACGAAATTTCTTTTTTCTCCAATCTGAGCGGGTAAAGAGGCATAGGTTTAGTTTCCCGCAGCTCAGGTTGAATTTTTGTCTTAAAGAGATCACTCAAAGGTCATATATATATATATATATATATATATATATATATATATATATATATATATATATATATACCATACCTTTGGTGTCTGTATACGTGGTATGAGTTAATAATCCCTGGAGGGTGTGCGAAGCCATTTGGCTTGTAAATCTTAATAATGAATGAAAAAATATTACTCTGAGCCAAGTTTTAAACAAACTTAAAAATTTTTCAAGTTAGTTAATCTCTGAAAGCAAAATTTCCAAAAATCTAAATCACACACATTTATTAGTGAAATTTTGTGTAGAATTAAAGTATGCACTCCAAAAAATTAAAAACTGCAACCTAACCTCAAAACTTACAATTATTTTGCTTATCTTTAATTTAAAAAGTATTCCTCAAGACCAATTCAACTCAAAATATGTGTTTAAAATACCAAAATACATGTCTCAGTCAAGTTTGATCATGGGCTTAGACTTATAACTTATAAAATATTAATAAAACGGCAATTTATTAGAGGGTAAAGAGCTTTTTATAGCGTTTTTAGCTAATTTTATAGGTTATCATCTTAAACTCATGACAAGACTTGTATTTTGATATCCCAAAACATATATTTCAAGATGGTCAAAACTGATCTCTATCAACACATTTTAAATTGAAGATTCAGCAATTTTGAGGTTAGATTGCACTTTTGAATTTGTTTGATTGCCCATTTGAATTCCGCACACTTAGATTATTGGAAATTTTGCTCTCGGAGATAAATTAACTTAAAAATTAAAATCAATAAAAGCATAATTGTTAATATAAAATAAAAGATAAGAAATTTCGTTGTTTTTATCTCGAAAATGACCTTCGAGTGATCTCTATCGATTCTCTTCAGTTTTGTTACATTATTAGTACACCCTCAGCCAAAAATAGAATAAAAAAAAATCGATAGGGATTCTACGTACATAAATTTGAATTTTTTCAAAAAATCGTCAAGCTTGAACGTAGTTTTCAAAGTCAAATGAAAGTCACTGTTAATTTAAAACATTTTTTCCCAATCTGCAATTTCATAACCTCTAATTTTAAAAAATTTATCTCGCTAGCGTTATCCCAAGTGGAGATATTTGATTTTCGAAAAAATTAGTTCCAAATATCCCATAGTGCGACGTTACCCACACAGCACTAGACGTCTTATAGACGTCATTTTTATATCCAGATTATCTCTGAATGACTTAAGACATAAATAAGGCGTCTTATAGACGTTGTTTTAAAGACGTCCATAAGATGTCTATATACAACGTCTTTAAGATATCTTTTAAAAATCTACATACTATATTTTATATGAAAATAAGTACAGTTGTGAATAATTTAATTGATAAAAACTAAAAAGCATTTCCTTCCCTATGGATTTTGTCGCAGTTGGGTAATAAGTTTGCAACGCCGCACAGAGCTCAGCTGAATATAAGTTGAGGTTAAAATTTTTGATTGAACGACAAATTTTTAGTAGCCTCACTACGACCTTGGTTAATAGAACTTTTGCGTGATCTTTTTTATCAATACTTTGGTGCTTTTTGTCACAGACTGTTTGATGTACCGATAACAATGACACACATAAATATGATGCCAGCGAAACAATAACTTTAAAAAACCCGCCTTTTGTTTCTGTCAACTGTCATTTTTCAGATTTGTGTTTCGTCATGTCGTTATTCCTTTTTAATGTTGTTGGGGTGACGACTGTGAAAATTTAGCTTTTGAAAGAATTTTATTAAAATAGTTGATTTTATCTATGTGCCTCTGAGAATCTTTTTTATTCGTGTTTATCTAATACTTAAGGTAAAATCGAGAATCATGTGTTCTTAGGAAAAACAGTAACGTTATTTATAGGTTGTGTTACAGGAAATTCCCGAATGCTTTACTGTTTATATTTTTATGGTAACTCTATGTTATTAGAAGTATGAAATGAAATCTTCAAAAATATTATCTATGCAAAAAAGGCTTGCACAGCTCATCCAGACCCGGTCCTAAATATTACAAGAAATATTACTAATGAAGTGGAAGGCGAAATGTTTGTTTATGGAGTGCTCCACTAATGAAACCTGTAAGATTTATTTTGTTCCTGATGATTGGCTTATATTTAAAGAACATAGAAAATAGAGTTTTGTTAATTACAAGAAGTAATTTTGTTTAAGGTTTTAGAAATTTCAAAACTGGGAGTAGGGTGCATTTATGACTTTGTAAAGCGAGCTTGTAAAATTACCATGTACAGTTGATTAGTACGAAAAGGAAAGAGAAAGTTCTACAATTCCAACTTGGCGAGACTTATTATGAGTAAGTTCTGTCTTTCATTATACATATTAACCTTGAAATAGCATAAATCACGATTCTATAGTAGAGGACAATTATAAAAATTCGCAAAAACATCAAAAAATTTACTCCCACAAATGATAAACTTTATCCTAATATTAAAATCAGTTTGTTATTAGGATCTACAGAGAAAACAGGACTGGTAAAAAGTCGGAAGAATGAGGAAATTTCAATCCAAACATGGCTGAAAAGGGCATCAGACCAGATTTGTTATTCGACTAAATAAAAATTCTTGTTTTTAAAACTATTTAAAGATTTGTGTACTTTTTATTTCAATAAACTTTTATTTTGTTGGTAGTCTACCTTTTAGAGTTATTATATCGAAGGGATAAACTAAGGCTTAAATTTGATAGCTTCACTTATAGTTCGAACAGTAGTAGTTCTGAAAATATTTGCTCTTCTACCTCACTTCTTAAATTTCAAATTAGAAAAAGTTTACATTATGCTTAAGTTATGTATTTTTTTGTATAAAGAGATTATGTTGAACATATTTTTTAAAGCAAATTATTCATGTGGAACCTGTAGTTATTTAAAAAGGTAGTGTATATTTTGGTCTTGATTTTTTTTTAATTAAAGTTATTTCCTGGATTTTTGAATAATTACGGTTTGACTTTGTAAACAAGACAAACAAAAAAATTAAAGGGACCCTTTTTAATGTACATAATTTTATTGGTGGAATATGTTGTTTTAATGTTGGGAAGGGACGTCCATAAGATGTTGTAAGCAAATGTCTTAAAGACGTTACCTTTTGTAACATAAGACGTCTATAAAACGTCTTATGGACGTCTCTAAGACGTATGTGTGCTGTTTGGGTAAGGAGCGAAAAAACATGGATATTGTGCTATTTATCTCGTGAATGTATTATTTCAAGTCGGCACATTTAAAAGAGTAACATCATATTTTCGCCATTCTCTTCATCACTTAATTTATAAACATATTAAATGTGATGTAACTCTCAAGATTCATCGATCAAATATCTGTTTTCTAATGCTTTTTTACGCGTACAAAATCATTAAAATAATATAATTATTTCCTGTTTTTTCCATGACCTAGAAAACGTCGCGACTTCTCCGCAGGTTGTTGTACCAATCATACGTTGTAAAACAATTTAAAAATGTTGGGTAACTCTTGCACAAATTTGCTTTTTGATAACATTACCCAACGTTATAAAAAATTGTTGATATTTTTATACGTTCGACGACTCGCCCTCGTTTCGTGAATGCTACGATCTTCACTTGAAGCCAATAATACCGATCTAAATTTTAACGTGGCCAATTGCAAGAGGGATTCTTGGAAATATTTATGGATTACGCAGGATAAATTCAGCTTAAAGTTAATGTTTATTTGTTCTAGTATGACGATAACATCAATTTTAGTCTATAAACAGGCTTAGGTTGGATTAAATTAATTTGGTACCACGAGTTTTATCTATAAGAAAATTAATTGTTATTGTATATTATTGTATTTATAGAACCAAAAGATAAGATTAAAACGTAAAAGTGTATTTCCTAGATTTTGAAAGTTTTTAAGTTTAAAATCAACGAAAAACCACGTAAGAAACGGAGGGCTAAAAATCACTGTTCTCCGATATATATATATATATATATATATATATATATATATATATATATATATATATATATATATATATATATAGGGTGATTCAAAAATCGATCACGAAACTTAAGGGGGTGATTCTACTTGACAAAATAAGTGTAGAGCTTCATATAATTTTTTTTCAAAATGTCATTCGTTTTCGAGTTACAAGCCGTCCAAGTTCAAGTTTTTATTTTTTGTTTTTTGAATTACTCGCTTACAGGAAAACCGATTTGACTAATATTTGAAAGATAGGCTAAGTCTTCTACGCTTCATCATTTTAGTAACAATTCACATTGATTGTTTGCCGCTAGAGGGCACTTTGCCTACATTGAAAATTGTTTTTTTGTCATAATTTTTTAGTGTTGACAGCTACAGTAGTTTTTGGCATAATTTCTGAAAGACTGATGCCAGGCCTTTAAAAAAGGTGCTCTTTATTTACATCGCTAAACCCAACGGTTTAGACGTAAATCACCCTTAAAAATTAAGTGGTAAATTTACTTTTCTCATTTCATTACCACCAGCTACCAGGTAAATAGCTATCAAAGTATACTAGAGCTGTCAGTTTAACATCAAATAAATTCGCTTTTTAAACTATTTAATTTATAATCTTAAAATAACTAATAATGGCTAATCAGTAAATATTCATATTATGGATTATTGCGATATACATTTAATTGATAAAAATTAATGAAACAGTACTAAACAAACTAAAAAAGATTCTCAAAATGTCCCCCATTTTCTTCCATACATTTCCTAACACTCTTCAAAAAATGTCGCCTAACTCGATGAAAAATTTCTGGTGTTTCTTTAATAATTTGGCACTTTTCGATTATCCTGAAGCGAAGATCCTCGACGTTGATTACTGGAATATCGTACACCAATTGTTTCAAATGACCCCAAAAGAAAAAATCCATAGGATTAAGGTCTGGTGACCTCGCTGCCCATGCCAATGGTCCACTTCGTCCTATCCATCGCTCAGGATACGTTGCATTCAAATACTGTCGGACACGTATACTAAAGTGGGGCGGAGCTCCGTCTTGGAGGATCCACATGTTGGCCCTTACTTCCAATGGCACATCTTCCAGATACAATGGGAGACGATTTTGGATAAAATCTAAGTATACGTCACCAGTTAATGGGCCATCAAAGAAATGAGGACCAATAAGGTAATCTCCTATTATCCCTGCCCACACATTTAGTGAAAATCTACACTGATGTTTCGTTTCTACCACATTGTTTGGGTTCTCGTAAGCATATGTGTGGATGTTGTGTAGATTTGTTATGCCATCACGAGTGAAACCAGCTTCGTCAGTGAATAATATGACGCCAATTAATCGATTATCGTGTTCATACTTAGCTAGGATCTGATTGCACATTTCCAACCGTCTCGGCCGATCATCGTCATAGAGCCTGCACCTTTTTTGAATGAAACGGGTAGAGTTGTTCTTCTCTTAGTATCCTCCATGAACTAGCCTGACAGAGCCGCACTTCATTCCCAATTTTTCTAGTACTAATACCTGGATTATCTTCAATAATTTCAAGCACTCTTTCTTCTTGTTGCACGTTTCTAGCAGTTCTAGGTCTTCCCCTATTTCCATTATAACTTTTAAAGGAACCACATTCCGCAAGCCTCCTGTGCACACTGGAAAATGTTTGAGCATGAGGGATATTTCTTTGCGGATAACTCTCCATATAATATCTTCTTGCCAACTCTGCATTACCATTTGCTTTTCCATAACAAAAATGGATATCACAATATTCGATATTTGAATATTGGTGATTAGCCATTATTAGTTATTTTAAGATTATAAATTAAATAGTTTAAAAAGAGAATTTATTTGATGTTAAACTGACAGCTTTAGTATACTTTGATAGCTATTTACCTGGTAGCTGGTGGTAATGAAATGAGAAAAGTAAATTTACCACTTAATTTTTAAGGGTGATTTACGTCTAAACCGTTGGGTTTAGCGATGTAAATAAAGAGCACCTTTTTTAAAGGCCTGGCATCAGTCTTTCAGAAATTATGCCAAAAACTACTGTAGCTGTCAACACTAAAAAATTATGACAAAAAAACAATTTTCAATGTAGGTAAAGTGCCCTCTAGCGGCAAACAATCAATGTGAATTGTTACTAAAATGATGAAGCGCAGAAGACTTAGCCTATCTTTCAAATATTAGTCAAATCGGTTTTCCTGTAAGCGAGTAATTCAAAAAACAAAAAATAAAAACTTGAACTTGGACGGCTTGTAACTCGAAAACGAATGACATTTTGAAAAAAAATTATATGAAGCTCTACCCTTATTTTGTCAAGTAGAATCACCCCCTTAAGTTTCGTGATCGATTTTTGAATCACCCTGTATATATATATATATATATATATATATATATATATATATATATATATATATATATATATATATATATATATATATATATATATATATATATATATATATGCAACAATTTAGTTGCATCTGAAAAGTAATGATGATTATTTTTAGTAAAGCAGACTGTTTGCTGCCTAACCGAAAAGTAGGATTGCAGCAAATTGGCAGCAACACCCCTGACCCTCGTACGCACCAAGCTTTGATAAAAAGCAACCGTTCTCTCGTATTCACTAACGTTGAATGAACAAGCCCTTTAAGATCCCTAAAAAACGAAATCTAACGTGTTTAGATCAGGAAATCTTGGTGGCCATAAAACAGGTCCGTCTCTACCCATCCAAAGATGACCAAAAGTATCTGTTAAATAGCAATGTACTAAATTATCAAAATGTGGTGTAACTACAGCTTTTAAAAAAATATAAAAGTTTTAATTTCGCCAAAATCTTGCATCATTATGTTAGCTTGCAAATTATCTCCACTCGACATGAATGTAAATCTACTTAAGCACTTAAAAAGCGAGATTACTTCACACTTAAAAAACAATACTATTACTATCGATAATTTCCAAATAAATGTACCGAGTGTACTTGAAAGAACTTGCTTTTTGTCGCGTTAAATACAAAATTTAAATTTTCACGTTATAAACAATTTTTTTCATACTTATGATGATTCGGTGATATCCTCTTGTATGACGCCTTGGCATAAGCGCAAACTGAACACTTCTTCTGTTTACAATTGGCAAGATGTTCCACGGCCTTCTGGAACTGCGAGGCCAGCGTGGAACTGTGGTAGTCAGCTGGTTTGTACATGGCCACCTGTAACAAAATAAAACAATAGATAGAACACTCCGTAACAAAACAGATGAAATAAGCTTCCCTATGACAGCTGTCAGATCAACGTAATCAGAGTTCTTCACCGGTCATCTTCAAACACATTTTAGTTCAACGTCATTGCGGGTGAAGGTTATATATAGTATATATATTAGGGAGAAAAAATTCAACTCCAATCATGAAATTAAACAAACAATTTACAAGCATTATATATATATATATATATATATATATATATATATATATATATATATATATATATATATATATATATATATATGTTTATACGGATTTCACGGATTCCTCCGTGTGAGACGCATTAGCAGTGGTTATATCCACATTATGCTGTTGTAGTGCTGAAATCACATTCAGCAAACGTACAACTATATGCAACTCCGTATGTAAGTAAAATAAATGCGAAACAGTAAATGCAAACTTCTCTCCATCATATCCCTTCTGTGTTAGAGGTTGCACAGTTAGAATAAACTGTAATAAAACACAATTCATCCTATTCCACCACCATCGAGATGGTGGCCTACCTGTACCATCATACCGAGAAAAAAGTCAAAGCTTACACTCCCCGCCACAGTGATACGGCAGAGATACATGTTTCGTCTCTCACTAGACTCATCAGGGTACCGACATGCACCTGGCTATATATATATATATATATATATATATATATATATATATATATATATATATATATATATATATATATATATCGTTCATTGCTTAGAATATAGCCACCAACTCCTATAATACAAGAACACTGCACCGAGATTTGTGACATCATCACCTGGATTCAGATCTCTCGGATAAATAATTACAATATAAAAATGGGTCGTTTTTATTAATTTGCATTCCAAAACTGATTTTTCAGTGAAATACAAAAAGATCTCTAAGATTATTAGTATTATTTTGTATAATATTCAAAAATCTTGCCTTTTTGATACTCCTGTTGTAACTTCGCTTGGAAAACAAGGAAATTACAACACTAAATAAGAAATAACCATTGAATTTAAACTTTTTGTTCTTATTTCTTCTAAACTACGTTGCATTCCTTGGTTTTTGTATTAAAAGTACAATATTCTGAACTTCGATTATAGACAGAAAGTCAAAAATGGACCGTTTGTATTAATATACTTCAAGAAATGCATTTTTTTGGAAATCTCGAAAAAATCTATACATATATATATATATATATATATATATATATATATATATATATATATATATATATATATATATATATATATATATATATGTATATATATATATATATATATATATATATATATATATATATATATATATATATATATATATATCATTACTTAGAATATAGCCACCAACTCCTACAATACAAGAACACAGCGCCGAGAGATGTGACATCATCACCTGGAGTCGTATCTCTTAGATGAAGAATTACAATATCTCAAAAACTATTGGACCAATCGGGCACAACTTTTGCACACTTTCAAAGGACCTTTATAACCAGTGAAAACGTTGTTAACTATTTCTTATGCCTATTGTTGTAAAAGTTATTAAATGTTTATAAAAAAACGAAAAAAAAAATTTTTTTTTTGCGGTCATCTCTGTAAATAATAAACCGATTTTGACGTTCACAAGCTTAAATGAAACGTCTTTTGTTACCTACAACTTTCTCCTTTATCATTTTCATCTACAACGCAACCGAAAAATTCTACATGGGAAAAACTGATTTTAAGAACTTTAAAAATTGTTTAAAATTCGAGGACAAAAATTTAGCTGTTACTTTTGACGCAACCATTCTTAAATTTACTTCAGCCATCGTTTTTTGTTCTCAAAGTGCTGTCAAACATTTATACGCAAAACGGCCTTTTTTTTTAACAGAATAATTGGCTACTATAGGAGTTATAAGATCAAAGCAAATCTAGCACTTTGTTCTTATTATAGGAGTCGTTGCTACATTAGTTACTGATGACTTTATATATATATATATATATATATATATATATATATATATATATATATATATATATATATATATATATATATCATTCATTGCTTAGAATATAGCCACCAACTCCTATAATACAAGAACACTGCACCGAGATTTGTGACATCATCACCTGGAGTCAGATCTCTCGGATAAATAATTACAATATAAAAATGGGTCGTTTTTATTAATTTGCATTCCAAAACTGATTTTTCAGTGAAATATAAAAAGATCTCTGAGATTATTAGTATTATTTTGTATAATATTCAAAAATCTTGCATTTTTGGTACTCCTGTTGTAACTTCGCTTGGAAAACAAGGAAATTACAACACTAAATAAGAAATAACCATTGAATTTAGACTTTTTGTTCTTATTTCTTCGAAACTACGTTGCATTTCTTGGTTTTTGTATTAAAAGTACAATATTCTGAACTTCGATTATAGACAGAACGTCAAAAATGGACCGTTTGTATTAATATACTTCAAGAAATGCATTTTTTTGGAGAATTTTTGGAAATCTCGAAAAAATCTATATATATATATATATATATATATATATATATATATATATATATATATATATATATATATATATATATATATATATATATATGTATATATATATATATATATGTATATATATATATATATATATATATATATATATATATATATATATATATATATATATATATATCATTACTTAGAATATAGCCACCAACTCCTACAATACAAGAACACAGCGCCGAAAGATGTGACATCATCACCTGGAGTCGGATCTCTCAGATGAAGAATTACAATATCTCAAAAACTATTGGACCAATCGGGCACAACTTTTGCACACTTTCAAAGGACCCTTATAACCAGTGAAAACGTTGTTAACTATTTCTTATGCCTATTGTTGTAAAAGTTATTAAATGTTTGTAAAAAAACGAAAAAAAAATTTTTTTGCGGTCATCTCTGTAAATAATAAACCGATTTTGACGTTCACAAGCTTAAATGAAACGTCTTTTGTTACCTACAACTTTCTCCTTTATCATTTTCATCTACAACGCAACCGAAAAATTCTACATGGGAAAAACTGATTTTAAGAACTTTAAAAATTGTTTAAAATTCGAGGACAAAAATTTAGCTATTACTTTTGACGCAACCATTCTTAAATTTACTTCAGCCATCGTTTTTTGTTCTCAAAGTGCTGTCAAACATTTATACGCAAAACGGCCTTTTTTTTTTAACAGAATAATTGGCTACTATAGGAGTTATAAGATCAAAGCAAATCTAGCACTTTGTTCTTATTATAGGAGTCGTTGCTACATTAGTTACTGATGACTTTATATATATATATATATATATATATATATATATATATATATATATATATATATATATATATATATATATATATATATATATATATATATATATATATATATCATTCATTGCTTAGAATATAGCCACCAACTCCTATAATACAAGAACACTGCACCGAGATTTGTGACATCATCACCTGGAGTCAGATCTCTCGGATAAATAATTACAATATAAAAATGGGTCGTTTTTATTAATTTGCATTCCAAAACTGATTTTTCAGTGAAATATAAAAAGATCTCTGAGATTATTAGTATTATTTTGTATAATATTCAAAAATCTTGCATTTTTGGTACTCCTGTTGTAACTTCGCTTGGAAAACAAGGAAATTACAACACTAAATAAGAAATAACCATTGAATTTAGACTTTTTGTTCTTATTTCTTCTAAACTACGTTGCATTTCTTGGTTTTTGTATTAAAAGTACAATATTCTGAACTTCGATTATAGACAGAACGTCAAAAATGGACCGTTTGTATTAATATACTTCAAGAAATGCATTTTTTGGAGAATTTTTGGAAATCTCGAAAAAATCTATATATATATATATATATATATATATATATATATATATATATATATATATATATATATATATATCATTACTTAGAATATAGCCACCAACTCCTACAATACAAGAACACAGCGCCGAAAGATGTGACATCATCACCTGGAGTCGGATCTCTCAGATGAAGAATTATAATATCTCAAAAACTATTGGACCAATCGGGCACAACTTTTACACACTTTCAAAGGACCTTTATAGCCAGTGAAAACGTTGTTAATTATTTCTTATGCTTATTGTTGTAAAAGTTATTAAATATTTATTAAAAAACCAAAAAAAAATTTTTTTGCGGTTATATGTGTAAATAATAAACCGATTTTAACGTTCATAAACTTAAATGAAAGGTCTTTTTGTTACCTACAACTTTCTCCTTTATCATTTTCATCTACAACGCAACCGAAAAATTTTACACGCAAAAAACTGATTTTAAGAACTAAAAATTGTTTAAAAATTGAGGACCAAAATGTAGCTGTTACTTTTGAAGCAGCCATTCTTAAATTTACTTCGGCCATCGTTTTTTGTTCTCAAAGTGCTGCCAGTCAAACATTTATACGCAAAACGGCCTTTTTTTTAACAGAATAACTTGGCCACTATAGGAGTTGTTGTAAGATCAAAGCAAATCTAGCACTTTGTTCTTATTATAGGAGTCATTGCTACAACAGTTACTGATGACTTCAAATATATATATATATATATATATATATATATATATATATATATATATATATATATATATATATATATATATATATATATATATATATATGATGATATAATAACTGAAACTGCACAAAATTATTCGAAGTTAAATTCTTTGTACTTGAAAATCAGCAATTTTACATTACACTGCCATTAGTAATCTCATTTAATTTCCTCGTTTTACATACTGAAAAATAAAACGAAAAGAATTACGTAAACATGTGAAAACATCGAACTTTACCCAATACAAAAACCGTATTTTTAAAGATAAGTACATGACGAAATAAATCAATAGATTTTCTTACGAATAAATAATAAAGAGTCTATTATTAAACTGTAATAGTTAGAATACATTCTAAAACTGGTTGTAGTACCATTAGACAAAATCTAAAAATAAAGTTGAATGTATCAGTTGTGAGTGGAGGTCACAGATTATCGATATGCGGAAACCAATTACTATCGACTTGAATCGATGGTACTGTGAAAAAGGATGACCAGTTTAAATAAGACACAGACACAAACGCAAAAATAAAGCCTCTGAATCAACCAAAAAATCAACAAAATTTTCAAAACTTGCCGTGTTATAAATAAAACAAAACCAATTTCAATTCTTGTACATCAATTTAAACTCTATTTTAAAACCAAACACCACACACTTGTTACATTGTCGGTGCACAAACATGAATTCTTATACCATTCAAAAACAGTTTTATCGATACAAAAAACTTCGATGCATAGTCCCATATCTATTGGTGCCCTCAAGCTATGGTTGTAAGAGTCTAAAATGGGAACGAGCTCACCATAAAAACTAGTTTTATGTTTTTAGCCGAGAAGTAGCATAAAAGTGTGTTCTTATGATTATATCACTATAATTATGAATAAAATAATCATATATCTTGATTTTATTGTGTTATGATTGAGATTCGACTGGTTTTATGATATTTCTAAATGAAAACATTCTAATAACTTTGTTTTATTTGTATTCACATGGCGTAGCCGCACGGAAAACAATATTAAGGGCCCTCACACACTTTGAAACCAACCTTCCCGACTGACCTGTACAGGTATGATTGTGCAGGTTGAGTGGAACGTGTGTATGACAAAATTGAAGATTTTTATATGTATTTTCGATGGCGGATTCCCAAAAAATGGACCGATAATTGTTACAAACAAAAAAATTGCTAATAATTTTGGTAATGTAAAATAAAAAATAATCACGTATGCAGTTACGTATGGAGAGAGGACCATAATTGTATTTGCAGGAAACAAACTGTGTGTGTATATATTCTTTCCTTTTTTCTGCTTGAAAGGATAATTTATACATATAAAAATTATTTGAATACGGCAGATAGATTTCTTACTGAAATTTTGATTTTTAAAGGTAAAATTACTCTATAACAACTATAATTCTAGAATTTTTATTTAGTTTCAAAAAACTTTAAATAAACATTAATCCAATATTATTGAAAACACCTCATGTAATTTTTAGATTTGTTCAAGGACCACATGAACAATTGAGTGCTATAAAGAATTGTTATCAGTAAATCTCCAAAATTCATCATATCGTCATGTTAACTGTGGTGGACATCCTTTATAAACCGCAATTTTTCTCGGACAATTTTTTTTACGCTTTTTGTTCAATAATCTCACGCTAATAATTAGAAAAAAATTAATGTTTATAAATTTTCTTACGACGGGAAACCGATGCGTTACGGAAAAAATTGGGAAAGTGAATAAACCGATTACTAGAGTTTTCACAGAGGAAAAAGTTGTCGGTCTACTCATAATTAAGCCGTACAAGAAATTACAAAAGTATATTAATGGTTCTCCTTACAAGTGAGTGGGCTCCAAAACTATTATATCGTATGAAAGAAAATATATGGAAAGTATTAAACTGAAAAAACTAAAGCAGCGCACCAACACATGCAAAAATAATTGTAATAACTGAAGGTTCTTATGCTATTGTATTGTTGATTTTATGATTAGAAACTTATAATTAAAAAATTATATATATATATATATATATATATATATATATATATATATATATATATATATATATATATACGGCATGGAATATTGCGGCCAAAAATACGAATGTGTCATCTGGCAACATGGGGAAGAAAATCTCAAAAGTTTCCTGGAACACATAAAGAGTATACATCCCAAAATTAAATTCACCATGGAGACAGAACAGAAAAGAAAACTACCGATTCTGGATATCCTACTGAAAAGAAAAGAGGATGGCTTGCTTTCGCACACTGTCTACAGAAAGTCCACTCACACCAACAGGTGAGGTACGCCGATTCACATCACCACCCCGCCCAATTATTTGCAGTAGTGAAATCACTTGCGTTTCGATCGCAGTCCCTTACAGATCCAGAAAATTATCACAAAGAGATGAACATACTGCAAGACGCACTAAAGAACGGTTATAAAAAAGAATATATAGACAAGGCTCTAAAAAACAAACACTTGGCCCCAAAAAATCGCGAAAACCAAGAGAACAGCTCCAAAGCTTTTGTTCCTTATGTGAGAGGCACCACAGACAAGATCGCAAGAATTCTCAGGAGACGCAACATTGAAACCATTTTCACCACAGACCGTAAAGTAAAAGATCTCTTGCCAACACCTAAAGAAAGAATCCCTCTAGAAAACCAGGAAGTGTACGAAATTCCATGTGGAGAATGCAGCTCATCTTACGTAGGCCAAACCAACCGTAAAATAAGCGCCAGAAGAGACGAACATATGAACGCTGTCAAGCAAAAAACAACTTCTTCTGCTCTGGCCCAACACTGGTTAAACACAGGACATAAGATAAATTTTTCGGGAACAAAACTGCTGTCGAGATGTGAAAACCTGTCCACAAGAGTTATAAGAGAAGCCATTGAAATTGTAAAGAGGCCCAACAACTTAAATAGCAGAGATGATAGCCAACGCGTGCCTAATACTTGGAAAAATCTGCTTACAAAACATCATATATATATATATATATATATATATATATATATATATATATATATATATATATATATATATATATATATATACATATTTGTTTGTTTTTCTTGAGATTATGGTCCGTTAAAAATGAAATTAAAATGTAATGGTGGTGTATGGAATTTTCTGTATATTACATTTTTTTAAAACATTAACGTTTCGGTATTTTTTTCCTTCGTCAGAATGTGTATAGCTTGAACAATGATTCAGGAACAACACTGCACTCACATGTATAAATTTATTTAAAAATTATGTTCTATTGAGAATTTAATTTTCTCGAGATTCACAGGGTTCAAGATGACCACGTGTGTCATCTTGAAGAATAATCCCAAGAAAAACAAACAAATAAAAATATTTTAATAATGTCCAAGAAATAAATAAGAAATACCTCATATATATATATATATATATATATATATATATATATATATATATATATATATATATATATATATATATACCGGGTGTCAACGAATCTATTAGACAAGTCATAATTTCTAGAGTATTATGTGTATCAAAATGAGAATTGGTACAGGTAAATGGTGTGTAAATGTTGATGTTACTGATATTTAAATGCTCGATATCCATGCTTTTTTAGTATTTTTCTTGCTGATTCATAACTTATCTGCAGTTCTTGACTAATTTTTCTTAACGAAACTGTTTTATCAACCTCAACCATAGTAAGTACGTTAATCCCAGTCCCTTCATTAATGATAAACCTCTGTTCCGCCTCTTGATTTCCTATTTGCCTAAAACGAGTCTCGACATATACACGGAAAATACTGATGGGCTAGATGTTGCCGATTCGGATATCTATGAGCATACAACTCGGCAGCATTCATTGAATTTCTATGACACTCTCCAAATATTAATAACATATCCACTTTTTCACTTTGAGTATACATTATTTTAACGAAAATTTAAACTGAACTTAACGAAAATTAGGAAACTTTTACGTCTGTTCTTAGAGCGTATGTCACTGTCATTATCTACTTAAGTGAGTGCTTTGTTTTCCAAAGAAGACTTGATAAAAACAGTTGCAAATTATTATGCATCATGGCTGTCCATGGCGCACTTGTCATAAGTAAATAAATTATCCAGTATTTTGCTTAATAATATTTAATTTCTGTTCTTACGTCTAATCCAATCGCAAATAAATTAGTACCGTTAGATTCGTCAAAGAATGCTTTTTTCGAAAAGTAGTTGTCAAAAAGGGGTCGCCATTTGAAAATTAATAGTTAGAAATGAAAACGTAATTTTGTCAACTTGTCTTATTCCTGTCTTTCATACTAGTAACTAAAACTTTGCGATTGTATTTTTTTGACATCACCTAAGGCCCTTAGATTAGTTTGCGTCCGATCATGGCCACCTAGATGCAATTTTAAAAGTGGCTCTAAAAAAATGAAGTAGACGTAAAAAGTTTTTAAAATGTCACATTCTGATCTAGAATTGTCTCAGAAATCCAAAAATGTTAAAATATACAGGGTGTTCCATTTAAAAATTCAAAACCGGGGCCACTTCCGATGAAACCGGAAGTGGCCGGAAAGTGGAAAATATGCGAAAACTCTCCCCTTCACATACCATTTACCTGTACCAATTCTCATTTTGATACACATAATACTCTAGAAATTATGACTTGTCTAGTAGATTCATTGACACCCGGTATATATTTAAAATATAAATGTAAATCGGCCCGAGAGATATGTGGAGCCTTTATTTTTATTTTGTCTAAAACTCCATCAATTCTTCAGTTGATACATCACCTATACATTTTAGCGCTTGGCGAAAAAACCACAACTTTATTTTATATTACAGTCACGTCTGTATTTACAAGGATGTCCAGTGTTATCAGTAATCGATTACATTGCAACGCTCCGTGTTCTAATAAATAAACACCTTTGTTGTCTTGTTTGCCCGAGGAATATTTAATCGGAATGAAACATACATATCACCATCACGGGATGGGTATTCATCAACCAAAAAAATACGCTTATGTCATAATGAACACACAACGCAATGCATCGTTATGTATGTGTGTATTTTTTTCTAGAATTATCTGGTAAAATAATGCATAGGAAAGATTTATTTTTAATAAATTAGGGACACTACACATATTAATCGGTAATGTATAAGTAATAATAATTACTGCTTAGTCACAGAAAAGTAATTACGGTCGGAGAAGGTTTGGTGACGCGAAAACCAGCATGGATCGATTGAAGGAAAAAAATATTTTAGTTAAAACTAAGCCTATCGTGATTTCGTTAAAACGAATGTTCTAAAATTAGAAATTTGGGTTATACAAATCTTTGCTTGAAAATAAAAAAGAAATATAACTAATTCATTGCGATGATTTGCGTAATCTCATGGTCTTTTCTAAGATGACCATGGCGTCTGTTTCTCGCATTATTTTCACACTAAATTTCACTTGAAATCAAAAAAATCTAACCGCAACAATATCTAACATCTTCTTCTTTACAAAATCTTCAAAATTAAACTCGAATCAAGGACATTCTGTATAATATATGTGCCATACATTTTTAAATAGTTACATTATGGTCAAGGCAGAAAAAAATGTTTAATTAGGTTTATTTGCTGAGCTAGGTCAATGTGTAACTAATACACTTGTCTCGAGTTAAAAAAAAAAAACACGATAAAAGTAGGAATTAACACAATTTACATTAATCGATACGATACAAAAACGTATAAAAGTGTATGTATACCAAGTACAAATATTTTCAATTAGGGTAGAAGGGTAAATATGTACGAAAGAAATGGTTTTCAACTTAGAAAGTGGCAACACTGGCGTTGCTAGATATCATCTGATATATCAGGACTCGCTTACTTGTTTGTCTAAAAATTGTTAAAGGGCAATAATTCGTGCTCATTTTTTATATTACTGGTTTTGTTCTGATTCAGTTAAGTGGTGTAGTTTGTATTCAAATTAATTTTGTTGAAATGGCTGGAAGGAAAGAACACTACATATGTCAATTTTATATTACGAAAACAGATCCCAATAAATCTAGTTGAAGAGCAATTTGTAAAAACTGCCAGGCTTCAGGCACAACATGGTTTTGTACTAAAAGTATTGAGCAGCAAGATGCAATTTATCCGGATAAGTAGTGTGTGTACTTAGCTAAGTAACAAAGTTTTTAACATTTAACAGTTAATTCTTGTCAGGACTCGCTTACTTGTTTGTCTACAAATTGTTAAAGGGTAATAATTCATGCTCATTTTGTTGTATTACTGGTTGTGTTCTGATTCAGTTGAGTGATATAGTTTGTATTCAAATTATTTTCGTTGAAATGACTGGGCGGAAAGAACACTACATATGGTAATTTTATATTGAGAAAATAGATCCCAATAAATCTGGTTGAAGAGCAATTTGTAAAAACTGCAGGCTTCAGGCACAACATGGTTTTGTACCAAAACTACTGAGCAGCAAGATGCAATTTATCCGGATAAGTAGTGTGTGTACTTAGCTAAGTAACAAAGATTTTAACATTTAACAGTTAATTCCTGTCAGGACTCGCTTACTTGTTTGTCTACAAATTGTTAAAGGGTAATAATTCATGCTCATTTTGTTATATTACTGGGTGTGTTCTGATTCAGTTGAGTGGTGTAGTTTGTATTCAAATTATTTTTGGTTAAAATGGCTGGGAGGAAAGAACACTACATATGGCAATTTTATATTAAGAAAATAGATCCCAATAAATCTGGTTGAAGAGCAATTTGTAAAAACTGCAGGCTTCAGGCACAACATGGTTTTGTACTAAAAGTACTGAGCAGCAAGATACAATTTATGCAGATAAGTAGTGTGGGTACTTAGCTAAGTAACAAAGTTTTTAACATATAACAGTTAATTCTTGTCAGAACTCGCTTACTTGTTTGTCTACAAATTGTTAAAGGGTAATAATTCATGCTCATTTTGTTATATTACTGGCTGTGTTCTGATTCAGTCGAGTGGTGTAGTTTGTATTCAAATTATTTTCGTTTTTGACACAGCATTAGCTTATTTCTTGATAATTAATGTTATGAATACACGCTTATTTTACGACAAAATATTAAATTTCAGATTTAATATGCCCCAAACTCCCCAAATAATCTAAATAATACGGCATACAATTTTAAAACTCCAAATCTTCGTGTTGCCGAAGCGGGGAAACCCCGACATTACACGGCACGGTGGTGGCACTTTGATTCGGTACTTCCCTGAATTCAGAGCGTGACGTCATCACTACTATACAAACGAAATGTCAGCTATGAAATTAGGGCATCAGTTGCACTCCGGCAGCTGAAGTGAGTGAGTCGCCTGGAATTGCTGGCCTGGTGTTGTGTTCCCTGGTTGAAGAGGACGGCGATTGCATCTTTCGAGAAGAAAGAAGTGAAGCAAAGACGGACGAGGCAGTTCCCTATTGGTAGCGTTGCTGTCTACAACATAACCTGAAAAATGGGTTCTCTAATCTATAGAAGCACATCAAAGGGTATTTGGCACCCAGACAGACGCAATCAGCAATCCTCATATATGAATGATGTGTGCATGAATGCAGGAAAGAAGATCAACCTTATATTGAAGGCGAAATGTAAGACAGACCGGAGGTTTACAAGGCCACGGCCCGGAAACCAATAGACACTCACAGCGCGCTTCTGTAGACTGTAGCTTCACTACAGTAAACAGAAGTAAGATCGTGAGAACCTTCAGTTCAGGAGGCGTTTTAGCTGGTAGGAATCCGGCACTACCTACACACTTCGTGCAGGTGTCTATGCAAGATTTCTTCTCCTTGAAAAAAAAATTAAATTAAGGACATTACGAGTTGTTCTTCCTGAGACAATTCGTCCTTTTCCAGATCGAGCATAGCTCTCAGGGACCACGTTGACTATTCTATTTTTTAGGCAGCTTTCGGAAACATTTTGGTGGGCGTGTCTCATGGACTTTCCGCGCTTCATAATAATTAATCAAAATACTCTAAACCTACATTTCCCTCGAACATGCCAACTGATCAAAAACTCCGATTTCATCGACATCTTTATTTTTACCCAATCGGTCATACCGATGACCAGATTTAAAACCCGGAGATTTTTTTCATCACGTCGATATCTAAAAGCAATTAAACCAAAAACGAATCGGCACAATTTTCTACAAACAACCCACAGCGGAAGCATAAAAGGTCGGTGAAATTTGAGAAATTAAAAACAACTCTCTAGAACCGTCTGCGGGAGATACACACCAGCGGATATATACGCACAAAAGTGCATTACTGTTGTTGTGTGCTGTATTGTAATAAACGTTGCTATAGCAATGATTAAGTCCCATTGTTCGGAGCGCCGTTCGCATGAATTTTTGTTAATTAATGTAATTTAAACAGTCTTTCTTGTGGTTTAACATGTTATTTAAATAATGGCGAGTGGGTAGTATTGTTGGCAGTATATTAAATATTATTACAAATCTTAAAAGAGAAATTTTATATAAATTAAAAGTCTGATAATACAGAAATTTGTTTTATCGTTGTTACAAAAAATGCATAAGGTCTTAGTGTTCGGTTAAAACCATTTTTTGAAGTGAACACTTTCCCTGCCTGTGCTTTTGCATTGTACAATTTCAAGAATTCCGTTAAGCTGCAACAAAATTCCATCTTGGCGATATTCCGATTGATTTATTACTATTTCATGTACGTGTTTGGTAGTATTAAAATCGAAAGTTATGAATTTATATTAGATCTGCCACAAGCGCGAAAGTAAACTGTGCATATCTTCAAAAACACACGGAACTTTTAGAAAAAAATATGTAACACGTTATTTATTCATTAATATTTATTTGCTCAGATTCCAAAGTATTCTCCATTCGAGTCGATACACATAGGCCGTCAATTGTTTCAATGGTCCTACAAAAAACTCCTGATTTAGATGTGCAGTAACTGACTTTTTTCTAATTCTAGGAAAGTTTTATTTAAGAACCACAAACAGTAACGTAAATAAAAAGTTTGAGCTAGTGTAAAAATTAAAAACTGCTA
Organism: Diaprepes abbreviatus; assembly: GCA_034092305.1. Lineage (NCBI taxonomy): Eukaryota > Metazoa > Arthropoda > Insecta > Coleoptera > Curculionidae > Diaprepes > Diaprepes abbreviatus. The sequence continues at coordinate 3,396,047 of JASJET010000127.1, forward strand.
GTGAAACTTTATGTATACAGAGTGTCCGGAAAATACGTCTACAACGTTTGATGACACTCTTGCTATCAAGATAAGTCAAGTTAAGCCAACTTAGTTATATGCTACAATAAGGCCTTTGACAAAGTGAGACATGATCACCTTATCAGTCTATTGACGGAAAAGAACCTCGATAAAAGAGACATCAGAATTATATCGAATATTTATTACAATCAGAAAGCAGTAGTGCGAGTGGAGCATGAGACGACTGAAGAAGTCGAAATAAAAAGAGGAGTGAGACAAGGGTGTATACTTTCACCGACCTTGTTCAATCTTTACTCTGAGGACATAATGAATAGGGCACTTATTGACCAATTCGTTGGTATTAAAATAAATGGAATTTTAATAAACAACCTCAGATACGCCGATGACACAGTACTTATCGCAGAAACACTCGAGGATCTCCAGACCTTAGTCAATAGAGTAGCAACAGTCAGTGAAGAATATGGACTGTCACTAAACATAAGAAAAACAAAATGCATGTTAATATCCAAATCAACCCAAAATGTCCCAGATATACGCATACAGGGACAAAATATAGAACACGTCAGAAAATACAACTATTTAGGCACCGTCATCAATGAAAACAACGATAGCTCTGAAGAAATCAAAATCCGGATAGAGAAAGCAAGAGCCGTATTCACGAAAATGAAGAGAGTGTTCTGTGGCAGAGACCTGAGTCTTGAATTAAAGGTTCGTCTGGCAAGATGTTACGTACTGTCAGTTTTGTTTTATGGAATGGAGGCATGGACGCTTAAAAAGATCGATATTAACAAGTTGGAAGCCTTTGAATTGTGGATGTACCGCAGAATGTTAAGAATATCATGGATGGAGAAAATCACAAGCGCTGAAGTACTGAGGAGAATGAATAAAGAAAAGGAGGTCATACTTACAATTAAAAAAACGAAAATTACAATACCTGGGACACGTTACGAGAGGAGAAAGATATCAACTACTGAGAACTATTATGCAGGGAAAAATTATGGGAAAGAGATCTGTAGGAAGAAGACGAAACTCCTGATTAAAAAATCTAAGAGAATGGTATAATTGCAGCAATAACCAGCTGTTTAGCTCAGCAGTCTCGAAAATACGTATAGCTCTGATGATCGCCAACCTTCGGAACGAAGACGGCACCTAAAGAAGAAGTTATATGCGATACTGCTTCGTTTCGGCGGTAGGAGACATGACCCATTCATGCCAATATAAGAAAATAGCAGGGAATTCAATGCTGCCATACAAATATTTGCACGTACTAACGACCAGCAAGGGGGTCAAAAATTACAGGTTGGATGAAAAGTTTTGAAAGCGACACCTATTAACCAGTACAAGAATCAAAATTTATACGCCATTTTAATATTTCATCTTCTATATGAACACACACAAAAGTTCATTTCTATCTGTCAATTTATTCTTTGTTTACAAGGCATTTGAAGTTGACGTGTCAGTGAATTTTTATACAATGGATAAAACCGAATATCGTTTCTTTGTTTTGGAAGATTTATCAGCAACAGAAATTCATATAAAAATGGTGAAACTGTTAAAGGGATCTGCTCCTTCATTTCCAACTGTGCATCGATGGGTTTTAGAGTTACAACGTGGTCGTACAAGCGTTGAAAATGAACGACGTAGTGGACGTCCAAAAAGTGCAACAACACCAGAAATTATTGAGCAAGTCTATGATATTGTTTGTAAAGATCCAAGTGTGACTAAGCGTGAAATTACTGATACCATAGGCATCTCAGACGAACGAGTACTCTATATTTTACAAGAAGAATTACGTATGAAAAAGCTATTCGGAAAGATAGTGCTGCATTCGATAACAATTCAACAGAAACTGAATCGAAAACAAATTTGTAAGAGTAATTTGGAGCGTTTTAAGCAGAATAAAACCGATTTTGTGCGTCGTTTTGTAACTGTGGATGAGATTTGGATTTACCATCATGATCCTAAACTGAAACAAGAACGGGAAATGTTGAAAAAGGAACTACTATGTTTTATACCACTAAATTTATTCAGGAAAACAGTGACTGCAGTTTCAATTCAGAGTCATTTTCAAACTGAATTACAAAAGTAGACTAAGTATTTAGTACAGAAACATAAGAAAATTTAACAATAAATAAAAACTATCTGAGAAATTACATTATTACAAAGGGGAGGTACTAAATTTTGGGAACTAATTATTATTTGGCAACAACAAATAACGGGGAAAACCCAGGTTCTGTCTGGTCATTACGCAAATTTACATTTTTATTTTGTTTATATATTTCTAAAGATTCAAAAATATTTAACTTTTGGCACTTTGTTGAATAATGTAATATGTCAATGTTGCTTAAATTAGGAAAACTGTGGTTGTGTTCTAAGCAATGGTTGGCAAAGCTCGAGTCTGTTTTTTGTAGTTATATGATCGGCAGTATTCTGAAAAGCGAGTTTTAAAGCTTATATCACTTTGTCCAATATACAACCTATCACACTCTGAACATTTTAATTTATAAACTCCTGATTTATCAAATTTATTAATTTTATTTTTAGCATTGTAAAAGATAGTGGACAGATTGTGTTGAGATTTATAAGCTACTTTTATGTTATGTTTGGAAAGAGTATTAGCTATGTTTTCTGATAGGGTACTACAATATCACAAAGATATATAAGATGAACTATCTTTATCATTTTTTATTTTGGGATATATTGAACTAAAGGCTAGTCGTTTTTGTTTTTTAGTTATTAATTTCTTTATGGTTTATTGCGAGAAATTGTTTGATATTGCAATGCTTTCAATGATATTTAGTTCCTCTTAAAGATCTTCTTCAGAGAGAGGCAAAGAGAATGCTCTATGTATCATTGAATTGCATGCAGCCATTTTGTGTTGTAAGGGGTGAAAAGAGTCATTAGATATAGTATTACCTGTAAACGTTGGTTTTCTAAAAATTTTAAAATTACACTGATGATTGAGGTGAGATCTGGTGAGATTTAGAAAATTTATTTTATGGTTATTTTCAGTTTCCAGAGTAAATTGAATTTTTGGATGGCAATTATTAATGTACTGAAACTCTTTTCACCCCTTACAACACAAAATGGCTGCATACAATTCAATGATACATAGAGCATTCTCTTTGCCTCTCTCTGAAGAAGATCTTCAAGAGGGACTAAATATCATTGAAAGGATTGCAATATCAAACAGTTTCTCCCAACAAACCATAAAGAAATTAATAACTAAAAAACAAAAACAACTAGCCTTTAGTTGAATATATCCCAAAATAAAAAATGATAAAGATAGTTCATCTTATATATCTTTGTGATACTGTGGTACCCTATCAGAAAACATAGCTAATACTCTTTCCAAACATAACATAAAAGTAGCCTTTAAATCTCAACACAATCTGTCCACTATCCTTTACAATGCTAAAGATAAAATTAATAAATTTGATAAATCAGGAGTTTATAAGTTAAAATGTTCAGAGTGTGATAGCATGTACATTGGACAAAGTGGTAGAAGCTTTAAAACTCGCTTTTCAGAACACTACCGATCATATAGACTACAAAAAACAGACTCGAGGTTTGCCAACCATTGCTTCGAACACAACCACAGTTTTCCTAATTTAAGCAACACTGACAGATTACATTATTCAACAAAGGGCCAAAAGTTAAATATTTTTGAATCTTTAGAAATATATAAACATAGTAAAAATAAAAATGTAAATTTGCGTAATGACCAGACAGAACTTGGGTTTTCCCCGTTATTTGTTGTCGCCAAATAATAATTAGTTCCCAAAATTTAGTACCTCCCCTTTGTAATAATGTAATTTCTCAGGTAGTTTTTATTTATTGTTAAATTTTCTCATGTTTCTGTACTAAATACTTAGTTTACGTTTGTAATTCAGTTTGAAAATGACTCTGTGAGTTGAAACTGCAGTCACTGTTTTTCTAAATAAATTTAGTGGTATAAAACACAGTTGTTCCTTTTTAAACATTTCCCGAAGATGATTAACTAGCACATAGTAACGGCTACCAGCATCAACTTTTTGAAACAAGAACGTTTACAGTGGACTGAAGCTGGTTGTTCAGCTTCAAAACATGTCAAGTCAGAACGATCGGCAAAAAAGATTATGGCATCAGTTTTTTGGGATTCAAAAAGGATTTTGTTGATTGATTATCTGGAAAAAGGTAAAACAATTAACTTAAGAGTATTATTCCAACCTTTTGGACCAGTTGGATAAAAAAAGTTCGTGAAAAAAGACTCGGTTTACAGAAGAAAAAACTCATTTTTATCAAGACAACGCACGTCTTCACACAAGTGGTTTGACGATGGCTAAATTGAAAGAATTAAAGTACGAATTACTTGACCATCCACCGTATTGACCAGATTTGGCTCCCTCCGACTTCTACCTCTTCAGGAATTTGAAACAATTTCTTCGTGGAAAGCGTTTTTCGTCGATTGAAGAAGCTATTGCAGCCGTGAAACATTATTTTGTAGAGCTTCCGGAAAATTATCATGAAGATGGTATAAAATTTTTGAAGGATTGTTGGAATAAGTGTGTTGAAGTTGAGGAAGATTATATTGAATAAAAAAGACTAATTTCATTAAAAAATACACATTTTTTCATTTTCGCTTTCAAAACTTTTCAATCCACCTATATCTACATGAGCAGTTCAGATTTATACGTGAAGCTCGTGCCTATGAGCCACAAAAATCTGAAAGAAATGTAAACATATTTTCCACACGTACGATGCACGACACTGAGAAACTTGTGAATGTGATCTAATATAAATAACAAAAAAAAAAGCAGACTAGATTTTAAAAATTCCACTCCCTGTTAAGAACAAATTAACACGGTTCTCGGGATTTCGCATTAAACATGGTAAAATGTTTATCTTTATCACCTCGTAAACTAGGCGATAATTATTATCGATGTGCTTTCACCTGCTGCTCCGATAATCCGATTTTACGCCTCGATATCCGCGCTTGTAATTGTTGCCACCTTTTCCTGTTTAACAAACGCGGAAATGCCCAAAATGCCGGTGAAATTCGAGAATTCGCCGCGCTTGCCCGGGGGATCTACGGATGGTAAATTGCATCATGCTGGTAAAAATGCACCTATTGTTAACGTTTATTCAATGCAGAAATGTATGTACGTATAATTAGCCTTCCATTTAACTAGACGGATTATGGTCTCAATAGAATCAGCGGTCCTCAACATTTCTAAAATTTATACTTTATTTACAGACGGAGTTGCATATAGTTGTACGTTTGCTGAATGCCATTTCAGTACTACAACAGCATAATGTGGATATAACCATTGGTATTGCATCCCACAAGAAGGAACCCGTGAAAGCCGCATGAACATATATATATATATATATATATATATATATATATATATATATATATATATATATATATATATATATTATGTGGTAAATAATCACCAAAAGTAAAGTTTAGATATATCAAAATGTCTAGTAAAGTCCAAAATTTACATAAATCATAATTTATTGTCATCAAATAGAATATTTATTTCATAATATCAATAAAATATCAAAATTTTATCATAAATTGACAATTAGGAATCCATTTTGATTTTGTGTTTCAAAGCTTAAAATTACATCTAGTTGCCAGTTCACGTCAGATGGCCGACCAATCAGAAAAAATTTAAAACAAAAATTTATACTACGTAACCACTTACTATATAAGCCAAAATTCATTTTTTTAGATGAGTACAGGTCCATCGGTTGTACAGTAAATATCGTTAATCTCGTTCATAAAAAAATAACATAACCTCAATATTTTCAGTTGTTATTTTGAAAAGTAAAAGAAGGAGTGGATATTAATCAGTTATAGTGTAAAAATCGCTAGTCTTTTTTTAATAACGGGACCAAAACCTCAAAACTTTTCATTTGCAATTTTATATATAAAAAAAATATTTTAATGAAATAGATCCTCTACCTATCCAACGGTTTGGATAGACATTATAATTAATGCCCAGGTAAAGAATCAATGTGTCAGCGATGTGAAAGTTGACAAGTTTTAAAATGTAGGACATTTACTTCTTTTATACCTAGTAACATTGGCAACAACAATACTTTGTTTTTGGTGCCGATAAAATAAAACACATTTTTTGCGAACCTAGGTCGAACTGCAATTCACAGAATTAGACGTTTTTATCAGGTTGAAGGTTCAACATTTGATAGGAACAAAGATGTATCTTTGTGACCACTTGACTGGAACCGACCGTATATCGCATGTCCGTAAAGGTCCGCCGTTGCCGCGATCATACTCAGCCTCAGGCAGCAAGGGTTCAATCAGACAACAATATGACAAATGATATCACACGTCATCACGATACGTAGGTATTTCCGTTCGTGAAGCACTTTCCTACTCTGCGTACTATCTTTGGGTTTGGGCCGAGCTACACTCGTGATTCCCATATTGAAGTGTTCCGCGTCAAGTACTAGTGTTCGACGGATAGCGAGCCACTTATATCAGTTACCGCTGTACGCGCTCAGTCTCATTAGTTGAGAAAGACGATGGAGGGAAAGTCCTTAACCATGTGCACTCAATCTCATCAATTGAGAAAGCAACCTTACAAAGTGCTATGATTAAAACTGGTCATCGCGATACCTAACAAAAGTTCAACTCGTGACTTCGTCTAGGCTACAACATCGCCAAAGGTGATTACTGCCGGCAACTGTCTTGCAGCGTTACACAAATATCGCTTTGCGTTAACTAAACAGAAGTTAGTCGCAATGTCGTTTCATCATTCCTGACTCTTCAGACGAGTGGTGTCAACGTGTGATTTCATTTATCATAGTGTGTATTTATATATATATATATATATATATATATATATATATATATATATATATATATATATATATATATATATATATATATCCGGACTTTTCGAACCACCTGTTTTAGGAGAGCTATCCCCCAGGGATACACATAAAACAAAACGTTCTTATTCCCTTTTTAATTACCCCAAATTTACCTGGCACATTAATTAACTAATTCGACCACCCGCGCTGAAAAAAGCATCATAAAAATAACTACCCTTGAATTAATATCATACGTAATCACGAAGTGGAAAAAAGAAATATGGCGCGCACACACACATGAATTATTTAACAAGTTAACAAGTAAATAATGGAAAAATTGCTACAATTACATAACAAGGTTACGATCAGATTAATTTATTTATTGCAGTGAAAGAAACGTATTTATTTTTAATTCCGTTGATAATAACAGCGTTGTTACGGACGGAAATAGCGGAAATAAATATTTTGGGATTTTTTGCAGGCACGCTTGGGTGGAGAAAGTATTAACATTTAAATATAAATACAGAGAGTCCATCTTTTTCTCAATATTCGGGGCTAAAACACAACGAACATTTTTTAAAAATTACTTGCAGTGGTAGGTTGATTGCGATATTTTTAAAATAAATAAAAAATCATCGATGTAATTAAAATAGTCATAATTCTTTGGAATACTGGGAAAAGTACTCAAAAGACATGGAACACGACCTATATGGAGGACAAAAGAAAATATGGAACATGCTGAGGAACAGAAAAAAACCAATCAATGAATACGTTCAACTAAGTCCAATCGACAGCCAACAATGGGTCAGCCATGTTAAGGACTTACTCCAGGCACCAGCTACAGAAAACAACGTAGACGAAAACCAACAAGAAATCACAGAACTAACAGATGTTAGCATCAGTGAAGCAGAGATGCACCTGACAATTAAGAAATTAAAAAACAGAAAATCACCTGGTACCGACCAAATTACGAATGAGATGTTAAAGTACGGAGGCCCCAGCCTTGTCACAGAGCTCACTGTTCTATTTCAAAAAATACTCCGCACAACGTCAGTACCCAACGAATGGCGGAAAAGCATCACAATTTCGATCCACAAAAGAATATCAAAGAAACAACCCGAAAACTACAGGGGAATCAGTCCCGCGGATCGTAGACAAGTTAGGGGCGTGCGAAGAACAGCAGGGCTTCCGGAATAACCGCTCTACTATCGACGGTATATTTATTATCAGACAGCTGGTTAAAAAATCTATCGAATACGATAAACCGCTGTTCATTTGTTTTGTGGACCTTACACAAGCGTTCGACCGAGTCAAATTGGAACACATAACAGAATTACTGCGAAGAAAACAAGTAGACGAAGCAATCATACGCACAATATACGAACTGAATTTCAAAAACATCATGGTAATTAAAACAAATAACACTCTAACAGAGGAAATCCCTCTATCCATAGGAATAAGACAGGGTGATAGCCTAAGTCCAATGATATCAGGCCAACTAAGAGACATAATCTGGAACTATAAACATATGACGGTTGAGAGCAAAGCAAGAATTTACAAGGTCAGTGTAAGACCGATACTGACCTATGGCGCAGAAACAAGAAATGAAACCACAAAGACAAAACAAATTATGAGAACCACAGAAATGAAAACGCTGAGAATGATCACGGGAACAAGTTTAAGAGATAGAATAAGCAACGCAAAAATACGCGAGGACAGCGGAGTGGGGGATGTTGTGAAGTGGGGTCGAAACCGTCGTAGGCAGTGGAGTGATCACGTGGAACGAATGGACGATGACAGACTAGCAAAAACCGTGATGAGAGAGAAACCAAACACCAAACGGCCGCCTGGACGGCCCCCCAAAAGATGGAGAGACAGCTGGATTTCGACCTCAAACGAGGATCGATGAGGCATTGTATAGATAACAGAACTTGGTTCTACCTAGAAGAAGAAGAAGAAGATAATTCTTTGGATTTTATTTGAAATCTCCACATAAAAATTCACAGGGAAGAAGTCGAAAAGATTTATTATTTTTTGATATGGTTCTAGCTTATTTCTTGATAATCAATGATACTGCTTTTATTTTTTTTTACTCAAAAGTCATTTTGGATTTTATACGGGGGTAACCAAAATGAACTATTTTTCTTGAAAGTTTCTATGAAATTAAAACTAAATTTTTGGTTTTAGATACGTAACAGAATACTGAACAACAGACTGAAGATCTGTAGAAATGGATGTAGAGATAGAATTGGAATTGAAGGAAAAAAATCAATGAGTGAGAATAGATGACTCCTTAATAACAGATATTGAAAGGAAACCACTAATGGAAATGATGCAATGGATACCATCGAACAGTAGAAAACGTGGGAGATCCAAAAAGACCTGGAAAGAAGCTGTAACTACAGTAATGAGCTCCAGAGACTTAAGAATCTATACCAAAAGTAACCTTAGTGTTGAACCTATTGACTCTATGATAGGCATAAATATAGAAAAATATATAGAGTTATGTGGTGTTTTTATAAAAAATTTTAATATATATGTTTTAACTGTTTATAGATCTTCGGGTGGTCATTTCGACACCTTCTTGTCAGTAATTGATGATCTTTTAAGTCATTGGGGTCTAAACAAGAGAGTGTTGCTCGCTGGTGATTTCAATGTGCATTTTGGAATCGATGAACTTGAATGTGATGAGCTGAGAGACTTACTGGGTGGCTTGGGTTTTCACCATAATCATAATTCTCAAATGATTCAGAGCACATTTAGAATCTAGTTTTAGACAATGTAGACCATTATAAAATATCTATTTTGTGCGGATGCATGTGCGGTAGTCAAAATATCTTGCCAGAGCTCTGTTGAAACGCTGGTGAATATTTCTTCAAAAATCTCGATCCTTCATACTCCACGGAAATTAGGTCAAAAAAGAGCCGTTTTGTTAACAAAAATGTAACATTGGTTTTTTTGCTGGAATGTGTTCATTTCGGTATCCTATAAAACATATCTCCATGGTAACTCTGAAAGACCAAAAATGGTCACGATTTTCGGTTTTTTGAGTTTATCTCGAAAAGTAAAAGTTGTATCGAAAAATGTTTCAAACAAAAGTTGTAGAGGATTAAAGAAACTATCGATTCATATAATACAAGTTATAGGTGGCGCCACTAGTTATCGAGATATATATTTTTTTCGACAAAATTTACGGTTTTTGTTTTGTTTTGACAAATTACCGATTTAAAATTTAACATAAATATAGGTATTATCATTCTAAAAAAGTATGTCAAACCCGGAATCTGTGAGTTTTTTATTTTTTGAGAAATTCGATGTCAAAGTTGAAAATTCAACCTTAATTTTCCGCTTTCCTAATTAAGATACAATGCTCAATTTTAATGGAAATTATTTGTATTGTTTTATATTTTGAAGATCTATTAAAAAAAATATTTTTTTCAATCGTGGGGCGAAAAATTTGCAAAAACCAATTTTTGCACCAAAAAAATTGCGATAACTTTTCACCGGATGGAGACAATTTTTTTTTAATGCGTGCATATTGGATTTAAATGTATCATTTCCGATCTAAAAAAAAAATTAATTTTGGACGAAAAAAACGTTTTTTTTTTTTCAAAAATGTATAATGGCGTAGCAAATGAATATTAAGGGCACAAATTTGCAGAAGATGTTTTTTAATATTTGTACTTTAACTGTGAATTTTTTGGATCCAAGAAATACACTTCCATACGATCTGTGAACCTTCGAAAATTGGGCCGAATCTAATCGAAAATAGCTGCTGCAGGCCGCTGTCGGCGGGTTGCCATAGTTCAGGAGCATTATTCATGGACGCTTCAAGGAAACTTATGCATCACAAGTAATATTTATAATATTGATGTTTTATTAATTTATATGATGTAATAATTTGTTTAGTCATATTAATTATTAATTTGTTTATTAACAATATTTTTACAAAAAATTATAGAGAAAATCATACAAATATTCAATTATATATTACATATTATACTGTTTTTCCCTTTATATTATTATTACCTAATAGTTTATCAACAAAATTTTTATGAAAATTTCTAAAAGCAAATTATATAAAAATATAATAATAATATATAATACGTCATATAAATTTTTAATAATACATTAAAATTACGTGTGAAAATCATACAAATACAATATATCAATTATGCATTCATTTCTTTTTTTTCTAATACTTCTATGCAATCGGCGTCCAGCAATTATTACTCTCACTTACATCGCACATAATATTTTCATCATTATTCTCAATTTCATGGTACACATCATTCTCATCATTATTCACATTTTCATAGTCAAAATCAATCTCACACATATTATCAATTTCCTCTGAATTGTCATCATCGTTTTCTAAATAGCAAGAAATAAAATTTTCAAAGCAATTATCGCACTGTCCATCACAGTGCTCACACAAATCGGTACATTTCAGAAATTTCTGAAATTTTCGTAAAAAATTTGTTAATAAACTATTAGATAATAATAATCGAAAGGAAAAAAAAACAGTCGAATATGTAATATATAATTGAATATTTGTATGATTTTCTCTATCATTTTTTGTAAAAATTTTGTTAATAAACAAATTAATAATTAATATGACTAAACAAATATATAACATATAAATTAATAAAACAACATCAATATTATAAATATTACTTGTGATGCATAAGTTTCCTTGAAGCGCCAATGAATAATGCGTCTGAACTATGGCAACCCGCAGACAGCGGTCTGCAGCAGCTATTTCCGATTAGATTCGGCTCAATTTTCGAAGGTTTGCAGATCGTATGGAAGTGTATTTCTTGGATCCAAAAAATTCACAGGTAAAGTACAAGTATTAAAAAGCATCTTCTGCAAATTTGAGTTCTTAATATTCATTTGCCACGCCATTATGAATTTTTGAAAAAAAAACGTCTTTTTCAGGCCAAAATTAAAATTTTTTTTTTTGAGATCGGAAATGATACATCTAAATCCAATGCACGGATTAAAAAAATTTTATATCCATCCGGTGAAAAGTTATCGCAATTTTTCTGGTGCAAAAATTGATTTTTGCAAAATTTCTCGATCCACGATTGAAAAATTTTTTTTTTAATTGATATTCGAAATATAAAACAATACAAACAATTTCCACTAAAATTGAGCATTGTATCTTAATTAGAAAAGAGGAATATTGAGGTTGAATTTTCAACTTTGACATCGAATTTCTCAAAAAATAAAAAACTGACAGATTCCGGGTTTGACATACTTTTTTAGAATGATAATATCTATATTTATATTTATCAGGCAAATACGATTCAAGCTAGGATAAACGGTGAATTGACGAAAAAATAGAAGTAAATAATGGCATCCGACAAGGTGTCTCTCTTAGCCCCCTACTATTTAACACTTCGAACATACCCCTGTAGAAGTAGCATAACGTCAGAACTAGGGCCCGGTTGTTTGAACGCTGAATAACGTAATAATTTTTTTATTTACATTTGAAAAAGTGTTGATAAACAGTAGATATTTGATTTCTTGGTACAGACATACCGATTTTATGCTATCCTTTTCTAATTGCATTATTTAAACGAGTATCATCGGTACGTCCTTCGAACATACCCCTGGGTACGTCAATTCTGAAAACAAAGTATGAATATATGGTTGCCTAAATTTTTATTATTGTTATTTTCAATATGTAAACAATCTAACAATATTTACCGATAAAAATAAGTTTTTAAGTCCTCTTTTTGTTAATATTAATTGTAAACTTCGCATTTATAGTAATTTCTAACACTTAAAAACACCGAAAAAAGTCACGACAAGCAATTAAACTGAAAGACAAGATAAGTAAATATGTTTATGTCTGTCAAACATCAAAAAAGCGTCTCCCCCACCGACCATAAACAGCCTTCAAACAAATCTATTGTTGTTTAAATCTAGAGTATGATCGAAGATTTAACATCATCATGGACGAGTTGATAAAGCAGATGCGTAGATTGAAAGGGTATAAAATGGGAGACAGGGAAGTCAAAATACTGCGCTATGCCGACGATGCAGTGTTAATAGCTGAAAGCGAAGACGATTTGCAAAGACTACTGCACCAATTTAACATAACAGCGAAAAAGTTTAACATGAATATATCAGCGTCAAAAACTAAAGCCATGACTACATCCAGAACACCACTCAGAAGCAAACTAGAAATGGACAACAAAATTATACAGCAGGAAATGAAGTTCAAGTATCTCGGAATAGAAATATCCGGATACGGGGATGTTGAAACGGAGGTGAGGGGACAAGCCATGAAAGCAGCAAGAACAGCCGCATATCTTAACAGTACCATATGGAGCAATAAACATATAGGAATCGAAGTTAAATCCAGAATTTATAAAACAGCAATAAGACCCATACTAACATACACTGCAGAAACCAGACCAGAAACCTCGAAAACAAAACAAATACTGGAAACAACAGAGATGAGAGTGGTGCGCAGGATAGCTGACAGGACACTTATGGATCGGAATAGGAGCGAGGATATAAGAAGAGTGTGTAAAGTCGATAACATCAATGACTGGGTATTACAAAGAAAAAGGGAATGAAACGAACACATCAACCGCATGACCGACGACAGAATAGTAAAGATCACGAGGGACAAATCACCAATAGGACGTAGGAGGACCAGAAGACCCCGTAAACGATGGAGTGATAACCTCGCAATAGACTGAAACCAGGCAAAGAGACGAAGAATGACAAGCAAATTGCTTATATATAAGAAGGAAGAAGAAGAAGAAGAAGAAGAAGAAGAAGAAGAAGAAGAAGAAGAAGAAGAATGTTACATTTTAAATCGGTAATTTGTTAAAAAAGTCTTTAAAAAAAATCGTAAATTTTGTCGAAAAAAAATATATCTCGATAACTAGTGGCGCCACCTATAACTTACATTTTTTTTTGCACAGGTCTTTCAGAGTTACCATCGAGATATGTTTTATTGGATGCCGAAATGAACACATTCCAGCAAAAAAAAAACGTTACATTTTTGTTAACAAAACGGCTCTTTTTTGATATAACTTCCAAGAAGTATGAAGGATCGATATTTTTGAAGAAATATGCACCAGCGGCAGCGTTTCAACAGAGCTCTGGCAAAGATATTTTGACTACCGCACATGCATCCGCACAAAATAGATATTTTATAACGAAATGCCTTATTCATTTACCTTTTAATCGATGAAAATCGCGTCGATACGATACGCCTCGTTAACTCGGTGACATTTTTACATGCAGGTATTTTAATGACAAATCTCTTTTCGTAATTATTCCGGTCATCGCGCGAAACTTGGGCAATGAAAACGAGGCACGCACGGTCCAATGATTCACGGGAAATAATAATTTACATTATTGACACGAGGGGGTTTTTGCTATTTATAGCGACCTGAAGTTAAAATTATTTTCATATTATACAGGGTGTCCCAAAAGCTCTGAAAGTATTATAGTTGTATGTTTTAAATGGAATCCCCTGTATATTATTGCATTTTTGGATTCTCCGATCAAAATAAGTGCCTATTTTAATAAGGTTTGTTGTACCTAAACCTTAAGGGTTTTTAAATAATTTGAATTTTGACAAATTCTAACCTAATTTTCATGTTTCAAATACTTAAGAAGTATTTCAGTTATGTATTCGAAATTTACAGTGAAGTGTAACAATAAATCATATTTTATATCCCAATTATAATAAATTTGCTATATAATACATACAGGATGTCCAAAAATTAAAACTAAACAAGTTAGAACTTTAAGTGGCTATAACTTGATTAAATTAAAAAGAACGCTATATTTTTACCTTACCAGAAAATGTACCTTTTAAATACCTATCGAATGGTATACGGGTGTTCTATAGCTAAGTCTTCGCGTTTCCACAGAATACGCCAAATAATTGTTTTCTGCACCATTTTGTGTTTTTTGAATAGATGTTCTGATGTATCTAGTTGTCTATGGCATTTGGAAATGACAGGTAATTTACAACTATAAGAATAATAATCAGGAATATCTTTACAAATGTTCAGAATCTGGGAAAGCGATTTACAGTCGTCCAACAGGCTATAACAGCAATAAGAGTAATAACATATTTACGATAACACAAAATAGAAGCAACATTTTTATAGTAGATGTTCGAAATGTCGACCATCCATTTCCAAACACCTATAATATTTGCGGGGTTACAGTTTGAAAAGCGTCTCTTATACGTATTTTCATATCTTGTGATGTTGTCGGAGGCGCATTGTAGACAATTCCTTTTATGTATCCCCATAAAAAGATATCCGGGACCAATTTTGAAATCTGTCTCTCCCAAACCACCTATTATGATTTGTCATAACTCTGTATTCATGCAACAAATCAAGGTTAAATCCCCTTTCATCCATTTTTTCATCTGAGTTGTTCGCCATCAAGCAATACATCAGAGAAATAATTAAACACTCCTCCACCCCCAAACAGCTAATCATTTCGGATTCCCTCAGCTGCCTCAGATCGATCTAAGTCATCAACACATCCCACCCTCTCATGAATCAAATTCTCGACCTTCTTAAAATGGGATCCCAACGCAATCTGTACATAGCCTTTATGTGGGCGCCGAGCTACATCGGCATAGATAGGAATGAATTGGCCGACACTCAAGCTAAGTCTACAATCCTTGAAGGCACCCCTTTCCTCCCTTTACTTAACCCTAAAGAATTCAATAGGCACATCGATAACATCATTCGTAACATTGTGCAGGTTCGCTGGGAATCCCTTGAAAACCCAAATAAACTCTCTCATATTAAAAGAAACTTCTCAGAGACCTACCACTTTCCCCAACTATCCAGAAGAGAAAATGTTGTATAGAAGAGAATTGTTATTGGACCTCAACTCTAATAATTTTGCAACAGTCAGGATGCAGACGGTTTCATATACCAATCAAGAATTATCCTATTGCCCGACGTTCGAATTACTTTTGTGTCTAAAAATGGGACATTGTCTAGTAAATGGTCCAAAACAATCGTTGCCAGAATTGGACTTATTGGAGACCCCATAAGTGTGCCGTAAATCTGCTTATAAAATGTTTGGCAACGACTGGTTTGGATCATTTACACAATGTAATACCGACTTTGCCGTTTCAGTTACCCTTTATATACAAATATGTTGACGATTTGATTTGCGCGGTTCATTCCGACAAGGTTCATACTCTTAGATACATTTAACTCATTCCATGACAGACTCCAATTTACCATAGAATAGGAAAAAGAAGACAGTGTCCCATTTTTAGACACAAAAGTAATTCGAACGTCGGGCAATAGGATAATTCTCGATTGGTATATGAAACCGACTGCATCTGGTAGATTTTTGAATTATTTCTCAAATCATCCAAAAACTCAAAAATTTAACACCGTTATCGTCATGAAAAACAGGATTGTCCATATTAGCGATGAAACTTTTATAAAGGATAATTTGAGGAAGCTTTTTAACATCTTCTTAAATAATGGTTATCCCAGACACATCCTCAGCAAACTCATATACAACTCCAACATATACCAGGGCCCAATTGAAGATTCGCCACTACAATATAAACATAAAAAGCTACCATACTTAGACAAGCTCACACAATCCATTACGTCACTGTTTAAAAGTTTTCCTGACATTAAAATAGCTAATTACAACATAATAAAAACTGGTAACTTATTCTCTAAAGTTAAAGACAGAACACCGTTGTTAATGAACAATAATGTAATTTATAAGATGTCTTGTTTAGGTTACCAGGGTTGTTACGTGGGTCAAACTGGACAGTGGCTCAGACAGCGGGTTACCCAACACAAAAGCGATTGCCGATTGGGAAAAAACACTTGTGCTGTGGTTGAACACTATTTAAATACAGGCCATCACTTTGACTATAACAACATAAAAATTTTGGAACATCAAAACAATTATAAAAGTCGTCTATTTGTAGAAATGTATCATATTAAAAAAACAAAAAACACCATAAACTACAAATCTGATACTAACCAACTTAGCAACATCTACTGTAATATTTTAAGTTTAATCTAATCTGTATATACTACCTTAAAAGAACAATTTTTTTGTTATCAGAAAGAACCCTTTTTCGTCTCGTTAATAATAATGATGTATCACTGTATAAAAATACAAACCTAAATGTTTATTGGATGTTTACACTTCGTACGATGTTGAGTGTGTTAGGGTTGATTTCGTAGATGGAAACTCTAATTTGTAAGTATTTTATTAAATATTAGTTTTGTTTAACCGTTTGTTAACTACCTGTGTTTGTTTGGTTTTTAGTTTTTTAATCCAGAAGAAGACATGAAATAAATGTCGAAATATTGAGTATCAAAAAGAAAATGAGTTAATTATTTATCCTACAAACCGCAACCCGATAAACTCCTTCCAAAATTGTGTGTACGAAACACCTAATGTTCTTATCAACGATCCACTAAAATATCTCCTTATATATATATATATATATATATATATATATATATATATATATATATATATATATATATAGACTGTGCAATAGGACTTTCAATAAGGAGATATTTAAGTGTATCGTTGATAAGAACATTAGGTGTACGAAACTAATAATTTACTTGATAAACTCCTTCCAAAATTGTGTGTACGAAACACCTAATGTTCTTATCAACGATCCACTAAAATATCTCCTTATTATATATATATATATATATATATATATATATATATATATATATATATATATATATATATATATATATATATATACAGACTGTGCAATAGGACTTTCAATAAGGAGATATTTAAGTGTATCGTTGATAAGAACATTAGGTGTACGAAACTAATAATTTACTTGATATGGCTCCGGTTACACCCGATATTTTGAGCGTTTAATAACCTTTAAAAAACAAAAAAAATCCTAAAAAATATAATAACTTCAACACCAACCATCAATAGACGATTACCCCGCGAAGTAACGTATTACAAGTTCTTTGAAGAGATGCAACAGATCGATGCGGGCACCGAAACGTCCATTGTTATTAAAAATAATAAAAACCTTGCGGTGGCGCTCGTGAACCGTGAAAACAATGCTGCATAACCGCTTAGTAAACCAACATAAAAGCGGCAATTAAAAGGGGAGCGTGGTCTTTTAGTGATCGGCCTCGCAGGAAGTCGATTTCTACGCGAATGAATGGAATTATCCCTAGGGAAAATGACCTTTCGCGTAAACAAATCAAAATTATTTATTTTGCAAGAAAAATGCTGGAGAAAATCTCGACTTACCCGCCTGTCTGCATAGTCCGACGCTGTAGTTCGCCTTCTTTGTATTTGTGGGTTGTACCGTACGATTCCTTTGCGTTCAGCTTCCAGTGCTTCTTTAAGCTGGTCATTCTATAACAAAGATTAAAGTTACATGTAAATAAAAGTATGAAACCTTAGTCGAAAGACCTGTGAGAAAAAATACAGTCATCTTCTTCTAGTTACCATTGTAGAACCAACATCTTACCATCATTTACCGACAAAACTTGACTTAAATAGGAGTCTAGGCTTGTGGAAAGCATGACAAAAAAGATGTCTGGAAAAAATATCGGTGGATCCCACTGATGAGTCCACCATCGATATCGGGACGAAACATCCAGTCATTCATTTTTACGGTGGTCAAAAAATTTGATCGCTAGTCATATGTCCTTAACACCAGGGACATGACTATTTGCGACATTATTTTCAAACATTTAACCAAAGTACTCGTGCTGCCCGCTAGAGGGCGCCAAGAATCTATATGAGGAGCACGTTCCGAAAATACAATAGAATATAAACATCAAATTGACATCTCCCTTGTAATATTGTCATGTACAGCGAAAAAGAACAATAATGGATTTATAGTTGGAGGAACCTGCACAGATAATTATCTTTTGCTTAAAATAACTTAAAAAATATCCGCTACTAATCTACAAAGTTACCACGTACGTGTTCGCTGATCTCCAAACAGCATTCGATACTATCCCGGTAAATTTGTTATGTATTATATTACATTAAACACACATCTCATATGATCTAATTAAAGCTTTAAAAAATCTGTACACTTTTCGATTTTCACCACAACTAAAAGTTGGAAATAAATTATCCCTCAAATTCTCAGTAAATAAAGGTCTATAACAGGGGTGCTATATCTCACCAACCTTTTTTAAATATGTGTATCAAAAGATCTAAACCAATCAAACAAAAAATGTAAAAGAATGCAGTTCGCAGCATATTATATATATATATATATATATATATATATATATATATATATATATATATATATATATGATGGTATGTCCGGTTATTTGGTGATGTTCAAATAGAACTGAGGTTGTCTGTTTGTCCGTGAGACTATTTTTATGTTCTAGAATTCTTGCTGATATGCGCCTGTTTGTTTGTCCTATGTATGATGGCAATCTGCACATGGAATGCTGTAAACGCCATGATTTTCAAGAATGGTCATATCTTTGGGACTTTCCAGGATGTTGGCTATTGTTGTTTGTGGTTTAAATATGGGCTGTATGTTGTGTTTTCTTAAGATTCTTCCGATTCTGTCTATTATTCCTTTTATGAATGGGATTATGGAATTTTGTTCCTTGTTTGATCTTGGTCTTTGGTTTTTGTTGTGGTCTTTTTATGGCTTTTTTATATCTGATTGTGAGAAACCATTCCGTTCTAGAGCTGTTGAAATGTGTCTTATTTCGTCTTGTTTTGTGTCAAGTTCTGTTAGGCGGAGAGATCTTGATACTAGTGTGTTGGCTACTGTCTGTATTTGAGACGGATGAAGATGTAATTCTGCATTGAAATATCGGTCAATATGTGTGGGTTTCCGATATACGCTAAAATCCAGGGTGTTGTTGAGTTTCCTAGTTAAAGGAAGTTTTTTTCTTGCTCGATTTCTACCGTGAACTGGATTCAATGGTGGATATTGTTCAGGTATACGAGGAAATCGTCCAGGTGTTCTTTTCTATGTGGCCATATTATAAAAATATCATCCACATAGCGTTTCCAAAATTTCTATTTAAAAGGTACCTTTTACAGTGCCTCTTGTTCAAAATATATCATACAAAGGTTGGCTATAACTGATGAAAGTTGACCCCATAAGTGCGCCATCTGTTTGTATATATGGTTATTGAACATGAAATATGTGTTTCTAGGCAGTGTTCTGCAAGTTCAATTGTGTAGGCTGGAAAATCTTCGTTCATGGCGATTTTGTCCAAAGTCTCATCCAGTGGTATGTTTGGATATAGCGATTTTCTTCGAGGTGAATATGTGCGATTATTTTGGTCATATTTTCGGAGTTTTTCACGAAGGAATCGGCCATTTCGACTCTTGGTTACATGATACTTGCTAAATGTTTTTCCACATTTTGTGTTGGAGATCCCACGGCGCTCCCCACTGATCTGAGTGGTGCATTTGTTTTGTGAATTTTTGGTAGGCCATACGTTTTGGACATCTGCTTGATTTTTCCCTTAGTATTATAGATTTTTCAGTTTCTGGGTCTCGTTTTGAGGCTTTGATCTTGGCTTTCGTAGTTTTTTCAAGGTATGTCGTTGGATCTCTGTTGGTCTGTTTGTAAGAGGCGTCTTTGAGAATTTCTGACATTTTCTTCATGTATTCGTTGATGTTCATTACAACCGTGACATTTCCCTTATCTGCTGGTAATATTGTTATTGCCTTATTCTTTTTTAAGGATGAGAGGGCTTGATGTTCAGCTCGCGTTAAGTTTGAGTTGGGCTGCGTTATGTCTTGTCTGGCTTGTTCCGCATCTTCTTCAGGGATGTTCTCTAGGGCAGCTTCTATATTTGAAATTATCTCTTCTAGGGCGTCTGTTTTTGGCGTTACGCAAAATTAAAACCTTTAGACAGAACTAATTTCTCGCATTCTGTTAATTGGTAGTTGGAGATGTTATGGATAACTTTGTTGCAGTCCAGTGTTTGCTGTGTGTGGACAGTATTGCGTTGTTGTAGTGCCTCAAATTTCTTCTGTTGTTTTTTTTGCCTTAAGGTGGGTGTCTGATTCCGTTCTCCAACAGGATACTTTTTCTATGTCATTCCACAGGAGATGATGGATTTTGTGAGTTAAAACTAAGTGGACATTATAAAGTTCTATTCCAGTCCTTGATAGAATTCTTCATTTTTCTCGGATTTGTTCTCGAAGGAGAGCTTTTCCAGCGGTCTTAAGGATTGAAATAGTTCTTCTTGTCTTTAGATGGTACGAGAGTTTGGTGCAAGTTGGTTCTAGATTGTTGTTGCGGCATCTTATTAAGAAAGTTATATCGCGGAGGAGGGCTGATTTCTTGGATCTCAGTTTCTCGAAACGTTTAACATTTAAAAAGGTCTCCGCACCGTAATGGTGTAAAATGTTATATCGTAGGTTTTCACGGATGGTAGAATGAATAGTTTAGTTATTCCGGGTTTCAATCCGTTCGTTCAAAAAAACCTATAAATATATATATAAATATATATATATATATATATATATATATATATATATATATATATATACAGGGTGTCCAAGATAAGGATCCTAACCATGGGGATCTCGGAAACAGTTGGAGATACGAGGTCGGTTAAATTAGAGAAAAGTTGCGCAATTTAGTGCTAAATTAAAAGCAATTTAAAAATTTTAAAAATTCAAAATACTTCCGGAGATTTCCGGAAAAAAACGAATTTTGGCAAAATCGTTTTTAATTTTTGTAGGCTTTATTTAAAGAGATATCAAAAAATAAAAGGTAGATTCTTCTTGCCACTTTTTATTTTTTATAATTTGGTCTAAACAAAATTTAAATCCGACGTTTCGTTTCTGAGATACCATCATGAACTTTCATTTTTTATATGGAACAAAAAAAAGTATCCCATGTATTTGATAGCATTTTTTATTACAAATTCAACGGTGTATCACACTTGCATATCAAGTGTGTAGTTCATTGGCTTTTATAAAACTGATATACCTTTCTCTCTCGCTCTCATGGAGCTCTTATGGAAAGTACTTGAACTACGTATTCGATATGCAAGGGTGATACATCGTTGAATTTGTAATAAAAAATGCTATCAAATACATGGGATACTTTTTTTTGTTCCATATAAAAAATGAAAGTTCATGATGGTATCTCAGAAACGAAACGTCGGATTTAAATTTTGTTTAGACCATATTATAAAAAATAAAAAGTGGCAATGAGAATCTACCTTTTATTTTCTGATATCTCTTTAAATAAAGCCTGCAAAAATTAAAAACGATTTTGCCAAATTTCGTTTTTTTCCGGAAATCTCCGGAAGTGTTTGAAATTTTTAAATTTTTTTAACTGCGTTTAATTTAGCACTAAATTGCGCAACTTTTCTCTAATTTAACCGACCTCGTATCTCCAACTGTTTCCGAGATCCCCATGCTTAGGATCCTTATCTTGGACACCCTGTATATATATATATATATATATATATATATATATATATATATATATATATATATATATGAATATATAAAGATGTGATGTAACCGATGAGTTTAAAAAATGTTATTATTATTTTTTATATTGAAACTAAACAAAAGACGGTATGTTTTGATAAATAATTTATTTTGCAACGTAATAAAGTCCCTCGTTACGCAACAGCAACAGTCTAAACCTTTAGGCACAACGTAAAAAATGTTAATAACGATAGAGGTGACCTTTGCATGAACATTTAATTAGCTTACGAGCAATTAACGCCACTTCCATCCGTCTTGTATTAACGGACACCTTTGATTAATAGCAGGAATAACGAGCTGGTAATAGAGAGTTCTTGCTGACGATTAGGGGGATACTGAAAATGTTGGAGTCACATTAAAAACTCACTTATACAAGGACAGCCGTTGATACTGCGGGAATTGGAATGGTCAGACATCATTTCCAACATTCGGGTAAAAGAAATTGTGTTCGAAACAACATACTAATGCATGTAGCATCAAGAACTTTCACATGAGCGTCACTTACAGTCATACCAACTTACAATTTACTTCCGCAAAGAAGATAAATAAATCAATTAAAAAATTAAGCTATGAAGCAGTGAAAAAATTGAGAAACACTCCTTATTTTTTTATGGCTTTTCTAATGTTTTATTTATCGTCAACAAAAATTAAATAAATAAAAAAATATATATTAGGAAATGTGCTAATATGTAGCCCGTATTTAAGGAAATACTCTGTTACAAAATTAATTAAAAATAATAATAACAAAAAAATATATATTAATGATAAACCCACCCATAAATGTTGGCTAATATTTTATAATAAACGATGTAGGATGAAACACTAATAATTTGTTGCGGAATATTACAATTGCTTAATAAAAAAAATCATGCTGTGTTGTGATGAGTCAGTCTTATTCTTAATTTAATTTTTACTTTCCGTAAAATTAACATAAACAATCTATATAAACAGTAGCAAGATTTTAAATCAAATGGAAACGGAAATCTTGGTTTGGGACTCCGATAAGAAATGAAAAAGTGCTGTGATTTCGAGGGGAACGAGAGTAAAGTTAAATAATTCTTGTCCATGGGAGCAGTAAAGATTGACGAGAGACGAAGCTCCTCCTCACTGGACAAAGATGGGTGCAAGCGATGAAAACATTCTTATAGGTAATAAGTAAAGATTGATATCGAGCAGCACTGAAGCATTTATCCTTTCATAATCCAGATTTATCATCTTGTGATTGATATATATATATATATATATATATATATATATATATATATATATATATATATACATTGTATAAGTAGTCAGCTTTCCTCAGGTGTTATAAGGGTTAAATATGAAAATGTCAAACAAAAAAGGACATAAATAATTAATTAATGCATTTATGTGGTAAGTGTAGATAATAGAATAGATATTAGTTAATACTTTGTAAGAATTTGTATTTGAATCATGTTTTAAAAGGACATAAAATGCCTATAATTGTGTAATAACATGATAAAATGTATAAAAATTAGTGTGAAAGGTTGGACATTAGTGCATATAAAGTAAGAATACTAAACATATTTCACTCTGAAAGACATGAATCTAATAAACTAACAAATAAGAGATATTTTTAATGTGTGAAGTGTTATTGACCAGAGATAGTGACTAAAAAAGGAATTTTAAAACAATATAGTGAAATCCACACAGAAGAGAATCTTGATCATCTATTTTATAAATAGTGTGGGTAAAGATAATATTAGTGAGAATAAGCGTCAAATAACAATCATTTAGTGAAATATAGACATTATTCATCAATAACTATTTATAATAGATTAGTTTCTACTTATTCCAACAACAGTATTTATAATAACCTTGTTAAAAATATTGTAAATATGTAAGAATAATATAAGAAAATGTAGATTATAAGTTACTTTTAAAAAGAGACTAGAATAAAATAGTACCTAATTGTAGGTAAAACATTGTTAAATATGATTATAATATTAATAAAACAAGAATTACTAATTTCAGAAAGTTTATAATTAAATGTATATGTAAAATTTTTTTAGATGTAATCAAATTTTATTTATCAATTTTATGTGCTAAATAATAATCAAAAGTAAAGTGTAGATATATTAAAATGCCAGGAAAAGTTCAAAATTTATATAAATCATAATTTATTTTCATCAAATATAATAATTAGTTCATAATATCAATAAAATATCAAAATTATATCATAAATTGACAATTAGGAATCCATTTTGGTTTTGTATTTCAAAGCTTAAAATTCCATCTAGTTGCCAGTTCATGTCAGATGGCTGACCAATCAGAAAAACATTAAAACAAAAATTTATACTACGTCACCGCTGACTATAAAAACCAAAGTTTTTTTTTTTTAAATTACAGGTCCATCGTCCACAGCAAACATTGTTAGTTTTGTTCATAAAAAGTAACATAACCTCAAAATTTTCATTTGTTATTTTGAAAAATAAAAGGAGTGGATATTAATCGGTTATAGTGTAAAAATCGCTTGTATTTTTTATTAACAGTACCATAACCTCAAATTTTTCATTTGTTATTTTATAAAAAAGAAAATTAAAAAAAGACAGTGCAGATTAATCTCTGGTAGAGTTAACATTACAGGTCTCATTCATTAAAATTTTTAAAAAGGGAGGAAACATAGAGCTTGGATATAAAAATATCTGGAGATTGAAACTCAATTTTAAAGGAAGGAAAAGAAGTTTACTAAATTAATAAATAAATTATATCAATAAGCAAGCAACTGTGAGAAGTATTTAAAAGTTACAATAGTTGTCAAAGGAGAAAGGATTTTTAAGTTTTTCTTTATATATATATATATATATATATATATATATATATATATATATATATATATATATAACCTTACAATGAATAGTTATAGTTAGTAATAAAATAAATTGTTTAATTTGCATTGTAACAAGATCAGTTTTAATAATAACGACACACAATAAATTATTTTTGGATTGTTTAAAATAAAATCACATATATTAAGACACTAGTCATTTTTAACCGTTCAGAGATTTATACAATTATACAATATTGCCAGATTTAATAATTCTAAATCCCATAAAAGAATACAATGCATATTGAATAATATTGATAATTTTAATTAGTTATAGATAAGGTAATTTACAAATTTTACATAAAAACTGCACCCATTGACATGATTGTATTATTTTAAATAAAGTTTGTATTTGTGTTTATGAAACATTGGTTCGACTTTTTCTAATAATAATAATAATTTCTCACTCACTCATCTGAGAAAGAAAAAATTGACATCAATGTTTTTAAATTTCTAATCACGAAAAACGGGGTATGACTTTAAATATAACGTCCAAAAAAATAGGTAAGTACGTAAACAAAGGTGTCTGGGAGAAACACCGTTGGAACCCACTGACGAGTCCACCACCGATGTCAGGATGAAACACGCTTTAAAAGTTGTTAATGGTCGAAAATCAACTTGTACTTATGTCGTAACATCGCCGGCTTGGATTACATTTTTTAGGCTCTATTTCATCGACTTTAAAATCCATTAGATAACAAAAACAAACTTTATGTTTCGGTCACTCATTCTAGCCTTCATCAGAATAAATAGAACAGACAGACTGTATAGATCCCGAAAGAAACCAGGAAAACAATTCAAAAATCGCTGACTATTATTATTATTATTAAAATAATTATCATCATCAGGGGTATCCCCATATGATTATTTACCATAAACATAGCATCCTAGCTTATATATTATTACATCTGCAGAAAAAAACATCTTCGAGAATGTGATATTGAAGTAAAGACCATGATATGGTGTTCTATGCTTATATCACTATTTTTCACATATGAATCTTGTTGCAGAGTTCCAACATGGCTTCTTAAAAACAAATCGAAAGGTACGGCGATGATCGACTTTCTGGCAACGGTGTACGAGGCACTTGAGGATGGTGAATTGGCGGCGGGCCTATTCCTTGACCTCTCTAAGGCCTTCGACTGCCTGGACCACTCCCTGCTCTTTGAAAAATTATCTAGATATGGTGTCAGGAGAAACACATTGAACTGGGTAAAATCACTTCTTACTAAAAGATCACAAAGGGTTATTCTGAGGGGAGACGACAATGGCATAGTACACTCTCATTCAAATTAGATAAAGATGGGTGTGCTTCAGGGCAGTATATTGAGACCATTGTTTTTTGTATTTTTTTTTTAAATGATCTCCCAACAATACACCCCGATTACTGTAATATTCTTTTTAACCATGGAGATGACACAAATCTTAAAAATAAATCAATCCTAAACCTTTTCAACCAAGTAGATGACAATTTTAGACAAATTAAATTCTGGTTTTCTTGTAATCATCTGCATTTAAATACTGAAAAAACTCAATGTGTTATTTTTAAAACATCCCAAAGAAACGTTACTTTACCATCCTCAGTGACAATCGATAATACAGACATCGATACAGGCGATAGCAGTAAGATGATGGACTATACATACAGACTTTTTATGCAATAAGCTTTCGAGTGTGTGCTACTCTTTGAGGGTGGTATTTAGGAATCTTGACCTTACTGCCTCAAAGACAGTGCATTATGCAAATTTTTATTCTGTTATACAATACAGTGTACTCTACTGTGGGGAGCACCTACCTCTGAAAATGTGTTTAAAATACAGAAAAGAGCCCTTCATATTATTTTAAAATTAAATTATAAAATGTCATGTAGAGGACAATTTAAAAATCACAATTTATTGACAGTGACGGCACTCTATATCTATGAATGTATTATGTTTTTTTTATAAAACACAAAAACGAATTCAAAGAACTTGAAATATCTCATTCGTATAATATTATGAGAAAAAATACATTCAGCATACCAATCCCCCCACTTGCACTAACAGAGAAAAGTTCCTACTACAATTCTATAGTCCTATACAACTCTCTTATACCAGAAATTAAAAATTTGCAGAATATAAAACACTTTAAAGACAGTCTTGTCAATTACCTTTGTAATCTCGAGCCCTATAGCTTGAATAAATATTTAGAGCTACGCCAATGACTTATTTTTTTAATTGTGCTCTTTTTTTTTAATGTACAATGCATGTACATATAGGCTTGCACTTCAGCCTAAACTGTTCTTTTAAAAGTGTTTATGTACTGTTGTGGAACTTAACATCTTACCACCGCTTTCCGGCAAAACTGGACTTAAATAGAGGTACAAGTTTGTGGAAAGTACAAAGATGTCTGGGAAAGATTCCGGTGGATCCCACTGATGAGTCCACCACAGGTATCGAGACGAAACATCCATACATTTACTACGGTAGTCGAAAATAGATCACTAGCTACATGTCCCTACCACCAGGGGCATTGCTAATTGCGACATGGCGCCCGAGCAGGGACGGCGGCAGACGAAGGTCTTAACCGCCGTTGGCTTTGATTAAGCCTGACCCGGCCATTGGAAGACCACCGAGGAATATCCATTCCACTTCCTTTTCAGGCCTGTGCTTTCTAACGGCTTGGACTGTCCGACAGTTTAAGCCGGAAAACAAATGCCTTAGGGGGGGGCATGTTGTGGAACTTAACATCCTACCACCGCTTTCCGGCAAAACTGGACTTAAATAGAGGTCCAAGTTTGTGGAAAGTACAAGGGTGTCTGGGAAAGATACCGGTGGATCCCACTGATGAGTCCACCATCGGTATCGGGACGAAACATCCATACATTTACTACGGTGGTCGAAAATAGATCACTAGCTACATGTCCCTACTACCAGGGGCCTTGTTAATTGCAACAGTACATACACACTGTGTGTAATGTAATTTTTTTTTTAATTTTAATGTATAGTTTCATATTACAAGTTTTATATTGTGCAATAATTTATTTATACTTTGCATGTAAATGTATATCTCTGACCTATTTCAAACTTTGTACTGACGAATTGTTTTGAAATAAATTCTATTCTATTCTATTTTATGTGGTCTAGCAGGTATCATGGAGCTGTATCGATGATGTCATGATATCATTAGGCATTCAGATAGTGACGTATGATTGGTTGCCGATGTTCAGCACACGCCGTGTTAATTTGTTATTAGTATTAGTATATGACACTACATATAAATAATTAAATAATAATTGACAATGCATTTAGTTTTGGACTTACCTCTCTTTCTAAGCTCTCTTTCTCGTTCTTGATCTTCGTCAAATGATGTACCACTTCTTGCCGCGCCCTCTCCAACTTCCTCCTATTGTATTCGGACTCCCGCGCC
Organism: Diaprepes abbreviatus; assembly: GCA_034092305.1. Classification (NCBI taxonomy): domain Eukaryota; kingdom Metazoa; phylum Arthropoda; class Insecta; order Coleoptera; family Curculionidae; genus Diaprepes; species Diaprepes abbreviatus. The sequence goes on from JASJET010000127.1 coordinate 3,424,650, forward strand.
TGCTCCTGTAACTAAAACAAACAAATAAACCGAAAATTCTTCTAAAATGCACTTTGAAACACTTACCAATCTCAAAGTTTTATCTCTTTCCTTTTCTATCAGGGCCTTCTGCTCTAACAGCTTTTCTTTTTCAGCTCTTAACTGTAAAAGAAAAACTGGATGAACTGGGGAAGTTATAAAGGAAAAAATTCGGTTTGAATAAAAACATAAGTTCAATATACGAGGATGGTTCGATAAGTTCTCGGCCTGAAACAGAGAGGGCGCTAGTAGGATCAAATAACTATATTTTGTAAGCCTTAACCTTGAGATGACGCCCTGCAAAGTTTCAGATGTTTGCGTTCAGTTGCTTGTTTGTGGCGATCGAGTGAACACAAAAGGTTCGATATTTTGTGAAAGATGGATAAAATTGAAGTTCGAGCGGTTACAAAGTACTTTGTTTTAAAGGGCTTAACTCCTACGGACATTAAAAATGAATTATATTCTACTTTAAAGATAAGATAAGATAAGATAATTTATTAGTAATAATATACAAATAGTACTTTTACAAGTCAAATAAATAAAATATTAAAATTTTGTCAATTAATTATTATTAATACAAATAAAACATTACACAATATTGATTCTTCCTTAAGAAGAAAGTTTTGGTAAAAAAAAGCTAAGAGAAGTTGCCAACAGACAAAGACAATACTACAGACTAAAATTAGATTCGAAATACTCCTCGAATGAAAAAAACGCGTTCAGCACAAGGTAGCTCTTGATTTGTTTTTTGTACTGATAGAAGTTAAGAGCTTTAATTCTAGCTGGCACGCAGTTGTAGAACTTTACTGCCAAATATCTTGGTACAAGATTGTTGTTGTTTCTTGTTGGATAGTTATGAATAACTTCGTGTGAACTGTATAGATCAAGATTTTGTTTAACGTACAACAAACACTGCATACTGTACACACAAGGTAGAGTTAAAATTTTTAAATTCTTAAACGAATTTCGACAGTCTTCTCTATAACCAAGCCCAGAGATAATACGAATGCATTTTCTCTGTTGTCCAAACGCCTTATCAGTATGACAAGAATGACTCCAGGAAAGAATAGCATAAGCCAAAAGAGAATGAAAGTTGCTGTGATATGCTGTAAGAAGAGTTTCTTTGGAAGTTACCCGTACAAGACTCCTGAACAGGAACAGTTGTTGGGATAGCTTTTTTGAGAGATTAACAAGGTGTTGTTCCCAGGTTAATCCTGCATATAGGTGTACTCTCAGAAATTTGACCTCCATTGCACATTGAGGTAGAAAGGACTGTACAATTTCACTGTTATTCCTTAAAGTTAATATTTTGTGATTTGGACATTGAACCATTGGCCATTGAAATAGTTCTCTTTCTGAAGTTTTGCAATCAAGACTGTCAATCTCTGAAGGGTGATAACTTATATAAAACGTTGTGTCGTCAGCAAACAAAACAGTATTGACTCCCTTGCCCTTACAGTATGCCAGGTCATTTATATAGATGAGGAATAAGATGGGACCTAATACCGACCCTTGAGGTACACCATAACTCAGGGATTGTTTTTTAGAATTACACTGCCCAAAGTGAACATACTGATCACGATCCGATAGATATGAATTAAGTAGTTGAATGGCATCAACCTGAAAATTGTAGATTGGTAGTTTTTTTTTAGAAGAATGCTATGTGTAACGCAATCGAATGCCTTTGTGAGGTCTAAAAAAGATGCAAGAGTGTCAAGATACTTTTCAAAGCCCTGTAAAACATTACTAGTAAAGTGATCAGTAGCTAAAGTTGTGGTCCTGCTCTTTCGGAATCCAAACTGGTTCAAGGCAAACAATTTGTTTGACTCAAAGTGATCATTAGCCTGATTTTTCAAAATTCGTTCATAAGGATTATTCTTCTTCGTTTTTGACAGTAAAAAAATGGGCTGCTGAATATAATCGTGGTCGTACATCAATTCAAGATGATGAGAGCTCAGGACGCCCAAAAACCGCTACAACTGACGAAATTGTCACAAAAATTCACAATGTCATATCGCCGACTGAAAGTACGAGAGCTTGCTGGTATAGCAAACATCTCGATAGATCGTGTCCACTACATTTTACATGATGTTTTTGACATGAAAAAGCTTTCTGCGCGATGGGTGCCGCGTTTGTTAACAGTCGACCAAAAACACCTTCGAATGAACACTTTGCGAGAGCTTTAGACTTATTCAGACACAACCCTGCTGAGTTTCTTCGACGTTTTATAACTGTAGATGAAACATGGATTCGCCATTACACACCAGAGACAAAGCAGCAGTCTAAACAGTGGGTGGAGGCAGGTGAAGGTGCGCCAAAAAAAGCAAAAGCGGGATTCACACGGCGTGGTGCTTATAGACTATTTAGAACAAGGCAAGACCATCACCAGGGAGTATTCGGCTTCACTACTGGACCGTTTGCAGCATGTGATTAGGGCTAAACGTCCACATCTTGCCAAAAAAAGTGCTCTTTCATCAGGATAACGCGCCTGCACACAAATCTATGGTTGTCGCTGCAAAACTCCATGACCTACGTTTCGAAGTGCTGCCAGATGCGTCATATTCGCTGGATCTGGCTCCCAGCGATTACTTTCTCTTCCCAAACTTGAAAAAATGGCTCGCTGGACCAAAATTCCCTTCAAATAACGAGGTCAGAGCAGCGACAACCGCTTATTTTGCAGAGTTGGACAAATCGCAGTATACTACGGGTATTAAAATGTTAGAACATCGTTGATCTAAATGTATTGAAGTACAAGGGGACTATGTTGAAAAATAAATAAAAACGTTTTCAAAAATCTTTTGTTTTCTTTATCAGGCCGAGAACTAATCGAATCATCCTCGTATTCTTAGGTGCACAAGGAATTATTAGACATTTTGAACAAAACACAACACAAAAATGTTGAGCAACACGGTCTTGGTGATTTATAATGGATTAACCCCTAACTTATCAAACCGCCATCGTATATCAATAAAAACTGTCTTGTTGAGACAACTTATTACAATTAAAATTTTTCACATGAAATAAATAAATACGGGACTAGGTCATTTCAAGGTCTATCATTCGACAGCTCAATTGTTTTCCAAGCTTTTCCGAATATCAATATCAGCGTATTTAAAAACAATACGTTCCGTTCAAAAATCATGCCGAAAACTTACTTTTCGAGGATAATATAACGCTAAACAAAAGGTAATTTTGCACATAATTCATTCGTTTATGGAATTCTTTTTATATGCAGCTTTTATTTACATAATATATACATTATGTAAATAACTTTTCGAACCACTTAAGTATTCAGTTTACGAATTTCTGTCTGTACCCTCGGATTTTTTAAATGTTATTGGCCTTAGTGTTTGAATAATATATGAATCAAATTAATATTAAAACACGAGTAAAAATAATAGTTATTTGTTATCAAATAATAATTTTAGCGATGATGAGGATGATGCCTGTTTGTTTTTGAAACCGAGTTTTGTATATACATTTTTTTTTATTTATGTGTATGTCCAAGGTTATCTGAACAATAAGCGGATTACTGAAATTATTTTGCAACAGGCAAAATAGGTTAAATTACTCGGCATTTTTTTGCTGATTGGAAAAATATAATTAATTTGGCATAAAATATTTAAATAGTACCTTTTTTCGCCTCTTAAACATAAAATTGTATTGAAACATTAAAAATACCCTTGATTTGACATTTTACATATCAAAATCAGTCAATTATTTATCGAGATAAATGCAAAAAACGGCATTTGTGCAGTAATTGAAAAACATTATTGTTGTGCGGTACGCTATTGTATTTTTTTACGTTTTGCGTTTTGGTAAAAACAAAAATGAATTCCGTTCAGAGTTTAATTGCAGAGCTATTCTGTGGTCGGTCATTAAGTGATAAGGCTGAAATAAAAAGGCTTGGAAGGCTAACTCCGAATTTAAAAATAGAACAATTGTTAACAAACGTTTACCTCGTTCGGTCCCAACAAGATTCAATTTTAATTCTAGAGTTGTTTGTACCATATTCGAATACAAAGACAGCATTCTAGAGACAATGGAAAAAATCTTATCTTAGATGACAGTAGTACCACGAACCAATCACCGGGGTATGTCAAAATCCCAGAGGTACAATTTTTAAACCATGGTTACACGTAAACCGACATTGGTAGGAGTGTATTTGCACTATGGCGTAAGAAACCCAAAGGAAAACAAAACGTTTTAAAAAAGCGTTATGTTTTTTACTTATGAACAAATTGAATTTATCAACAATCAAACTTGTAGGTGGTATATTTGTGCAAATTTTAAGCCCAAGCTCGTCTTGCTAGATACCCCAGAAGCCAAGATAATTTATTTTTTTGTGTATGCTATATATTTCAAAATCTTCAAGCACTGATTTTTTGAAAAAAAATTATCTCGTCTCCTAGAGTAGCTAACAAGTCCAGCCTAGGCTTAAAATTTGCACAAACTGACGACCTAAAAAATTATGAAAAAAATTCGTCACTAGCATTCATGGTTGTTAAGAAATTGTATTTGTTTATAAGTAATAATGTATCCCCTTTTTTACAACGATTTTTTAGTCACTATTTTGCACTAAACTGATCTGTTTAATTTTTTACATCATGGTGCAAATCTGAAAGAATACATTGCAATTTCAAACAGATCCCTACCTATGTGGTTTAAGTAGAACAATTATTTAAAAATTTCATAAACTATTGAAGCAAACGAGTTAAATTTTTACATACTTTCAAAGCACCACAATGGCCACTTAAAAATGTTATGTCACATCATCTATGCCCACTATTGTGTCTGGCCGGCAGTGTGCTGTAGCCAGCAGTATACTTGTCGCTACTGTAATGCGTAGACAGTACACCCAGCAAGGCCATCTATCCGCTGACCTTTGACCATATCTTTTCTTTACCATTGAAACATCCCTTTGCCCTGACCCACTTACCCTCAATTCCTACATAATTCCTTAGGAACCACTTTCTTTCAGCTTTCCGACTGGACCCGGCAACGAATAGATTCAGGGTTTCCCTCAACCAATCGTAGGAGGCGTTTAAATAGAGAGAACTTTAAAATTTTAAATAATGAAATGTCGACCGTAAAATATAAAGTACCCCAGGTAGGTAAGACCCATGGTCCACAATCCCACACCGCAGAAGCGGTCTGCTCCACGGATTCTGGGGGAGCAACACTTCGACATGGCAAACTTTAAGTAGCAGGGTGTTGAGGAGGCGTACCCCTGTCGCACAAGAAGCTACAGTCCAACAACAACATGAGAGCCAAACAACAACGGGAGACCACCCTCCGAAGGTGCTGCGCAGGAACCTCAGTCAGCGCTCACTCAGGCGGGACTTCCAAGACAGCGCATGAAATGGACAACATCCATGAATGAAACAATAATGCGCATTTTTTATAGGGTGACTGAACTAGGACGAGAAACGATCGGCTATAGACAACAGCTTGATGCCGAATATTGTAGGGAATATCCACACCTACAAGTGTCACAACAGAGAATAGCAGACCAATACAGAGCTATTCTCCGAAATAAACTAATCTCAGAAGCGCGACTCAACATTATCAAAGCGGAAATAGAATGAGAGATAAGAAGCACCGACGATAACAATGAACAATCCGCAGAACCTGCGCCACAGCCAGACACAGAGACTCAAGAACAACCAAACAACGGCATGAGAGTTGACATGGCTGTGGACCGGCAGCAATAACAACAACAACTACATCAACACGAGGGTCAGATAACTCCAAGAGCTTCACCCGCCGAAGTTGCTGTGCGGGAACCCCAACCAACTCTTACTCAAGCGGGACGACCAAGACAGCGCATGAAATGGACTGTGTCCATGAACGAGACAATAATGCGCATTTTTTATAGGGTGACTCAACTAGGACGAGAGATGATCGGCTACAGACAACAACTACATGTCGAATTTTGCAGGGAAAGCATCACAATGGCCACTTAAAAATGGTATGTCACATCATCTATGCCCACTATTACAAAAGTTACTGTTGTTCATTAATTACTGCAAAAATGGCGTTTTTTTGCAATTATTTCGATAAATAATAAATCGATCGTGACGTGTAAAGGATCAAATTAAAGTATTTTTTAATATCTACAACTTTTGTACTTAATATTTGTTCTTACGAGGCGTGAGGAAAATTTTACATGTGAAAAACTGAGTTTTATAATTTAAATACCATTTATTCATCCAGGAGAAAAAATACGTCATTTCAGGTTTTAAAACAGAATGTCTGGGGTATAAAATATAAGTATTCTTCTGTGTATGTAATAAATTTCAAGAGCATAATATAAGTAAAGGAGCAGTCATTAAAAAAAATATATCTCGGTTGCTAAGGTACCTACTGAAACGAACCTGCGCTTAAAACTTGTACAAATACACTACCTACAAGAATGTAAAAAAAAAATCATCAATCGTATTCATGGTTGTGAGAAATTCTATTTATTTATAAATAAAAATGTCTCCCCTTTTTTATAACAATTTTTTAGCGGTTATTTTGCACTAAATCGATCCGTTTCGTTCCTTACATCCCAGTGCACGTGTCAAAGAATGTCTTGAGGTTTCAAACCTACCCCTACCAATGTTGGGTTATGTAGAACATTTAGACCTCTGGAATAAACAAATACAACAACTCATAAACCATTGAAGTGATCAAGTTGAATTTTCTTCACACATTTAATGGACCACAATAGCCCCTTAAAAATGTTATAACGCATCATCTATGTCCACTATTGCAAGAGTTATTAACGTTTGTCAATTGCTGCAAAAATAGCACGTTTTTGCAGTTATCTTCATAACTAATGAACCGATTTTGGTGTTTAAAGACTTGAATTAAAGGTTTTTATATTTATTTATTTATTTACTGATACTCTTACAAACACCTAAACATAACATGCTACAAGATAATTATAAGTAAGAGAAATGTTACAGACTTAACTAACACAGAACAAAGACAGCACAGACAAGAACCTGAATAAACCTAAAGGTCACTGCATAAGTTGCAATAGCAGTTTCTTGGTACAATTTAAAAAGTCAATTTCATTATTCTTATATAGTATGTTGCACTCAGCTAACGTTAAATTCATTGGAGAACGACTACCAATGGAGACATGAAAGAATTTTTCCTTTTTTATCCTTAATGCTATCTTAGGTACATGAAGAGGTATATAATTAATCAAAGAACAATTGTTAAATTTTATATTATTGATAATACAATAAACAAATATCACAGATTGAATTTGCCTTCTTTTCTGAAGAGTTTGAAATTTAAAGCTTTCTAACATACTGCTATAAGAGATCAGATATGGATATAAGTTATTTTTCCTAACATATAAATATCTCAAAAACCTTTTTTGAACACGCTCAATAGCATCACAATGCACATTTGCACTAAGAGATCACATATTAGATGCATATTCTAAATGAGGACGAACATGTGCATTATACAATTTTATTAATATATTATGGTTATTAAACTGACTTGTATTTCTAATCACAAAACCAAGCACCCTAAAAGCCTTATTAATAATATTGCGGTAGTGGGTATTAAATTTCAAACTAGACTGTAAGTGCACCCCCAAATCCCTACATTCAGTCTTTTTTGTAGTTTTGCTCCATCAATAAAGTAATTAAAATTAATAGGACTTATTTTATTTGTGTAAGACGTAAAGAAGCATTTATTAGTATTTAAAAACATTTTATTTAATCGAAATCATTCCGTTACTGAATTTAAGTCTGCTTGCAGTGCACTACAATCATTACTGTTTGTTACTTTCTTAAATATTTTAAAGTCATCCGCAAATAAGAGAGCATCATAATGTTTGACACTATTAGGTAATTCATTTATAAACATTAAAAATAACAGTGGGCCCAGGTTGCTACCCTGCGGTACACCAGATGTTGCCATAAAAGCCTGAGAAAATGACCCTTCCACTCTCACCATGTGCGGCCTACACGAAAGATAACTTTTCATAAAGAGGTAAGCATTCCTAGAAAAGCCAAACTCAACAAACTTAGCCAGTAACACCCCATGGTCCACCTTATCAAATGCCTTTGCACAATCAATATACACTGTATCCAACTGCTTCCCGCCATCAATAGCCTCCGAGGCATGATTTGTAAACACATAAATTTGTGGACTTTCCACTTACAAATCCATGTTGCTGTTCTACTATTTTATGAGTGATGTTGGTCACAATGTTATCTGAAAGGATCATCTCAAATATCTTAGCAAGTGAATTAAGTATACTAATTGGTCTATAATTTTCAACATTTGTTTGTTTACCATCTTTAAATATGGGAGAAATAATTGCTGTTTTTAGTTTAGTGGGGAAAATTTTTGTTTTTAGGGCAACTTGAAAATATGAGCAATAAGGGCTGCTAAAAAGTCTGAGCAGCCTTTATACATATATGAGGGAATATTATCCTCTCCTGTGCTTTTTTTTGGTTTTAGTTTTTTTATAATTTCTTTACAGTCTCCTCTGATATTAAAGAAAATTTCAAGTCTCCCCAACTATTAATATCTACAGGGTCGCCGTTGGACACTGATGACAACTCAAACACTGAACTGAAGTACTGTGCAAAAGCACTGGCAATATGTTCATGCTCTTCCAATGATACTCCATTATAAGACAAAGCCCTTAGCATACCATATCTTTTACTCTTAGAGCCAACATACATCCAAAAACTGCTAGGATCAAAATTTACATTATTCTCTATATTTCTTAAATACAACGAGGACTCATATCAATCTGTTTTTAATATCTACAACTTTTTTAATTAACATTTTCTCTTATGAACAAAGATGGATATTTTACAGACGAAAAACTGAATTTTACAACTTTAAACATTATTTAAATATGCCCACCTACAACCGAAACCTGTCCAATTTCTATTATAGGTTATTTCAAGGTTTAAAACACAATGCCTGGGGTGTATAACTTACCTTATCACACTGTTCCTCCAAATAAATCACCCTCTCCAAATGCACAAATACCTCGTCCTCCTTTTCTCTAATAAGACATTCGTTGGACTCCAGTCTTCGGGTAAGTTCCTCTCTTTGTTGAATAAGATCATCTCTTTCAGTCTTTAACAAAAAGAACGGTTATACTACTACTATATACATACTACTGTATGAAGACATTTAGATGCGGGTGCCACAGTGCGAGAGAGAAAGAGGATTGAAAGATGTATTATCTTCTCTTTCTAATGGGCGGAGTATAGAATCACGTGAGCCGCAAGAGCGGATAAATACTCCTGCACGCGGTTCTAAGCTCTGATCGTTAAAAAGAGAGCACAAAAAAGGCTTTTAATTTTCTTTCACCCTCACCCTGGGGGACAAGCAGTCTATCGATGGTATGTCTATGCATGAAACCAACTGGTTTCTTTCACTTATACTAAAAACATTGTTTTATCACCTTTTCTAGATTGATATCAAACAATTTTTAAACCCTAAATTTGGAACACAAAAAATTAGCGTGCTTGTTACAACTCTATTGTTTTCCTCTGTTAAAAACCGGGTTAATACCAAACTAATTTGTAAACAATTTGACTGTCTCCAGTCTAGATACTTTCCTAAACACCTTTAATGGGCGCTTTTGTCCCTGGGAAAGCTGGTAATGAATTTATGTGTTCTAAATTTAACTCGAAAATTTACATACAATGCCGTATTTTTTTCGCCGTTCCCAACTAATTAGGATGCCATTCATTGCCAGGGCCACCTTTTGTTTTTTTAATTTTCGCCAAGTAAATGAGTGTAGTTATTTTGTAATATTTTAACAGTTTGTTAATGGTTTTTTTGCTCCTTTGTTATATTAAAGCATCATAGGAGACCATCTTAAATCAATAATGAGTATTTAGAGGTGTAGAAATCGGGAGTCAACAACGACGGACTTTATAAAGTCTAGAAAGTCTTTTATTCGATAACATCCACCTACATTGTTATAATTTCATAAAGCTTATATGTATTTTAGATTAGTAGTAGTGACAAAAAGTATCGTGTCTGAGCGCGGACATAAGGGGTTTCAATATTCTTCATCCATGAAGATGAAACCCAGTCTGCAAATTTTTTTTTTGAAAAAAAAAATGTTGATAAGAACATTTGTCTTCTAACACCACAAATCCAAATATTTTTTTTTAACAGCAATGCAATTTTATATTTAAGAAAGCCAATTTAAAATACAGTTGAATAGAACCTTCATCCCTTGCTGTAAGTTTTCTTTACTGTGATCACACACTTCCCTATTTTGTGGGTATTTAGTGATATATACAGTGTGACCAGTAAAATCAGCATCATATGGGATTTTTTTTTATTAATAGCTTTATTTGAAATTTGATTTTGGCATCAATTTCTGCTTCGATCGAGATGAAAATTAACCAAAAAAATAGTAGTCACGTGATTAGCATTATCTGTCAAATTTTAATTTTATTCCAAAAAAAAAAACAAAAGTGGAGTTATAGCTCAAAATATCGAAAAAAGTTATTAGAAAAAGTTTTTCTAAATGCAATTTTTAGCCCACATGCAAAATTTCAGCTGTTTAAGATAGTTTAGATTTTTTGCCTTTTTTTTTTATAAATTGCACCACTGTTGCAAAATAAGACTCAACGCAATCGACATAAAACTTCTTAATTTTGACAATGCTTCATTCCAGATATATTTTATTTAAAGTAGCGCCATTTTTAAATGTGTGTTTTTCTACAAAATCCAAATAGGACTATTAAAGTTTGGTCACATGTGATACAAGTGTTTTTGACCCTGTATAAGATAACTTCATAAAATAACTATTTTTGAAAACGTAGTTAATCTCTAAAAGTAATACACATTAATATTAAGAAAATAGTTTAATTGAAAAGACTCAAATTTTCTCATAAAAAAATCATAATATAAAAATTACACGCATTTAAAATTTGTTTTCCACCTAATGCAGACTTTAATGATGACACTGTGTACTTGTTTGTCTTAATTATAATGTGTATTACTTTTAGGCACAAACTACGTTTTCAAAAATACTTGTTTTATGAAGTGACCTTATATAGGGTCAAAAACAAACAAATTTTGTATTACATGTGACCAAATTTTAATAGCCCTATTTGGATTTTGAAGAAAAACACATTTAATATGATGGATGAAGCTTTATCAAAACAAAGACTTTTTATGTTACATCAGTCAAATAAGTATTTTGCCGAGATACTCAATCATCCAGGCCGAGACCTGAATTTTCGAGTAATATAGGCCTATAGAAATAAACTGTATATGTTCTCTACATGAGATTTTGTGTTATAAACTTTTTGTAAACAATTAAAGGTCAAAAAATGCATTTTTTGCACTTTTTTGCTTAGCAGCAAAAACTAAACAAATTTTTGGACAAAATGAAATAGCCATCTTGTAGAGAATTGAAAAACTTACAAATTGTTTTTTTGACGATCTCAATATTTTTATTGGTTGCTGAAAAAAATGCAAAACAAGGTCAAAATTGTTATAATATTCAATTAACAATAACTATTGCTAAATGCAACTTACGACTTCGTTGTTAAGTAAAAAGTTGGGTCTTTTAGTGCTTAATATGTGGTAAAAATTTCAGATTGATTCATTAAATAGTTTGTGCAAAATTTGATTTGTTTATCACACGCGAGCAAATTTTGCAATAACATTCTAGCTCCATCGATGAAGGTACACTGATTCTAATCACATCTAATGAAAGAGGAACTCTTCTTCTATGAGAAATATTACATGAAACTGAGGAAAATTAATTTTAAATTTGTTTAAACTTCATTAGAAAACCACTAGCATTTTTACCTCGTAAACAAATTAAATAACTTACGTATACAGCTTTTTCTTACAAGCAATGTAACGGATATTAATGTTTTATGAATGGTTTATTAACGGCAATAAAGCATACAAATTCCATTTTATATAATAAGTCAAATAAGAATAAAAAATCTGAAACGAAACAATCACAAAATATCACAAATCACATCAGTACTAAAAGAATAACAATTAACTAAAACAATAATACTGTCACTACAGTCTATTATGTATAAAATTCAATTACTTAAAATTTCTTTAATACAACCCTTAAATGAGTTCAGAGAGAGTATAAATGGGTCAACATTCCTAGGCAGTGAATTCATTTCCCTACTCATTCTGGACATTGCGGTGTTAAACGCATAGTTTGTCCTATGGTATGGTTCATTAAAAAGACTATGGACCCGAAGCACCCTCTGAGGTACAGAGAATCCAACAGCCCCCAACAATTCAGGAGCATCAACCATAGAGTTTATGATCTTATAAAATAATATTAGGTTAAGATAGATGCGTCTATTATATAATGATAACAAGCTCATATAATCCAGTATTACACTGAATGGCACATCTTGCTTAAAAGGAACAAATTTCAAGAAACGGACCTGTACCTTCTCGATTTTATTTTTGTATATTTCATAGTTTGGTGCCCAGACTGGAGATGCATACTCCAAGACTGATCGAACCATTGAGCAGTATACAGATTTAAAACACCTGCTGAAATCAGCTAGTGTGCGTTTAATAAAACCAACAAGCCTCAAACCACGGCTCGAAATACTATTACCGTGCAGGTCAAAAGAAAGACCTTCACCAAATATCACCCCAAGATCCTTTATATGATCTGAGCGAGTCAGCATTGTATTGTGCAATGTATAATTATAAACTATACTATCTTTTTTCTTTGAGAAAGTAATGGCAGAACATTTTGTTAATAATTTAATTATTCAATTTTCCCGAATTATAACCACGTTTGCCAATAAAAATAGCACAAAAATTATTGATTTTTAATGAAAAAATTGGGTGGGAAAAAATGTTTAAACAAATTAAATGTTTAATTTATAAACAAATAAATAAATAGTATGCATATTTGTAATGTACGCAGAAAGGTACCACAAATTAAAAAAAGAATCATCAAAATCCGTCAACAACTTTCAAAGATATAGCTAATGGTAGCAGTTTGAAGTTGCTGTTTCATTTTTTGAACACGCGGATTTGTTAGCAACTCATCTTCCTGCCGAGTCGTCTTTTAAACAATTAGCATTTTTTAAACATCACTGAAGCTTATGTTTTTGTGTTATTATTTTCCAGACAACTCACACCTTCACCTAAAATCCTAAACATTCGATTGGCGCTAGTTTCGTTTCTTAATTGTTATTAACAAACCCATAATGAATTAAAACAAAATTGTTTACTTTGACACATATTGACCTAAGCCGTTTTTTTGCCAAATTCGTCTAAAAATGCCAGCTTTCCAAATATGAAAACAGAATTTTTTCATCGGCAAAAACAAAAAAGTTATTTAATTTGTTTACAAGGTAAAAATGATAGTGGTTTTCTAATGAAGTTTAAATAAATTTAAAATTAGTTTTCCTCAATTCCATTTAATACTTTTCATAGAAAAACAGTTCCTCTTTCATGAGATGTGCTCAGAATCAGTGTACCTTCATCGATGGAGCTAGAATGTTATTGCAAAATTCGCTCGCCTGTGATAAACAAATTAAATTTTGCACAAACTATTTGATGAATCGATCTGAAATTTTTACCTCATATTAAGCACTAAAAGACACAACTTTTTACGAAACAACAAAGTCGTAGGTTGCATTTAGGAATAGTTATTGTTAATTGAATATTATAACAATTTTGACCTTGTTTTGCATTTTTCTCAGCAACAAATAAAAATATTGAAATCAGTAAAAAACCAATTTGTAGGTTTTTCAATTCTCTAGAAGATGGCTATTCCATTTTGCCCAAAAATTTCTTTACTTTTTACTGGTAAACAAAAAAATGCAAAAAATGCATTTTTCGACCTTTAATTGTTTACAAAAAGTGTATGACACAAAATCTCGTGCAGAAAACATATATGTTTTATTTCTATAGGCCTATATTGCCCAAAAATCCGGGTCTCTGTCTGGATGAATGAATGTCCCCAAATAAGTCTTCTTTTCACTGGTTTGACTGGAGTATGTAGGTTGCGTCTTATTTTGAAAAAGTGGTGCAATTTACAAAAAATGGGCAAAAAATCTAAATTATCTTATACAGCTGAAATTTGTATGTATATGGACGTAAAATTGCATTTAGATAAACTTTTTCTTATAACTTTTTTCAATATTTTGAGATATAATCCCACTTTTCAATTTGTTTTTGAAAAAAATTAAAATCTGAAGGATAATACTAATCACGTGACTACTATTTTTTTTGGTTAATTTTTATCTCAATCGAAGCAGAAATTGTTGCCAAAGTCAAATTTTTTGAATAAAGCTATTAAAAAAAAAATCCCTATATACTATATTGGTCACACTGTATACAAGTTAAAAAACAATAATGCAAGCAAAGCTATCTTGGTATAAAAATTTTAAAAAATTAATATTTTCTTAAAAACACACAAAACTGAAATATTTTGTCTATCCCCACCCATAAATTTGAAGTTTTCTTACCTTGACCTCATGGTATTTCTCCTCCAAATAATAGGCTATATTACGAGCCTCCTCATACTTCTGGGACAAGTGGAGGTACTTGTCGTAGTGTTTCTTGAATAAGACAAACCTGAAGAAACCAAAATCATTAGATAAAAATGTTTATAATCTAAGAAAAATATCAAATTTTAGACTATACCTTTTAGGTTCCCAAATACAAAAAGAAAAATGGTAGTTAGGAAATCGTGTGCACAAAATTCTTAGCAAATAATTTAAGAAACGCTTATGACAATCTTTTAGAAAAACAGTAATTGTATAGAGCAATTTGATTTTTAATTCAGGGGTTTCAAATCTAACATGCCTTTAAACTGTTGTAAAAATTGTTCAAACCTTAAGAACAGAGCTACTTTAATACCTCATTTTCGTTTATCAGCTTATAAAAAGAGTCCATATTGCCTTTGTACTTATATTTATAACAAATTACCTAGCGACATTTATGAAATGGGATTGTTTAGCAAATTCAAAGAGTCCTTAAGGGGTTACCTTGTGGAAAATGCCTTCTACTCTATACAAGTATACTATGATAAAAGGTAAATAATTGTCATTATTCATGCATATCCTATTAGAAAGATTGGAAAATGCCTGCACTTTTCACACTTTTTGTTATACTGCATGTACAACTACTTGTTTATGTATTCTAATCTAGTTTTTAGTTATTTTTATATTTTTATCTTGATGTCAATATTTATGAATAAATAAATTGAAATTAATGTCGAATTAATTGCGTACTAGTTTTTAAGAAACATTACATTTGAAAACCTCGTTAAAAAAATAACTTGTAGAACACTGTTTACCAAGCACTTGAATGTACAATAAAAATCTTGAAATCCCAAAAAAAAATGATAAGCCTGGATTGTTCTCAATCTAATTATTAAAATAAATGTATTTTAGGGTTAAAATTAAACAATACTTAATACTTTTTCAGATATTTATCAATAAATTTATATTTATTTCTTAAAAAAGCCCAGAGATTTACAGGAATACAGATTGTCTGCTAAATTAACTCTATAGGTAATTTAAATAGGAGAAATTTATGGTTTTTAGATAGTTAAAATAGAACATATTTTTAATATTTCTTAATGCATGGATAGAGCGGTAGGTGGTTATTTTCTTTTACTCACCGGTAAAAATCATTCTCACTAACAATATCCCTAATACTATCCTCCGGATCGACCCTATCGTATACCGAAGCCCTCTTAACCCTACACTTGGGCACTACCACGTCCGGTTTATCAAGAAAGTCCTCTTTCGTAGGCGACATGCACCCGGAATCTAACAAATTCTCAGAATGTCCATGATGAATCTCTTCAGTAACAGGAATGTCTGCAGGATTTTGTAAAACTAATTCGTCACTTTTACTTGAAGTCAAGTCACTATAAAAATCGGTATTTTTACTCGCTCTGTACGTATCCAAAAAGGCTCTAGGGAAAGTATCTCCTCGAGATACGATCAGTTCGGTCATTTTTCCGCACGGACACTACTACGTGAACCAAACTGTTCTATTTACGTCGAATTGTTTCATATGCACGTAACCACCTTGCAAACACTTTGTTGACATGATTTAAAGGTAGTCGATTAACTCGGTAACCGAAAATTGCGATAAAAAACGCGTCTTTGAGACGAAAATAACGCAAATTTTATCACACTCTCAAAATAAACATAGCCTTCGGACAACTGTTAAATGACTGACATGACAGTTTTGGAAAAAATACGGGACTTGTATTGTGAAGTGAGTTACGACAAACGGATATGAGAAGTGTCATGGAGTGACGACTGTGAATTAGAGGTATAGGTTTAGAAAGTCATGTTGTTGAAAAACGCTCCTATAATTAAGCATTTTCCATTGGTACTTCAATGAGTTTGGTTAATTTTTGGTCGAGCTAAGCGTCACAATAAAATGAAAACTAATTCAAGTAAATAAATATTAAGCATATTACGTATTGCGTTCAGCTTTATATATATATATATATATATATATATATATATATATATATATATATATATATATATACAAACTAGTGAATAAACTTAGAAATGACCTAACATTAGTGACAGGCCTGGTTTATTCAATTTTTATCAGTCGAAATAAACTTCAGGACCGGACTTCTTAATCATTTTATACAAAATAATTTCACTTGAAGAAAAGTAGCTAGAGTAAAATATTAAAATATGGGAAAAACTACATTTTCTTGTATTTATTGTTGTGGAACTTAACATCTTACCACCGCTTTCCGGCAAAAACGGACTTAAATAGAGGTCCCTATATGACATAATGTCATCTGCAGGGCTGTCAATTTGCCAGTAATTCCTTGCATTTACCAGGAATAATTAGCTATGCCAGTAATTTTGTCAGGAATACTATCATAGCAGGGATTTGTCAGGAACAGATATCTTGTACTCAAAAATTGATAAAATATTAAGGCAAAATGTACGTACAATTGATGACAAGTGTATGCAAATCGGTAAGATGTCCCATCTCTAAAATTAAATCTCTCTACTATCTCTTTTGCTTCTCACATGTAGTTATTTCTTTCTTTATCCTGTGGTTTTGTAGTCTAAAATTTAAAGGATGGACAATCTTGTTATCGTCTGTCCTTTTCTAATATTCAGTTTAATTGAGCAATATCTGCTTTTTCGTATCACACGCATTTTGCCAGAAATTGCCAGGAATAAATATAAATCTTGCAAGTATTTTTCTGGGGAACTTTTGACAGCACTGGTCATCTGTCAAATAGGCGAGTTCTTTCGATACTTTGAACTTTAATTATATATATATATATATATATATATATATATATATATATATATATATATATATATATATATACATATATATATATATATATATATATATATATATATATATATATATATTTGATGATTAAAATATTGCTTATTATTTTCAACGCAATATATAAAAATAAAACCCTTAAACCCTATCGCCGGTTGCACACGAAGCAAGGATAGTAAGCCAGACCAATGGAGCAGGTCAGCAGTGTTGCCAATCCTATCGTTTTAACGGTAGATCTACCGTTTTTCAAATGAGAACTACCGTTCTACCTGTTTTCATAAGTAATCTAAACGATTTCAGCCCACGAATTTTCTTCAATTCACTAGGTGGCGCTTCTCCGCACACGTAAGCCCGTTGTAATTCTATCCTTGTTTACCAGTGCAATAAAAAGGACGTTACTGTCTTGGAAAGTTAGACTCGCATTCTATCTACTGTCCTGTCTGGATTACTGGCTTGCAGTGTTGCCAACCCTACCGTTTTAAGGGTATATGTGTCGTTTTTCTATAAGAGATGTCTTCTCAAATCTAAATTGGATTAATAACTACTTGCAAAATTTCAAAATAATTCATTTGATATTTATGAAAATGTTAAGAGCTAATCTACAACTTTCAAAGTAATTTCTGGCCACCTTTTAATATGCTCTCATTTTGCATTATTTATCATTATTTTGAACTCTTTGAAATTCAAGACTAATAAGCGTTGAAAATATTTTTAGTACGTCCCTGTTCAATTAACAACAATAAGTTAACCCAATCAAAAATGCTTGAAAGAATCTTAAGACACGACAAAGGAAAAGGAAAATAATTTATCCTTTGCTTCTCGAGCTGACTAAATGTATCAAACAAAGATAGCACACTACCTTGACCTGTTCAGACATTTTTTCGAATGATTAATAGGAACAAAAGTCAAATAACTCTAACCTTAAACTTTGACAAGTCTCAGCTGATCTTGTTCGTGTGTAAACATAAAAAAAACAATCTATATTTATTGATTATAACAAAGAAAATGATAATTTGTAAATAACAGTGCAACTTATCCTGAACACGAACAATGAGTAAAAATTTACAATCCCCCACAAAACTTACCGAGTTCGCCCCTTTGCAGCAAGAAGAGAGACCCCAGAGTGTGGGACAATTCATATCAAAGTTATTTAAAATAACCAAACCTGAAGAGTCTCCAAGTTCAGATAGTAGCTCTATTACACAAGAAACAGTACCGACATGGGCTAAAGATACTAATGAATCTTCAGACAGTACTAATTCCAATATTTATCCTGTCGATGTGAACGAAGGAAGAAGTTTACCCAATGTCTTGAAGAGGATTAGTACTCTGTTGGCGCTTCGTACAAATGTAAGTTAAAAATATTCAACCAAGCATGTTCTAACAAAAATGTGTATTTTAACAGGTAATTATTTACAAATAAATTTCAATCCTTGGCCCCTTATTTCGAGATCATAAAACATAAGTCGTCTTGCCTTGGTTTTCCACTATTTTTCCTCACTTTCCCGGAAAACACAAAAACATTACATTTTGCTTCACAAGACACTTTTATTTCTAAAGAAAACACTAAACTTTCATATTTATTTTGAATGGAAATAGTTAAAATATATTGTATGTAACAACTATATATATATACAACTATTTTTATACAAATTTAGCCAAACAAAATTAGAAAACTTGTATTTTTAACAAAAAAGCAAAAATTCATTTCGTAAATGTCATCAATCATTGTACCACTAAAACCGTCAAATATTCGTTGCGACGTTGCCAGATGTTGAATAATTTCGGAGGTGAGGGACGAAATTTTTTTTAAAGAGACGTCGTTTTACTGGATTTTATTTAATCACAATAATTACTTTTTAAGAATCTACAAGACTATGCAGACACCGAACTAAAACAGTATTGGATGCCAGACTCTGTAAGTAAAGAGTGTTACGAATGTTCAGAAAAGTTTACCACATTCAGAAGGAGACACCATTGCAGAGTTTGCGGTCAAATATTTTGTTCTCAGTGCTGTAATCAACAGATACCCGGCAAAATTTTTGGATGTACCGGTATGTATTTTTGATTTAAAAAGTAACTTTGCGTTGAAAATAAAACTATGATTTCAGGCGATTTACGAGTGTGTACTTACTGTTGTAAAGTGGTATTATCTTACCTACAGTCATCGAATTTCTCAGCCAATCTTACAACAGATTTAAAAATCTTACAAGAAAATCTACAGAGCAAATTTGGTGATTCCCCTGGAGGCTTTGTAGCCAGTGATGTATCTCCAAATGCTAATAATAATCTTTCAGAAAATACTGATACTTTGAGGAGAAAGGTATCTGTTGGGTATCAGGAAGAAAAATTTGCTTCTGGAAGGTATATAATAATAATAATTAAAAATAAATTGTTTTTAAAGAAAAATTATTGGTTTTCTGTTTAAGTTCTGTAACATACCTCACTAATGAAGAAAAAGCAAAAGCCTTGCAAAACTCGGTGTCACTAAGAAGCCTATTTGAAGAAATTTGTAAACCAACCACAGGGATAACATTTCTTCCTTACAAATATCGCCTAAGAACCTATCCAGAATGTTTTCTAGGGTCTGAACTTGTTGATTGGCTTATTTGTCAACAAAAAGCCAAGACCAGGTAGGTAAATTAACTTGATAAAAGTGCACTTATTACATAATAAGGGATCACAATAATATTGTTTTAGAGTACAAGCAGCAGCTTTGTCCCAAGCTCTTCTCGAAGGCAGTTATATAGAATCTTTCTCAGAACCCAGCACTTTTGTAGATGGATATGTGCGCTACAGAAAAGGAAACTTGTTCTCTTCAAGTTTTGCGCAGCTGAGTCCAAACTTTGAAGTTCCTGCTCAAGAAGAGCCTAGTTGGGTACAACAGATTCCTCATGAATCGAGCAACACCGGTAACTAAAGGTCCCCAGTGTAAAAATTGGAAATATAAAATTTTAATTGTACTTTTAGATTCTGACAATGAACAAATGTCCCCTTCTCTCACTGGATTATCAATTTCAAACTCTTATATGCTTGATCTAAATGTTGAGGCTAACAGTGTGTATCTTTCGAGACCTCCTGATTCCCCATATGGTGTCCAGGGACAAGAAGGAGAAGGGATGCAGCAGTGTGAACATGAAGAGACCACAGTGGTCAGACCATCTGAGCAAAGGGAGTTGGCACCTGAATCAGGTCAGAATATTTGTATTTTTGCAATTTTACATGGTTGAAATTTGGATTAAATTCTTTTAGATTGATATATTAAGAAACATAAGAGATAATAGACCACTTTAGTCATTCATGAAACATGTTTGTAGGCCGGGGATTAGAGGGGTGTATAGTTCACAGTCTACTTCGCCATGATCAGTGGCGTCACCGCGTAAAATTTAAAGAGGGGTAATTTTTTGAACATGGAGTTACTAAATAAAATATTTGTGACATATTTAATTATATTTTTGAAGATATATTCAGCTACAAGAAATTTTTGGGTTATTTGCATAGATATTATAAAACAAATTAATAAAAATAAAATTGTTTATTTCAAAAGCAAATAACAAGGTTTTATGACAAAAAAAAAATAAAATTAAGTTTGATCAGGTTAATTTTTTTCTAAAATCTATGAGTATGGAAAAATATAAAATTTGTCATTTTATAAAAATTATATCTTTCTTTTTACAAGGTTTCATGAATCTATATTTTTTAAATGTGATACTTTTTTAATTTATAAAAGTTTGAGCATTTTCGCTTCTTATTAGTCATACTTTAAAAATAACAATCTTCTGAAATTTTATAAGATAATTTTTTCGATAATTTTTAAAAAAAATTTTACGTGTTTCCTATTTCAAGGTCGTAGAACTTGATTCTGGCCTTGGTTTCCATAATTTTTCTTCAATTTTTCAGAAAAGACAGAAAACTAATTTTCACTTTAGGTTTAATTTATTGCATTAAGTTATTAAAATCAGGTTGATGTAATTTTTTATGATTTGGAGAAGGCATTTGATAGAGTGAACTTTGGTGAAATAGTACTTGCCCGCCAAGATTTTTCTGTAGATCGGAAGATTGTTTCATTGCTGATATCTTATTTGCATGATAGAACTTTATTTGTTGAACTTAAGGGGTATAAGTCTCAAAGCTATGTACCCACCTCAGGAGTGCCTCAGGGTTCAAATCTTTGGCCACTTCTGTTTTTACTGGTTATCAATAACATAGGTGTGAATGTAAAATTCGCCAAAGGCCTTATCTTTGCGGATGATTATAAAATTTTTCATGCTATTAGAGATTGTCAGATGCGAGGGCTCTGCAAGAGGATTTTAATGCGGTTGTGAGATGGTGCAAGGAACATGATTTAAATGTAAATATAAATAAAGGTGTAGTAATGTCTTTTACATGTAAAAAGCAAATAATTCATTTTAATTATTGTATAAATAACACGCCGTTAAAAAGAACTGATTTACATAGGGATCTTGGTGTTTATTTAGATACGAAGTTGAATTTTGGTAGGCACATTGATAATGTAACTGCAAGGGCAGTAAAAATTCTTGGTTTTATTATTATTAGGAGCTGTAAATATTTCAATAATATCAATACAATGATTGTCTTGTATAAGTCATTGGTGCTTCCTAACCTTCAATATGCTTGTGTAATTTGGGATCCACAGTATGAAAATAAAATTTACAGCTTAGAGGTGGTTCAGCGGAGATTTTTAAAGTTTTTGCATTACAAGGCATTCTCGGTATACCCTCAAAGAGGAACTGATCAGAAGCTTTTGTGTTCTTTATTCAACTTTCCCAGTTTGAATAACATGCGTATTGAAGCTGGTGTTGTGTTTTTGTTTAAATTGATTGAGAACACTATTGATGATAAAGAGTTAACACCAGATCCAGAAATTTATTTTATATTAATGCCCCTAGGACTAACCTGTATAAAAATTCCCCATTAATAAGATTATGTTCATATTTTAATAAGTATTGTGGTGCCATTGATATTTTTAACCTAAGTTGTAACAGATTTAGAAGGAAGTGAGAAATGAGTTATGTAGGCAATTGTAGTGCCTTTTTATTTAGGTTCTAATTTAGATTGTAATTGGCTTCGTAAAAGTTGTTGATACAATGAATAAATAAATAAAATTTTGTTATTTGGTCAATCCATAAGAAATTACCCAGTCATTTTAAGTTTCAGAACTGTTTTTTGCTGAAAACAAATTATGCGTAAATCTATTTAACTCTTTTAATTTTAAAGATATTGTGTCCTCACATAATATTACCTAAATAGTGAGGAAAGTGAGGAAAAAAATAAAATTAACAACTATAAGTAAAAACTAACTTAAACCGGGACTTTCAGTGCTACAAAATTATTAAAGGAAGTAAAAACGCGCCTTTATTTTTTTTTTGTATTAATTTATTATATAACTATAGAATTCCTGGCCTTGTAATTTTAGTTTTATAATCTTTAGTTGATTTACAATCGTAAAGTTATTTACAGATCTCAAATTCTTTTTATTTATTTATTTATTTACAATAACTGCCCTACAGGTCTTGAGACCCAACTATAAGGCAGTGATTACACAAATAATACGTCTACGAACAATTTTAAATTAACATCAAACAACAAAAATATATATCAATTTAAATACAAATAAAAATTTAACTAAAATAATTAATTCTAACATTAAATGTATAATACAATGTTATGCTATCTACTTTCATATTCAAAGGTGAACATACAAATCAGTCAAGGATGAGAGAGAGAAAAAAAGACAAAAAAGAAAGAAGTGCCAAAATCCGGCACAGTTTCCAGAGATGAGCTGAATATATCAAAGCTATTACTCTTGTTGTAAGTGTCGCACATGGAATATAGAGGCGAAAATTTGAGCACGTTAGTTCTGGGAGTTCTGAGACAAAATACGTTAAAATTTCGGCAATTTATACGAGGGATACTTAAGTTTATCCTAGCTAAAATATTAGGACAGTCAATAAAATTGTTAAGTACCTTATAAAGAATTGTTACTAAGAAAAATTCTCGCCGTAATTTTATAAATGAAAAGTTAAATTTCTGAAGCTATAGTTCATGTGAAAAACCTTGCTTAAAATAAACTCCAAAACTCTTAAGATTGAGGTATTTCAAAAACCATCTTTGGACTCTCTCCAAAGTATTGACGTGGGTATTGTAGCCTGGGGACCACACAACTGATGCGTATTCTAGTTTAGACCGCACATATGAGAAATACAGTAATTTGATGACGTCAGTGTTATTAAAATCGCGAGTATAACGCAAGATAAACCCAAAAACCCTTGAGGCTTCAGAAACGATATTATTCATATGAAAAGAAAATGAAAGCTTGGGATCGTAAGTGACTTCGAGATCTTTAAAAAGATCTGCGCGCGAGAGTAGCACGGTATTCAACGAATATTCATATCGAAATGAAGAAAATTTCGAAGTGAAAGTCATAACATTACACTTCTCCACGTTGAGCTGCAGATAATTTTCGGAACACCAATTGCTAACCTGTTCCAGGTTTGATTGAAGCTCTACACAATCCTGTAAGCAATTTATCCTCCTATATAGCTTAATATCATCGGCATATAATAAAATATCCGTGTCAACAACAGAAATAATGTCATAAATAAAAATATTAAAAAATAAAGGTCCCAGTACTGATCCTTGCGGCACACCACAACTTGAAATATATTTCACTGAGCGAGAACCGCGAATTTCAACATACTGAATACGATTATGAAGATATGATTTAAATAACGTTATTAGTGAATGTGAAAACCCAAATGATGACAATTGCTTAAGTAAGATGGAGTGGTCCAAACGATCAAATGCCTTTGTGAAGTCCAAATAAACAACATCCATCTGACAACCATGATCAATAGCCTCAGCTATATTCTGAGTCATAATCATGAGATTAGTTGTCGTCGACCTACCCTTAAAGAAGCCATGTTAAGATGGAGTAAATAAATTTTTAGTTAATGAAAAAATAGAATCATGAAGTAAAAATTCAAATATTTTAGAAAAATTGCATGTAATAGACACTGGTCTACAATTACAAACTTCACATCTATCCCCTTTCTTAAAAACAGGACACAGGAAACAACGATTTTACTAGCTACACTATTTTTTGCAACAGATACTTTATCTGTTTTCCTACTAACTCGAATATTTGACAGTGTTCTTTGGCATAAATTCTCCTGCATCCATATGCTCAGTTGAGGTTAGTTCCGGTTAGTTTCAGCGTTCTAAACTAGCTAAATCCAAGCTAAACCTAAACTAACTTGAACTAATTGATTGTATTGAGTTTGCCGATACTTGGTGGAACTCCATATCATAAAAGATAAGGTAGTAAAACTCGATTTTCACTTAAAATTCCACTTTAATTAAATTAAAACTAATTGAGTTTAGTTGGTTAGGATTAATTTTACATTTGTTTTTACGCCACAAAAATAAAACTATGTTATTAACAGAGACCATCGACTTTTTAAATAAGTGTATGACAGAGACGGACAAATTCTATTTTTTTTTTAATAAAAGTATATACCTTGAAACTATTTTATATTTGGCAACGTCGCAGGGAATATTTATGGTTTTTTCAGTAATGGAAGAAACGATGACGTACAAAAATTGTTGAAATATATTACATACAATGTATTTTAACAGTACTATTCAAAATAAATTAGTCCAGAACCTCAGTGGATTTTTGTAAGAAACTTCAGTTATTTTGACTATGAGAAATAGTTAGAATAGAAATAAATCCTGGATTACATTTTATGCCCATTGGATCCGCCCTTGCATATTAACCAATATTTTTAAGTTTATGCGTATTATAATATCTTTTACTCACCATTCTTTTTATTCAGTACACCGTTTTTGCAGTTAAAACAATCTCCATATTACTCTGATCTGAACAAAACATTTAGGAAGGCTTTATCTTGATCTAGTGTCAATTACAACTGCAAAAACCCCGAATTATTAACCGGGATTTCAAGTCCAATTTTCCAAGTTTTAAAATTATAATAATAATATATGCACCACCAAAATGATAATATTTTATGGTATTTTTTACATTCTATTTATAATTAAAATTGTTAGTTCCATTCATTATTTCAAGGTTGAACGGTAAGCGTTGCTATTTACATGTTAAAAAAGATTGTCTCCCTCAGCTTCTTCGCGCTTAAATTAGGCAAGTGATATTATTTACTAAACTATTTAAGATATATTATTTAAACTGACTTTTCAACTTTTCAACAAGCAGTTATTTCTTTGATCTATACTTACAACAGAGTCCCTAATTTTTGAGGATATATATTACATTTTCCATAGGTTGGTTTCACGCCTCCACACTAAGAGAAGAAAATGGTGAAAAAGAAGCGTACGAGCTCCTTTCCGAAACATACGAACAACACGAACAAAGCTTACTTAAGCAACTCCTATCGGTGAAAGGTTTATCACTATCTTGGAGCGATGTTTTGATACCGCTAGTCAATGATATAGTTAGTGTAATAAGACCAGGTGAGTTATTTAACAGCATTTCATTTGCTGGTGTTCTTCAATCAAATATGATGGTGCTGGCAGAAGTCTTGGATATCTTTGCCAATATCACAAGATCCTATGTTCTTTCAGATAAAAACCATGATGCTATAGAACTAGATATAAGACACTACGTCCAATTCAAAAAACTACCGGGAGGAACGAAGACAGACACTATTCTTGCAAACGGAATAGTGTGTAGTAAACATGTAGCTCATAAAGAAATGGCAGTGGACATTGATAATCCCAAAATATTACTTTTACAATGTTCTATAGTGTATCAAAGGACTGAGGGGAGACTGATGTCATTAGAACCAGTTTTAATGCAGGTAAATGAACATTTTTTAAGGTTTTATTTCAGGTTCCAGGCAGTAGAGTGTTAAGAAAGTTTTTTTTTAATTCTCTCCACTTTAAACACAGTGTAATTAAAATAACCAGTAGATTAACTTGGATTTGGATCAGTCTAAGCTTTAAATAATCTCTAAAATGTCTAATCTCAGTTCTAACTAGAAAGATTGAGTTTTTGAGATATAGTTTAATTGATTTTGATTCTTTACTTGTAAGTTTTTCCGCTAAAAGAGTTCTTTATAAAATTGACTTTGTTTGTAGTCATAACTGCAAATCAAACGAATTTTAGTAATAAAACAATGTTGATGCCCTAATTATATATATTTTTACCTCAGGAACATGAGTATCTACGTCACGTTGCGGCTCGTATCGTTGCGCTACAACCCGACGTAGTTCTGGTTCACAAAAACGTATCTAGGTTAGCGCAAGACATGTTAAGACAGCACAACATAACCCTGGTACATAACGTCAAACAGACGATTCTCGACAGGTTGTCAAGATGTACCCAAGCTGACATTGTCACTGCCGTGGACGCCCATATAGGTCGACCTAAATTGGGTACTTGTAAGAGATTCTATTTGAAGAATTTTGACTTGGATAGAGGTACGTATGACGTATGTTTGCAGCAAAGTGACAATTTACGCATGTCGAACAACTTTTTTAGGTGGAATGAAAACGCTGATGTTCTTCGAAGGGCTCCCTTCCCCTTGTCTCGGCGGCACGGTACTTCTAAGAGGTGCTTCTAAACAAGAACTTATCAGAGTTAAAAAAGTGGCTTCCTTCTTGCTGTTCGCCGCGTATAATTGGCGCCTGGAAAAATCTTTTTTGATGGATGAATTTGCTCTGCCTCCCAATTCGAAAATGGAATTTTTAGACGATAGTCACGAAAATTCTCCGCAGCTTTCTAAACCGAAGGTAATTAGTGAATAAAATACTCTCTCAACATTGTTTTTTTTTGTTGGAATGTGTTCATTTCGGCATCCTATAAAACATATCTCGATGGTAACTCTGAAAGACCTGTGCGAAAAAAATGGCGGACCAAAAATGGTCACGATTTTCGGTTTTTTCAGTTTATCTCGAAAAGCAAAAGTTGGATCGAAAAATGTTTCAAACAAAAGTTGTAGAGAATTAAAAAATCTATCGACTCGTATAATACAAGTTATAGGTGGCGCCACTAGTTATCGAGATATATTTTTTTTTCGACAAAATTTACGGTTTTTATTTTTTTTTTTTTAAAAAGACATTTATTAACAACCCAAATAGCACACTTCACTCCACTGGATATCCATCGTTTATCCAAAGCTGGACATACTGGGTATCCATGGGATGTCCACAATTTGTCCACCAACATCCTATGGATATCCACTGGACTATACGTTTGTCCCACTCATGGACGTCTTTTTGGATTCCATATATTGTCCAGGTATGGATCATTTTTGGATATTAATAGGACTAATTTTGGATGTCCATATATTGTACATTCTTGACCCGATTGTGCACATATTATCGGATGGTATTGTGCTTTTGGGATAAATAGGTCATAATCTATTGTTACTCTTCTTGACGTTCCGCTAACGTGAATGGTAGATATTTTCAGAATTTGCTTAGGGTCCGAGAGCTTACAGTACCTAATTAAACTGCACTTCTGAAGAACCAGACCACTCATGTCATCAAAACGTCGATAATAAGTAACCATAGATGGCCCTATTAGTCCCAAAAATTAAACAGATATAAATTACATTAGCGAACCAGGTAACAGGAACTGGATCCACAAATTACACTTATTGATTACAATTGTCAAGTTTTTAATACAATACTATATAAAAATATAAAATTTTACAATTAGTTGAATTGCAAGTGCTACAAAATATAGCTTCAATTGATTTAAATTTTTCAAGCTGTAGAAGGATCGCTATAAGTTATCTGGTTCCATAGTAATAGGTACAATTTCAATTGGGTAACAGAAAATATACCAATTATTTAAATAAAGACTTTTTATTGTTACAATGATTATTTTTTTCTAGATTTATTTCTGTCGTTTATTCTCTTCAGCCATTGTCTAATCTCGTCTTCGGCTGTTTTTTATCGGCCCCCCATTCTTCTACCGCAGCTGAAAATTAATAAGGTTTAACGGTAAATGATGCAGTATTTTATGGTTTTGTAGGAATTTAAATCTCTCTCTCTCTCTCTCTCTATATATATATATATATATATATATATATATATATATATATATATATATATATATATATATATATATAAAACCAAGTGCATCGTTATTGCTTAGAGTGCTTAAACCAATAGACCAGAAAAAAAATTTTAACACACTTTTTGTCTGGGTATTATCAGAACAAGAGGATCTAGAGTTCAACGTGTGAAATCTGACACCCAATTTGTTCTTATTATTTACGAGTATGACAAATAAAACAGAGAGATTTTTTCATCAAATTTTTATAGTTAAGTGGTAACTTACCTACAAATAGTGAACATAAGTTCTTTAAAGGGCACTTTACTGTTCCATCATATGTATAATTCTTGGAAAGGCTATCTGTCATTGTTACAATAAAATATCTTTTAATAAGTTAATAGGTATAATTTCCTCCAATTTTTGCTAATTGTAAAACCTAAAATTATATTACTTTATTAAGATAATTAAACGTTAATTCCACATATGCTAGCCTAAGAATATTCTTGACTTTAAGAATCAAAGTAAAAAAACATATATAAAATAATCCTGTAAATTAAGTTTTTTTTTTTATCAATAGACTCATACACATAAAGAAGCATTACTCGAATAAGTTTCAGCTTTTATTTCAGGAGAAGTGTAATAAACTTACTGCATCGTTAAAGTTTAAATTGTCCTGAAGATCTTATGTGACTTGAGGCAGCTGATTATTTTCTTAAGTAAAAGGATAGTTGAACTCCTGCAGAAAATTCTTTGTAGATACTTGTTGTTTTTTCCCTATTTAAGATTACCTGAATATCCTCTCTAATTTGGTACAAATTGGCTTTCACATAGGAATTTTATTTGGACCAATCTGTGGAAAATTCATCTAAAAAATAATTAAAATAAATTAAATTATAAGTCTAAACCTAGAGTCGAACTGTCAAAACTTTATTATATATTTTTTAACAATTATACTGCACAAAAATACACATCAATGTAAACTTTTACTAGCGTTTATTCCAAAATAGTCATAAAAAAATTAATATAATTATTCAAATTTGCTATACCTTTTATTCCATTATAAATTTTGATAACATTTATTAATGCCAGCAATCTTATTAGACTGATTACTCAATAATGACTTTGTCAGAGAGAATTTTCTCTAAAATTTACAATTTTATTATTACACAAATTTACAACTCTATCTGTGCTCCATTTTAACCAACAAGATACAAAATTCATTGGCCTATCAAAATATTTGCACTTATTTGTAGTAATTTCCATTTAAATAAGTAATTGTATGAAAAAGTATAGCTACAAAAGCTATATTTTAACATACGTGTTTTGATACTGAATATTTTGTTCACTTTTATCAGCTTTTCGTCGGGCATGTCTGTAGTTTCTTTCGGTAATTTTTGGTATAATTAAAAAAATTAAATTAAAAATAACTATACTTACCTTTAACGGTGGCATCTTCTTCAAATAAAAATCACACTTGATTTTAGCTCAACTAAAACTCCAAAGGTCTTTTTTAGCTCGACGTCAACACAATAATGGGCACAAAATATCTGAAGGGATATTTTGTGATCATGGCGGGTCGGCGGGTTAAGAAATGACAATTCTACAGGCCGATATTACAGTATCCGATTTTACCGACAACCCGAAATTTAATTAATGGACGTCTGATGGACTTACACTGGACATCCAGATATGGACGTCCATATAGATTACAGGTCATCACATCTAATGGACATCCATAAAGGGTCCATGGACATACAGGACATTATATGTACCTATTCTGGAGATCCAATGGAAATCTTGTGCTATCTGGGTTAATTGGGAAAGGGGAAAATTGAGGTTGAATTTTCAACTTTGACATCGAAATTTTCGGAAAATAAAAAACTCACAGATTCCAGGTTTGACATACTTTTTTAGAATGATAATAATACCTATATTTATGTTAAATTTTAAATCGGTAATTTGTTAATAAATGTCTTAAAAAAAAAAAAACCGTAAATTTTGTCGAAAAAAAAATATCGATAGATTTTTTAATTCTTTACAACTTTCATTTGAAACATTTTTCGATACAACTTTGACTTTTCGAAATAAACTCAAAAAACCGAAAATCGTGACCATTTTTGGTCCGCCATTTTTTTCGCATAGGTCTTTCAGAGTTACCATCGAGATATGTTTTATAGGATGCCGAAATTAATACATTCCAGCAAAAAAAACAATATTACATTTTTGTTAACAAAAAAGCTCTTTTTTGATCTAATTTCCATGGAGTAAATGGGATAAATCACAAAAAGTTTTTATTTCTAAGATTCAAAGTATACTGGCAGTGTTGCCAATTTGCCTTTCATTTCTAAGATATAGGGTAAATTCTAAAATCGACGAAAAATAATTGTTTCCCAGCTATAAAATGACATTAATCTCATTAACATATTACGTAGCGTTCTGGAGTTTGACGGGTGAACTTCCACTTTTTAAACAGGGAGCTGAACTTGTTATTTCTTGTATTGAAAGCATTTCTCAATGTTGGATCACTAAACCCCATTTTCTGACGTGTCGGCTCTAAATATTCATCATTCTAAATAAACCACTTTATTTTTTTTTAATTGGCCTGCAGGTTCACCAGACCTAGACCCTATAGATTTTTCACTATTAGTTTACGTTAAATATAAGGTCTATGAAACAATACGCAACGACTTGGAAACCCAGAACTACCAGGTTATGAGAGATCACGATAAAAAAATTCTCTTCTAACTTCGCTAGTTTTTTAATTATTTTGGAAATTAATTTTAGCCTACTTGTAGATTTAGAAATTACACAAAATTTGATAATAGTGTCACCATTTTGGACATAGAATCTTACAGGAGACTCTCTATATATTTTATTAAAAATTTCTGCAAATAACAATTCTATTTTTCCAGATTTCCATTGATGAAATAATCGACGAGGAAACAAAAAAATTGATCTTCCAAGAAACGGAAACAGACAAATCAATCAAATCCGACGTGTCAGTGGAACTAAACGAAGAAAAAACGAAGAATGCTAAAACTGCAGATACCTTTACCGACCCTTTACAATCGAACGATCATAAAAAAATTACTGTTGAATCGATAAATGATAATTCCGATCCTCTACATTCCTACGACACCTCTACGCGTAATTACAATCACAATTCCAATGAAATTTTCACTGTGTCCGAGCTGCCCTTTTCCAATAACTTTAAAAAACATTTGGATGACACTATCTTATGTATATCTCCGTACATTATTTTTCCCGTGCCTTATCTGGAGACTGATGCTGGAAAAAAATGTAAATTAAGAAGATTTTTCTATAAAGATATGTATTATAGTGCTCAGTTCGAGATTAATACCAAGAACAAGTGGAAGAACGTTGAAGGGGAGAAACAAGTTGAGATGGAAAATAATAGGAAAAATGTAAGTACAGTTTCAGTTTTCCTAGTTCACTTTTCAATGTTATTTATTCCTTTCTAATTTTTAATATAGATAGCACCTCTGCATCCATTCCTAACGGCCAAAATCACGAATATAGACAGTAATAATGTTCAAAATATGTTGGCGAGCTTCAGGGCTTGCGGAGGACAGTACCCAAAGAAAGAGATTTTGAACATCTTGGAACCTGAGAAGGATAAGCCTTTGGTGCCTGAGAATGCTGAGAAAATTCGCATGGATGTTTTGGATCCGATGAATCACCAGAGATTGGCGGTGTTGTTTTGCAGTTTCAGTCACGAATCGAACAACGCTCCTGCGTTTTGTGTTAATCCTTGGTAAGTGAATTTATGTTCCTAAATTGGCGGAAATATGCATGTGAGTTGAGAATATAGGGAGAGAACTCTAGGTGACTTTTGGAGGGAGTTCTAAAGGGAGTAAATGGCGAAGCTGGTAATCTCCATTTATTCACGGAAGTAACATAGTACTGAGGGGAATTCCATAACCTCAAAAGCGCTGAATGATTCAAATTTTTAATATTTTGTGGACCATTTTAATATTCCTGTAATAATCGGGACTAACGGGGACACATGTCCTATTATCCGAGAAATTTCAAAACCCGACACGTCAACCTCCTCGAAGGTCGCTGGATAAGGAAGTGTAAGCGCGGGACAGGGAGGAATTGCGCAAATGTAGTAAGCTCCAATAAATAAGAAAAATCTTCATTGAATTTTTCATTCCATTCTCATATTTTTAACGGGATGTCTTGGTAATTATTTAGATTAAGTGATGTATGGGAAAATAACGTTTTTTCTTGAAGATTCCTTTACATTCCCGCTCTTTCGGGATCATAGAGCACGAATCTTGGTTTTCCACAATTTTTTTAGAAAACACAGAAAAATACATTTTAGTTTGGAGTTAATATTATCCACACAATCGTCAAAATTGTGTTTCGCACATCTCCAAATTTCACACACGACTAAAAAACTCTAAAAACAAAACCGCTGAATACATAATTTGCGATGTTGCCATAGTATAAATATGATTTTTGTGAAATACGTAGAGCAGCAGATTCTAAACCACCCGCTTTCCGACTAACTCGGACCTTTCCGATCAATCTTCCCAAGCAGGAATTGTCCCCCATCCCCGTGGTCTATGCTGAGTAATAGCAGTTTTTAATTAATATGTTTGGGTCAGTTTAGGTTAGTTCAGATTTAATTTGATTTTAGTTATCAAAACTTACCTGAACTAACCAAATATTTTAATTGATTAATATTAATTTTAAACTTGTTTTCACATTTAAAAACTGACATGAACAGATTTTATAATTTTTTAAAATAAAAGTTTGTTATACGAAAATATTTGACATCTGGCAACGTCGCAACAAATATTTAGTGTTATCGATAAGTTGCAGAAATGTCAGAGAACTGATTTTTGCTTTTTCGTTGAAAATACGGGTTTTTTTAATTTGAAAGTTAAATTTTGAACAAAAAGAGTTAAAACATATTACATACATTATATTTTATTTGGTATTATCCATAATATATTCAAAAGTTTGGTGTTTTTCCAAGAAATAAAAGTAACTTTGATGTAAAGAGTGTTTTTTTCAGTGTTTTCTGGAAAAATATGGGAAAACTGTATAAAACAGAGGCCAGAATCGAGTTTTACAACCACAAAATAAGGGGTATAAGGAGGAATTTTGCTAAATTATGCAGTACATCCTTTCATTCGAGACACTAGTTGCGAAGTTGCGACACAACTTCAGTGTCATTATTGCAACCTTACTGTCTCACCATATTACAGAGATGGCAACACTGCAGAATAGCATAAATTTCCGCTGTAAAGATCTTCGCACGTTGTCTGAGAGAACAGATCTCTCTTACTCTCGTGTTCCTGCCGAACTCCTGCTCCAGCTCTTTCATCTTGGTGGCATTCATCTGTATACCACCAGAATCCATTTCTGGAAAAATTTTGCTCCCCCTCCTAAACCTCTCTACTTGGCAAAAATATCTCCAGAGAATTGTTGGGTTGTAATCTGTCTGCATGAGAAGTGATGGACACCTCTCCACCACGCTTTTCCAGACTCACGAGTAGTCAATTTCGAGATGCCCAAGGCAACTGGGACGATTAACAGTCTTCATGGTCTGGTTCTCTAGGTATAATTGGAGAGAGATTCACCAGGACTTCTAGAGCCCTGGTGGGGCAGTCCTCATTACACTCGATGTTCCCACACAAGCCATTCGTTGAACTTTCCAAGAAATTAAAGTAACCTTGAAGTAAAGTATGTGTTTTTCAGTATTTTCTGAAAAAATAAGGGGAAACGATGGAAAACCAAGGCTAGAATCGGGTTTTACAACTATAAAATAAGGGATATTAAAAAGAATTTTCAAGGAAAAAAAAATGTAATTTTCCTAGATTTCATTTCATCAAAATAATTAGGTATAAAACCGAATGCAATGAGATTAAAAAAAATTACGACATAACCATAAAAAAGGATGATCATATTCATAGTGACCCAAAAGATATTGCTGAACTATTTAGCAGACAGATCAATGTACACAATAATTCAAATCTTAACCTTACGTTTCAAACTGAAGTTAATTATCCTACAATATTTTTATCACCAGTTAATTCCGATGAAATTTTTCGAACACTTATGAGTTTACCTAATAAATTTTCAGCGGGACTGGACGACGTGCCCGTATATGTTTTAAAATTTGTCGCACACTGCATAAATAATCCCTAAGTAAATATTGTTAATGAAAGTTTTGCCACACAGATCTTTCCCACTAATCTCAAGACAGCCAAAGTGATTCCTGTATTTAAAAAAGCGGATCGCCAGTGCATCAAAAATTATAGATCAATCTCCCTGCTTCCAGCAGTGTCAAAGGTCTTTGAAAAAGTTATATATACTAGATTATTTGAACATCTAAACAGACTCAATATCCTGAGTAAAAATCAGTTCGGCTTTAGACCTAACAAATCTACTGAAATGGCAATATTCAACACAATTTCCTATATAAATGAAAGAATTGACACAAATGATAAAGTGGCAGGCCTATATTTTGATTTTTCTAAGGCCTTTGACACTGTGGATCATAACTTGCTTTTGACAAAGCTTGGTGCATTGAAAATGCAGCAGTGGTGTTCTGATAACGGCCTCACTCTAAACGTAGATAAAACCGGCCTCATTCTTTTTTCAAAGCATGCAACAAGGTCTGAGTCACTGCTTGTGTGGCTTGAGGTAGATCTATACCTATTTTGGAACAGGTTAAGTTCTTGGGTGTTCATTTGGACTCCTCTTTAAACTGGAAACATCATATCTCAGCTCTTGGGGCTAGGCTTAGCAGTTTGTGTGGTGTAGTTCGAAGGCTTCGATCACTGCAGAAACTGTTAGGCTTTTCTACCTTGAGCAAATACAATCTTTTGTCTCTTAAGGTATTTCCTTTTGGGGATCATCAAGAAAGGCTATTAATATATTTAAAATTCAAAAACGCATAATAAGATGCATCTTCCACCTACATCCAAGAGCTTCATGTCGACCATTTTTTACTCAGTTTAAGTTGCTTACTGTTCCCTCATTATACTTTAGATCTTTAGTCATGCTTGTCAGAAGGAATACGGAATTATTTCCGTTAAATAGACAGCTTTATGGGGGAAACATGGTTATGACTACCAGAGGGGCGAATGACCTAAGGGTACCTTTACATAACTCCACCTTCTATGAGAGAGGACCATACTATATGGCGATTAAAGCCGTAAGGATGTTGCCAAGAGAAATCTGGCTTACCGAGTCGATTAATTGCTTTAAGAGACGCGTAAATGGATGGCTGTCTGATAGGTGCTTTTACTCTTTCAATTTTAATGAATAGTTTTTGTAATGTCAGTATTTTTAGCATGCATTTGTTTTGTGTGTAAAAATTTTATTCCTTTTAAATTGGAATATCTTATTTTGCACACTGTAAAACTTTGTTCAGTTTAAACTGACTCTCTTATTACTACTTTTTTAAATTATCTGTCTTTTTCTCCATTTGTTTTCCTTTGTGGAAAGTTCCTATCGAAATGTCGATTAGTTTTTATATTAACTGTAGTTAGATCGATATATTTACAATTCTTAATATTAAACATTTCTTTCTCTGACGTTGCTTTGTTATGTGATCATAATTTTGTTGGCAAATAAAGGATATTATCATTATTATTATTATTATAATTTTTGAAAATTTTCTTTCCTATTTCTAGGGTAGTTTACATGGATTTCTATGGTAGAAATGACATTCCCATTGGCTGTTTTCTTGAAAGATATTGTTTTCGATCCTCTTACGCATGCCCATCTAAATCTTGCG
This sequence comes from Diaprepes abbreviatus, assembly GCA_034092305.1. NCBI lineage: Eukaryota > Metazoa > Arthropoda > Insecta > Coleoptera > Curculionidae > Diaprepes > Diaprepes abbreviatus. The sequence continues at coordinate 3,460,820 of JASJET010000127.1, forward strand.
TGACGCCTATGGTGAAACATATTCGCAGATTTGTACATAATTCCGGTAAGTAATTATGCGTTTCTACGATGATTTTCGCGATTCTGTGATAATATGTATGGATATATTTTTTGCATTTTATTTGTGAATAAGTTAATGGTACTCCTTTTAGGTTGTGTCACGATATCTTTAAACAACTTCGAGAGCGAATTTTCAGAAGAAAATATCGTGATGTGGAGCTGGTGCACAAAATGTCAAAGTGTGTCCCCTGTGGTACCGATGTCAGCTGACACTTGGTCGTACTCGTTTGCAAAGTATTTGGAGTTAAGGTAGGCCCATGTATAATTTTTAGCGTCCCCGGACTGCTAGGAATATCTATATGTCGCTGTCAATTAATCAGAAGAAAAATGTGAAGCGAAATTGCAACTAAGAATTAATTTTTTTAGATTCCACGGTGAAATATTCAATAGACGTGGTCAGAGTCCTTGCCAGCACAGTTTGCACCACGATCACTATCATTATTTTGGATACAAAAACTATGTCGCTTCATTTAAGTGAGTTTTATCATGTGAGCTGATTAATTTGGAAACCCAGCTAATTTGCATTTCCCTTTTTCAGATATTCCTCCATTAACATATGGGAAATATCCCTCCCGCCACCCCTCATCGAAATAACTTACGACGTAGAAGCCCAACACACCGTCCTGGTAGACGAAGCTCGGATTCTGTCCCAAAAAGGTCACGAGACCTTTTCCATTATCCAGGATAAGCTTTCTCTTATCCCAGGGGAAGAGTTGGAGGGATTGGGGAATGTGCGGCAGCTGCTGAGCAAAGAACAAGGGCAGTTTAAGCAGAAGCTAGAGGAGGTGCAGCTAAAGCTGACTTCACCGAGTGTGGAGAACAAAGAGTTCGACCTGAAAGCCGTGTATCAAGCTCATTGGAGAATTCAAGTTAGTAATAATAATAGATTCAAGATTCTTTATTAATGTCAATGTACAAAAAAGTACTTACACAGGTCAAGTAAAATTATCGGTACTAAAACACTAACAAAACTAGTGAAGATACAAAAAAAACTTAACCAAAAAAGAGCAAATAACAAACACATGTATTAAATTTCGAATCGTATATGGTAATAACAGGAAACAACAATGCATTAATCAGTTTAATATCTAAAAATTTGCAATCCATGAACTCCTCGAAATAATAAAATGTATTTTGGACTAGTATCCCCCAATTACCCGGGTCCTTCTGACACCTCACCAAGTGTTGGAATATGGGAACTACTGTAGAACCAGGCGTATGCCCCCAAGTTAATATGGCCCTGTTGCCAGTGTTTGGGGCCGTGCTGCCGCGTTATGATCCGTTTCTTTACTACCTATTAATGACTGATGATTCGTTAGCAGGTTTTTCCAAGTATTAGGCAACCGCTGACTGTCATCTCTACTGTTTAAGTTGTTGGGCCTCTTTACAATTCCGATGGCTTCGCTTATAACTCTTGTGGACTGGTTTTCATTTCATTTTTCATGTCTCTATAATAATGTTTTCTTTCTAGGATAATATTACGAAAACTAAAACATCTCTGGTTGAAGTGGTAGATAACTGGAATTTTCACCTGTCCGAAGCAATAAGATCGGATAAGAAAAAGGAAAAAAGCGCGGTTCCAGAACTGGAAAGCCCTGCAGTAGAAGTATCCGAGTTCAAGCCTGTAATAGATATTCTGAAGGAGCCTTTAGATTTGGAAAAAGGCGAGTATGAACGTCTCGAGAAGAGGAATTCTTGTTATAATTTATAATGATATTTTTTATATTACAGATGAAAATCAAGAAGATTCTGCAACGAGGCGTCAATCAGACGGTTCCTCTATAAACCACACCGAAGAATCTCCGGACAGCAAAAAAGAGCAAGCGAAAAAGCCTGAGAAATCGGTGAAAAATATTTTGGATAAACTGCTGCCTTCATCTGGACAGCTGATTTTTATCCAGGTGTGATTTTTTGTTTATGCTTTCTGCTCAACAACGTAAATATGTACAAAATTGTGTCTGAAGACATTTATTATTCGAAACGTTGTGATTATCAATAAAAACTAATTTTTAGAATCCATTCCTGCCCCAAGAACACTACACTCTCCCATCAGGAATTTACGGATCAGTTATAGTCAGTGAAGCAGAGGTCAGCTCCATAATAGCCTATGCTCTAAATTCGTTTGAATATAAGAAAACTCTGGAAGAACTGACAAATAAAAAGACGAATTGTTCGGAGCAAACTCCGAGTCCTGTGACGAAGAGAAAAACCGTTGCTGAAAAGGAGAAAAATGATAACGATGAAAAAACCAGTGGGTTACTCGGGTTTTTGAGGACGAAAGACTCGAAAGGAGAGTTGGGCGGCCCCTTGCCCGCAGGAGGAGGGGACGCCGATAAAGATTCTGCTGACCAGTCCGCGGCAAATGCAGAGAAGAACGACAAGAACAAAAACTCGCATGTAGAAATACAGTTCCAAGACAGCACGTGCAATTTCTTTTGCAGGATTTATTTGGCCGATAAGTTCGCTCACCTTAGATCTGAAGTGTTGCCCATTGGTGAGGAGGCGTACATAAGATCCTTGAGTCGATCGGCGGCGTGGAAGGCGAGGGGAGGAAAATCTGGGTCTAATTTTGCGAAAACTTTGGGTAAGTAATATTGTATTTTATTTTATATTGTTGTAAAATTGTATATATATATATATATATATATATATATATATATATATATATATATATATATATATATATATATATATATATATATATATATATATATATATATATATATTCTCGGTTGTGCGGATATAAGACTGTTAATAAATATTACTCTGGGGTTAAAAAGTGCCTAAAACTCCAAGACAATGGAGAGTCCAGGTCCGAACAATGACAACAGCGCTGTTTCGTCATCGTATGGGACTCATCAGGTCAATGCATCTCGCTATTGTGCCCTATAAACTCTTTTTAAAATGAAAAAACAGTAAACAAGACACGAACAGCGACACCTCTCGGATCACTCAATAATAAAGAGCAACGCAAACCAACAATGTGATGGCGAAACGGTGAAGTAAAAAGGAAATAAATCAAAACTCAATACACGAAACCTGCTATCTAAACGATAGAGGTCGCATCATTCGGTACCGGCGACCAAACTAACCGCGAGCTTCTGCAGTTCATGCAAGGTGTCGCACCAACTATCTCCCCATGAGAGGCGCTGCATGTTTTTTATGCCAACAAATATAAAAAACGAGGTAAGTTTTCGTCCGTGTAATTTTAAAGGAAAATAGATAATTGTGGGCTGTGCGGACATAAGATCGTTGATAAATAGTACTTTTGTGTTAAAAAGGGCACAATTGCGAGATGATAGATTATACGATTATACCGGATGCAATGGCCTGATGAGTCCCGTACGATGATGAAACGGAGCTTCTCCATTGTCTTGGAGTTCTCCGCACTTTTTAACACGAGAGTTTTGTTTATCAACAATCTTATGTCCACACAGCCGAGAATTTTTGATTTTATTTTAAAATTACATGGACGAAAACACATCTCTCTCTCTCTCTCTCTCTCTCTCTCTATATATATATATATATATATATATATATATATATATATATATATATATATATATATATATAAACTAGTGAAATTTGAGAAGTCAGACAACCACCATCGCACAAAAACTTTAAGGTTTTTTTGTTTATGTGGACGGCTGTTTTTGCCGCCATTTTATTTGCACTGGATTTCACTTGTTTTTAAATCGTAATTCCGATTGGTGATTAAAAACAATTGAATTCGAATTGACCTATAATGGCGCTTAAAGCAGTGTTGCCAATAAATTAGTGATGGGAAATACAGTTATCGTTGTAGCACGCCCCATTTTATAAAGCGACAAGAAAATAGGCCAAGGCGCTCTATGATGTGAGGAGTTTGCCATATTACTGCTAACCAAGGTCACGAGTTGTGTACATGAATATGGATAATTGATTAGATTAAGTGAAATCTAGGAAAATTACATTTTTTCTTGAAAATTCCTTTCCATATCTCTTATTTCGATTTTGTAAAACACAATTCTGGTCTTGAATTTTCACAATTTTTGCTTATTTTTCCATAAAACACAGAAACACAGTTTTCAGTTTTGAGTTGATTTTTCCACTAAATCGTTAAAATTATATTACATATACAAATTTCTCGCTTATAAAAGCCTCTGTATTATATAAATGCTCATAAAGTTGCTCTTTTTTTAATCGGAAAAACAAAAACAAATACCAAAAAAACCGCTAAATACATCTATCATTTTGCGCTGTTGCCATAGCATAAATATGATTTATTTTCCATTAACTCGGATTTTTCCCAAAATTTTTTCCAGGCCGCGATTGTCACCCATTTTTGCTGGGTTGCTGTTTGAGTTAGTTCAGGTCTAGTTTGGCCTTGGTTAGCGAACTTACCTGAACCAAACCAAAAATTTTAGTTAAGATTAATTTCACACTTGTTTTCACATTAAAAAATATACATATTGTTGAATGAAATAGACAAATTTTATATTTTTTTAATTTAAATTTATTACATGAAAATAGTTGACATCTGGCAACGTAGCAACAAATGTTTCGTTTTTCGCCACCCTGCGCTGTCGACAAGTAGCAGAAATGTCCCCCCAAATAGGGGAGTATGAAGTAAAATCTACGAAAATCCGATGTTTCTATCGTACTGTTCCAAATAATTAAGATTAATTTTACACTTGTTTTTGCATTAATTTATATATATACAAATTTTTTATATTTTTTGAATTACACGAAATTATTTGACATCTGGCAACATGGCAATAAATGTTTCGTTTTTTCACCACCCTGCCCTGTCGACAAGTAGTGGAAATGTCGAGCAAAATGTACGAAATATCCATTGTTTCTATCGTAATGTTCCGAATAATTACCAAGACGTATTAGATCAAACTACATGCCTTATTTCAATAATAGTAGTGTTTCTTACTGTTCTAGAATCTCCGTTTGGAAAATGTGAAAATAAACATTATTTTTCGTTTTTCTTTAAGACAAAAATATCACAAATTTGGGTAAAAATTCGTAAAAGGTGAAAATTAGGAAAATCGCGATATTTATTCCTTATTTCGAGGTCGTAGAACACGATTTTGACCTTGATTTTTCACTATTTTTCCTCACTTTCCAAGAAAACTCAAAAAAAGAAGCGTCCGTTCACAAAGCACTTTTATTTCAGTTAAAACACCGAACTTATGTATTTATCTTCAATGAAACTAGTTAAAATATATTGTATGTAATATATTTCAATTATTTTTGTACAAATTTTGATAAATCAAATTATAAAAACTTATATTTTCAACGAAAAATCAAAAGTACGTCTCGGAAACTCTATCAACCGTCAGGCTATCTAAACTAACCTTTGAAATAACGAAAAAAAGATGCAACGTTGCCAGATGTAAAAAATTTTCGTGATATAAACTATAAAATTTGCCCTATTTGATAATTTTTCTTGATTTTTCTGATAAAAAAAGCGCAAATTTACATATTTTGATATAATACAGATGCTTCTATTAATGTGCACTTTTTTATCGGAAAAATCAAGAAAATTATCGAAAAGAAATCAAAACTAACAAAACTAAAATGACACCCACCTCTAGATTTACTCTAATCCGAATCATTATCCAAATTGTAACAATTTTTAGACGATCGATTCATTCTCAAAGACATGTCAAAAACAGAAGTGCAACTCTTCCTCGAATCAGCATCAAACTACTTCACTTACATGCAAAAATGCTGCAGTACCGCTCAACCGACGCTCTTAGGAAAAATAGTGGGGATCTATCAGATCATCTACAAGAACACCTCGAATTTCACACACCGCAGCCACCTCCTGGTGATGGAAAACCTATTTTATAACCGAGACGTTTCCCAGAAGTTCGATTTGAAGGGTTCGATAAGAAACAGGATGGTTGTTCCTGATAATCAGGAGGGAGAAATTGTGTTGCTCGATGAGAATCTTTTGAAAAGTAAATATTTTTGTATCCTGTTGATTTTCGGTGTGTTTATCGATTTTTTTTTCTGTTGCAAATTTTAGTGACGTGTGATAGTCCACTTTATGTTCTCCCCCACTCCAAAGAAGTGTTATTGGCAGCAATACAGAACGATACAGAATTCCTCTCTACCCAGAGCGTGATGGATTACTCATTATTGGTTGGTTTGGATACGAAAAACAAGGAACTTGTTCTAGGAATAATAGGTAATGTCTATCTAAACGATCTAACTGCAATTGTGGCTCGAAAATGCTTCAGTGCTAATTTATGAGTTACAAATTGCAATACTCTTAATTCTCCTAGATTATATAAGGACTTTCACGTGGGACAAACGCCTGGAAACAATGGTCAAACGAAGCGGAATCTTGGGGGGCCAAGGCAAGCTACCTACCATCATCTCCCCCGAAGAATATCAAAAAAGGTTCATAGAGGCGATGCACAAGTACTTCTTGGAGGTGCCCGATCATTACGCTGGCTTGGGCAAAGGCTTGGAGGTGTGACAGGCGTTGCGGCGTTTCGATCACAATTTTAACTTAATTTTGTAGATTAGGGGAGGGTCATTGTATTGTAGATCGAAAAGTAATTATTAAACCAAAACTTTTTTTATATAGATGTGATGATTACCGTACTGTTAAAAATAACATTGTTTTAGTACAAATTCCATTTTTAAAGATATTGTAAGTCCATTCCAGGTTAAAAAAAATTGTATTTTTAGGTTTAAAAGTTTATTTTTGGCGGGAAAATTACTCCCAACACTGGATATATATAGATTTTTTCATCTTCAGTGGAACAGAGCTTATACATAACCAAAGATACTTTACTTGAGACGATGAAGTCAAAGGCCTTGTGAAAATCTACAAATGCCAGGTGTTATATTCCTCGGTTTTTTCTAGGACTGGGACATATATATATATATATATATATATATATATATATATATATATATATATATATATATATATATATATATATATATATATATATATATATATATACAGGGTGATTCAAAAATCGATCACGAAACTTAAGGGGGTGATTCTACTTGACAAAATAAGGGTAGAGCTTCATATAATTTTTTTTCAAAATGTCATTCGTTTTCGAGTTACAAGCCGTCCAAGTTCAAGTTTTTATTTTTTGTTTTTTGAATTACTCGCTTACAGGAAAACCGATTTGACTAATATTTGAAAGATAGGCTAAGTCTTCTGCGCTTCATCATTTTAGTAACAATTCACATTGATTGTTTGCCGCTAGAGGGCACTTTACCTACATTGAAAATTGTTTTTTTGTCATAATTTTTTAGTGTTGACAGCTACAGTAGTTTTTGGCATAATTTCTGAAAGACTGATGCCAGGCCTTTAAAAAAGGTGCTCTTTATTTACATCGCTAAACCCAACGGTTTAGACGTAAATCACCCTTAAAAATTAAGTGGTAAATTTACTTTTTTCATTTCATTACCACCAGCTACCTGGTAAATAGCTATCAAAGTATACTAGAGCTGTCAGTTTAACATCAAATAAATTCGCTTTTTAAACTATTTAATTTATAATCTTAAAATAACTAATAATGGCTAATCAGTAAATATTCATATTATGGATTATTGCGATATACATTTAATTGATAAAAATTAATGAAACAGTACTAAACAAACTAAAAAAGATTCTCAAAATGTCCCCCATTTTCTTCCATACATTTCCTAACACTCTTCAAAAAATGTCGCCTAACTCGATGAAAAATTCCTGGTGTTTCTTTAATAATTTGGCACTTTTCGATTATCCTGAAGCGAAGATCCTCGACTTTGATTACTGGAATATCGTACACCAATTGTTTCAAATGACCCCAAAAGAAAAAATGCATAGGATTAAGGTCTGGTGACCTCGCTGCCCATGCCAATGGTCCACTTCGTCCTATCCATCGCTCAGGATACGTTGCATTCAAATACTGTCGGACACGTATACTAAAGTGGGGCGGAGCTCCGTCTTGGAGGATCCACATGTTGGCCCTTACTTCCAATGGCACATCTTCCAGATACAATGGGAGACGATTTTGGATAAAATCTAAGTATACGTCACCAGTTAATGGGCCATCAAAGAAATGAGGACCAATAAGGTAATCTCCTATTATCCCTGCCCACACATTTAGTGAAAATCTACGCTGATGTTTCGTTTCTACCACATTGTTTGGGTTCTCGTAAGCATATGTGTGGATGTTGTGTAGATTTGTTATGCCATCACGAGTGAAACCAGCTTCGTCAGTGAATAATATGACGCCAATTAATCGATTATCGTGTTCATACTTAGCTAGGATCTGATTGCACATTTCCAACCGTCTTGGCCGATCATCGTCATAAAGAGCCTGCACCTTTTTTGAATGAAACGGGTAGAGTTGTTCTTCTCTTAGTATCCTCCATGAACTAGCCTGACAGAGCCGCACTTCATTCCCAATTTTTCTAGTACTAAAACCTGGATTATCTTCAATAATTTCAAGCACTCTTTCTTCTTGTTGCACGTTTCTAGCAGTTCTAGGTCTTCCCCTATTTCCATTATAACTTTTAAAGGAACCACATTCCGCAAGCCTCCTGTGCACACTGGAAAATGTTTGAGCATGAGGGATATTTCTTTCCGGATAACTCTCCATATAATATCTTCTTGCCAATTCTGCATTACCATTTGCTTTTCCATAACAAAAATGGATATCACAATATTCGATATTTGAATATTGGTGATTAGCCATTATTAGTTATTTTAAGATTATAAATTAAATAGTTTAAAAAGCGAATTTATTTGATGTTATACTGACAGCTCTAGTATACTTTGATAGCTATTTACCTGGTAGCTGGTGGTAATGAAATGAGAAAAGTAAATTTACCACTTAATTTTTAAGGGTGATTTACGTCTAAACCGTTGGGTTTAGCGATGTAAATAAAGAGCACCTTTTTTAAAGGCCTGGCATCAGTCTTTCAGAAATTATGCCAAAAACTACTGTAGCTGTCAACACTAAAAAATTATGACAAAAAAACAATTTTCAATGTAGGTAAAGTGCCCTCTAGCGGCAAACAATCAATGTGAATTGTTACTAAAATGATGAAGCGCAGAAGACTTAGCCTATCTTTCAAATATTAGTCAAATCGGTTTTCCTGTAAGCGAGTAATTCAAAAAACAAAAACTTGAACTTGGACGGCTTGTAACTCGAAAACGAATGACATTTTGAAAAAAAATTATATGAAGCTCTACCCTTATTTTGTCAAGTAGAATCACCCCCTTAAGTTTCGTGATCGATTTTTGAATCACCCTGTATATATAATGTGGTTCAAAAAAAATTTCTTAAGGGTACCAATACTTTTTTGATTTATGGGAATACTTAAGGGTGACAAAACAAAAATACAATATATTGAAAATCAATTTCCTCGTCACCAGTAGTAGTTTTTCAGCGTCTTTAAACCTAATATAACTCTGTTTGAAATAAATATCCCGCCAAAAAAAAACTAGCATTCGAAACTGTGATAATAACCTTCATGTAACCAAAATAAATCAAATTTCAATAATTAAAAAATCTTTTATTGATAAAAATCAGGACCTAACGCTAATAGGAATCTAATACATAAAGGAATCGTTCTAATGGAATTGGTTTGTATAAGTACACTTAAAACTTAACATATGGCAGAGTATAACACATTACTTTAAAATTACTAATATCTATCTAAAAAAGAAAATATATGTATGTATGTGTATGTATGTAAAAAGTCAGTATACAAGCAATACAAGTTCTAAAAATTTTATTATCTAGTTTCCAAAATTACTCACCCTGTATATGTGAAGGATCACAATTTGTACTTTGGAATTTGAATATCTATCTTTAAGTACCTAATAAGTGTAAATTATTGCTGGAATGTTCGACTCACATCACAGCGTAATAAGTAATATGATATGTAATCCGAGTTGTCTAAAAAATAATAAATAAAATACAGGGTGGAAACTTTATCTCGAATTAATTTTAAGGGGTAAAAACTAACTCCTGCGTAAATGAAGCAATATATCTTTTAGTTTTAATATAACTGAACCTTTTTATCAGACAAAAAATTAATAAAATCCTTGAAGGTATTTTCCCCTGGAAAAAGAAAGCCGGCAAGTTCACCAGATTTTGATCCATTTGATTTTTTTTTGGGGTCACTCAGTACAACTCGGCTGATGAACGAGTTATAGGGCTAATATTTTTTGAAGCTAAATCTAAAGGATATATATATATATATATATATATATATATATATATATATATATATATATATATATATATATATATATATATATATATACCTCAATTTTCTTTAGGGAGATCTACTTAGAGCTTTGGATCTGGTAATCTGGTGGAACTAGAATTGCCTGACGATCGAATATGGTTTCAACATTAGTACTCACTTGGAGGAGGTTCCTTGATAGGTGGAGTGGAAGAAGAGGTGCTATTGAATGGCCAGTAAGATCACCAGATCGTGATCCATTGGAGACAAAAGCTTTTGTAACAAAGGGCCAATATTTTTTGAAGCCAATTTTAATAGACCTCGATTTTCTTCAAGAAGACCTAATTCCAGGAAAATATATTTCCTAATAGAGTGAAACCAGAATTTTCGGAGAATCACCGAATCTCTATTTATTTGTTCGTCAGTACTTGGGATGAGGGTTTTAGCCGCAATCTTCCACGCTGGCTAAGTGCGGGTTGGAAGATCAATGGGTTGGGTGATGGGGGGGGGGGACTTTTGAAGGTGGTATATAGGATTTTGGGGGTAGGGACCCGAATTTCTCCCCGGAAGGAGAGAGTAATCAGAGCTCGCGAACCGAAATCATGGCAGGCCACAACGCAGATGGGTAAATGATATAAGACAGTTTGCTGGAGAAGACTGGCTCCAGAAGGCGAGAGACAGATCCCAGTGGAGGACCATCGGAGAGGCTTATGTCCAGGAGTGGACGTCAATGGGCTGAGAAAGAAGAAGAAGAAGAAGACTTGGGATGAGATTTTCGACAATATTTGGATTGAAAGAAGAGTTGCTATTAAAGGGCCAGCAAGAGTACCAGGTCTTAATCCATTGGATTTTTTATAGGGTTAATATTGAATATATTAAGGCATGTGTTCGACACCACAGTTAAAGTTTCCACTCTGTATAAAGTTTTATGTAAAAAAAACACATTGTTGAATAAAAATGCAGAGAAAATCGTATATGTCTTATCGGAAAATTTATTTTCCAAATATTGTGCGCTTTTACTTTTTTTCAAATTATTCGCTCTAAATTAAATAAATTATTGTCAATTTTGAGAAAAGCACTAATTCAACTAGTTGGTAACCTTCGAATTGACTAAACCTAAGATTAACTGTAACCGGTGACTAAAGTACCAATTAAGCCACTAGTTGAGGTATAAACTGAAGTTGTGAACATACTCAAAAACCTACATTTTTTCGTTGTTTTTACTGGTGTTTTCTGCAACTTTAATGACTCATTATGATCATTAATTTATATACCGAAGTAGAATATTGTCATTAAATTTGAAGTTTCAATGGAATAGAAATAACTGCTGAGTTTTGGCTTTATTTACTAGAAGAAATAATGGATTAAATTTAAGATCAAACATTCACACATAATCGAGGCTAAAGCCGAAGCAATGTTACACTTTGAAGCTTCTGACGATCGCATTGATTGGCGTCCGTGTAGAGCTTCAAAATGTGCTTTTACCGAACGTTAAAAGCAAAAACCTCCCCTCTACCCTTGAATACCTGAAAATGGAATGCTCTTAAAATTAACGATTGTAGCTTCAGGTAAAAGAGGCACTCTATCCTCTTTCTTCTTTGGAGTTTTGTTCTTCTTTCCCCTGTGAACGACGCCGTCTTCATCGTCCATCATACGGAGTATTTGGATTTGATCCGACGAATCGATTGGTGCAACCGATATGTCCCGAACCGCTCTGAACTTACCGCAGTTATTTAAGTGTTCGTTCTCTAACCGGAAGAAGTTCCATACGAATCTGAAAGAGGAATGTGCATTAAGGATTGAGCTTCCAAAGCAGAGGGTGTCGTACCGAATTTTGTACACCACATGTGATACGTACCTTCTGAATACCTCTAGAGGGGCAGTTATTGAAGTCATCATGTCGGAACTGACATATTTGAATTCAGTTACATAAATCGATATAGTCCAAGTGAAGCGTAGCACGAAATCTTCAATTATAGCAAAGTAATAAAAGAACTAAAAACAAAATGGTTTGGATACTTTCTTGGAAATACAATTGCATTACATCCTGTATATTGTGGAATACTTACTGTCGATGAGTATACAATTTCTTCTCTCAAAAACGTATTTTCTCCGGCATTCTTGTCCATGAGGCCCCAATCCATTTTAATATCCCAAATATAAGCGTAAGTAGAACTCACAAACTGCGACAAAATCCACAGTATATAATACGGATTGTCTAATACTGTCGGATAATCACCTGTAAGAAATACATATATATATATATATATATATATATATATATATATATATATATATATATATATATATATATATATACAGGGTGATTCAAAAATCGATCACGAAACATAAGGGGGTGATTCTACTTGACAAAATAAGGGTAGAGCTTCATATAATTTTTTTTCAAAATGTCATTCGTTTTCGAGTTACAAGCCGTCCAAGTTCAAGTTTTTATTTTTTGTTTTTTGAATTACTCGCTTACAGGAAAACCGATTTGACTAATATTTGAAAGATAGGCTAAGTCTTCTGCGCTTCATCATTTTAGTAACAATTCACATTGATTGTTTGCCGCTAGAGGGCACTTTACCTACATTGAAAATTGTTTTTTTGTCATAATTTTTTAGTGTTGACAGCTACAGTAGTTTTTGGCATAATTTCTGAAAGACTGATGCCAGGCCTTTAAAAAAGGTGCTCTTTATTTACATCGCTAAACCCAACGGTTTAGACGTAAATCACCCTTAAAAATTAAGTGGTAAATTTACTTTTCTCATTTCATTACCACCAGCTACCAGGTAAATAGCTATCAAAGTATACTACAGCTGTCAGTTTAACATCAAATAAATTCGCTTTTTAAACTATTTAATTTATAATCTTAAAATAACTAATAATGGCTAATCAGTAAATATTCATATTATGGATTATTGCGATATACATTTAATTGATAAAAATTAATGAAACAGTACTAAACAAACTAAAAAAGATTCTCAAAATGTCCCCCATTTTCTTCCATACATTTCCTAACACTCTTCAAAAAATGTCGCCTAACTCGATGAAAAATTTCTGGTGTTTCTTTAATAATTTGGCACTTTTCGATTATCCTGAAGCGAAGATCCTCGACGTTGATTACTGGAATATCGTACACCAATTGTTTCAAATGACCCCAAAAGAAAAAATCCATAGGATTAAGGTCTGGTGACCTCGCTGCCCATGCCAATGGTCCACTTCGTCCTATCCATCGCTCAGGATACGTTGCATTCAAATACTGTCGGACACGTATACTAAAGTGGGGCGGAGCTCCGTCTTGGAGGATCCACATGTTGGCCCTTACTTCCAATGGCACATCTTCCAGATACAATGGGAGACGATTTTGGATAAAATCTAAGTATACGTCACCAGTTAATGGGCCATCAAAGAAATGAGGACCAATAAGGTAATCTCCTATTATCCCTGCCCACACATTTAGTGAAAATCTACGCTGATGTTTCGTTTCTACCACATTGTTTGGGTTCTCGTAAGCATATGTGTGGATGTTGTGTAGATTTGTTATGCCATCACGAGTGAAACCAGCTTCGTCAGTGAATAATATGACGCCAATTAATCGATTATCGTGTTCATACTTAGCTAGGATCTGATTGCACATTTCCAACCGTCTCGGCCGATCATCGTCATAAAGAGCCTGCACCTTTTTTGAATGAAACGGGTAGAGTTGTTCTTCTCTTAGTATCCTCCATGAACTAGCCTGACAGAGCCGCACTTCATTCCCAATTTTTCTAGTACTAATACCTGGATTATCTTCAATAATTTCAAGCACTCTTTCTTCTTGTTGCACGTTTCTAGCAGTTCTAGGTCTTCCCCTATTTCCATTATAACTTTTAAAGGAACCACATTCCGCAAGCCTCCTGTGCACACTGGAAAATGTTTGAGCATGAGGGATATTTCTTTCCGGATAACTCTCCATATAATATCTTCTTGCCAACTCTGCATTACCATTTGCTTTTCCATAACAAAAATGGATATCACAATATTCGATATTTGAATATTGGTGATTAGCCATTATTAGTTATTTTAAGATTATAAATTAAATAGTTTAAAAAGCGAATTTATTTGATGTTAAACTGACAGCTCTAGTATACTTTGATAGCTATTTACCTGGTAGCTGGTGGTAATGAAATGAGAAAAGTAAATTTACCACTTAATTTTTAAGGGTGATTTACGTCTAAACCGTTGGGTTTAGCGATGTAAATAAAGAGCACCTTTTTTAAAGGCCTGGCATCAGTCTTTCAGAAATTATGCCAAAAACTACTGTAGCTATCAACACTAAAAAATTATGACAAAAAACAATTTTCAATGTAGGTAAAGTGCCCTCTAGCGGCAAACAATCACTGTGAATTGTTACTAAAATGATGAAGCGCAGAAGACTTAGCCTATCTTTCAAATATTAGTCAAATCGGTTTTCCTGTAAGCGAGTAATTCAAAAAACAAAAAATAAAAACTTGAACTTGGACGGCTTGTAACTCGAAAACGAATGACATTTTGAAAAAAAATTATATGAAGCTCTACCCTTATTTTGTCAAGTAGAATCACCCCCTTAAGTTTCGTGATCGATTTTTGAATCACCCTGTATATATATATATATATATATATATATATATATATATATATATATATATATATATATATATATATATATATATATATGATGAATAAAACTGAGGGGAGTATTTTTCTCTTACTTTTATAATATGTCTTCAAAGTAGCAAATATCACTACGAAGAAGGTGGTGGAATATTTTCCTGCGTTAACCAAGTGTGGAAATGCTTCTCTAGAATCATAGTAACGCCTCAAGCACTGAGCGAAACGTATCCACGCTGGGATACAGTTCACTAACGGTCTGACGATATAGTTTGTTTCCATACAGGTACTTGTATCTAAAAAGAGTAATAAGATCCCATTTTTTGTTAATACAGCGCCATCTCAATCTATCAAGTCGTGATATAAGAAGTGATGGCAACACAGCATGTAGCTCCATCGACGCTGTTTTTAAAAACAGTTTTTGGTGAACCGCCCATTTAACTGGCGCAGTCGGTAGGATATTCCTGGATTTTGCCGAAATTAGTTAAATGCGCGGTTCACCAAAAACTGTTTTTAAAAAACACGAAGTTTTTTACGGACATTCATTAATTGACAAATTAGAGCAATACAATGATTAACTTAACTTAGACAAGAAACAAATGACAATGTTCTTAGCGTTTGACCTATATTTATAATATTTCGTAGCGTCTGCTACGTAAGCATAATTATATGTGAAGGATTGGCAGTTCAGCTTGCATAACTTACGACATGTTTCTTCATGACTTGATAAGTTGAGATGTTAAGGTTTCTTTTTAATTAAATATTACCGAGTGTATTAAGTTCTTAAGTAGAGAATAAATGAGTGTTATAGAAGTTAAAAATACCTCCTGCTTCTAACCAGTTCCCGTTCGTATAATAGAAGCAAACCAAAAATTGTATATCAAGCATGCCATTTACCAAACTGTTCAGTTGATCGGCAAGCCAGAAATCAGCAAAACCTACGTGAAAAAATGGGGCGGCAAACATTCTGCCCTAAAAAAAAAGAAATGACGTATGAATCAGCTATGCTCAGTTTTCGACAGATGTCAGCTATCATACATATCCGGAACAGCACTGTGCAAAATTTGATTTATCTAGTTTTTACATAACCCTTGAAAAACTCGTAATACTTACACATAACCTCAAAAACCAAAACCTGGCTTCGTGTCTGAACATTTTCAGCGGGTTTATCAGGAAAACCACCATGATTACCACCAGTCCCAGAGGATTAACATACGCTGGTATACTAAGAGCGTCGCTATACAAAAAACTCAACAAGCTCAGCGCCCACACGACTCCAAAGATGGCCGCCAGCTCCATAAGGTGTTGTTCTGACATGTGGTTCCTGGGATCCAATTCGAAAATGAGCACATGGTTGACTCCGGAGGACCGCCAACCGTAGATGTTGACGCCGATCAGGAACAGAAATTCTATTATGAGCAGTGGTCCTCGGTACATTCGGAAGGCTATTTTGAGGTTCTCGCTGGTGCTTTCGTGGAATATTGCTGAAAAAAATGATTGTTAGGTTTATGGTTTTCTACCCTCGCGGCTTCACCCTCTCTTTTTCAACAGTAAGAACATCTGCTGGCGAAAATGGACAGAAGTCTGCTCAACTACACAGGGTTACCAAAGAGGAAATTCTACGCTTCCCCCAATTGAATTTTACATTTTCTCTTAATGATATTGTTTTCATAAATTTTTCCCCAGTCATCAATTAAAAATAACTATTATACCAGAAAATTTAAGATAGAAACAAATTGAACGCTGTTGACGGTTGGGTTTGGAGCTTTAATCTCTATTTTGTAACATAATTAAACATAATATATCTTGCAAACTCATTTATTCTACTCAATAAAACCAGGCCCGACAACGAATGCTGCAAGATCCAAATGAGCAAAATGCACAGAAATACAGCGAGGCCAGAAAAAAGGCAAAGAAACCATAAAAGCGAAAAAAAGAGCATACGAAGAAGGTATTCTTGAAGAACTAGAGTCAAATAGAAAAAACAACAGAACTAGACGTTTCTTCCAAGAGGTAAAGGATATAAAAAACGGATTTAAACCCAGAGTTGGAACAGTAATAAAGAATGACGAAGGTAACCTTATTACAAATGAGGCTGAAATGATAGAGACCTGGAGAAGATACTTTGACGAGCTACTGAATGTCCAGGCAGATGAAGCCCGGTCTGAATATACATACCTTACGGCCGAACCCATAGTAGAAGAACCTACAGTGGAAGAAGTGTCACGAGTTATTCAAAAACTTAAAAACAACAAAGCCCCAGGAAACGACACTATACAGGGAGAATGTTTGAAAAAGGGAGGAGAAACCTTGAAACGTGCTTTCTATCAACTCATCTGTCAAAAATGGAAAGAAGAAAAAATACCAACCTCCTGGAAAGAAAGTGTGATAATACCAATACTTAAGAAGGGCGATAAAACGTGCTGCTCCAATCATAGGGGTATATCCCTTATTAACACAGGATATAAAGTCTTCTCAGAACGATTGACTGCGTGTGTGAAGTGTCAAATAGGAGATTACCAGTGTGGATTTAGAAAAAAACGCTCAACTGTAAATCAGATACTCACGATTAGGCAATTAAGGGAGAAATGTTGGGAATACAACAAAACATTGCACCAGCTATTTATAGATTTTAAACAAGCATACGATAGCATCATAAGAGATTTGTGGAATGCCATGGCAGAACTGGGCATACCGAAGAAGCTAATTAACCTAACCAAAACATGTGTAGAGGGATCTACAAGTGCAGTAAGACTTGAAGGAAGATTGTCAACCTTCTTTACAATCAACAGTGGTCTTAAACAAGGCGATGCGCTGTCTCCACTCCTCTTTAACGACGCCTTGGAGAGCATCGTGCGAAAAACCAACACAAAAACGCTCCTCTTTAGAAATCAAGGTCCGCGCATCATATTGGCGTTCGCTGATGATATCGATATTGTAGGTAATACAACTACCAGTGTCAAGGAAGAGTTCTTCAAACTGGAAAATACCGCAAAGAAAGTTGGCCTACGAATCAACGAAGAAAAAACAAAATATATGACTACAACAAGAACGGAACGGCGAGACAGAATAGGACAGAACGTGACTATGGACCACTACAATTTTGAAAGGGTCCATCAGTTTAAATATTTGGGAGCTACGATCATCTCTGACAACAACATTACACAAGAGATTAACAACAGAATACAAGGAGGCAACCGCTGCTGGTATGGGCTGCAAAAGATAATGAAATCGAAAAATATATCCCGCCGCACGAAAATATGAATATATCAAGTAGTTATAAGACCGGTAATGACATATACATGTGAAACATGGACGTTGACAAAACAAAATGAGAATAAACTGAAAATCGTAGAAAAAAGAATGCTTAGAGGGATATATGGACCGGTCAGGGACAACACCACACAGCAATATAGAACGAGAACAAACAAGGAATTGGAGGAACTATACAACCAGCCAGATATAGTGAAAATAATAAAAGCGGAAAGATTAAGATGGGTCGGCCATGTTATGAGACAAGATCAACGTATCGTCAAGTTGGTATGGGAAGAGAACCCAGAAGGAAAGCGGCCGCTAGGAAGACCAAGGATGAGGTGGAGAGATAACGTTGCAGCAGACTTACAAACCCTAAACGTCGAACGCGCGGAGGAACTGATGATGGATCGCAGCAAATGGAGGCAGATTGTGAAGTCAGCAAAGACCCACTCCGGGTTGTAATGCTAGAGAGAGAGAGAGAGAGAATAAAACGTTACAAATAAAAAATGATCCAGAACTACTGGCTCAAGAAGTTCTGGTGTTTGTGTTACTAATGATGTTTTTCTTAACCCAGCAAAAATGGCATTGCTCTTGACCGAAGGTATTACGGATCTCTTGCCAAAGGACCAACACAACCCATATGACCCAGCTAAGTATAGGCCAGTCACCTACCTTCCCACACTGTATAAGGTGATCACCTCCTGCTTGACACAACGCATCGATGCACATTATGAGCAAAATTACATCATTACAACTCAATAGAAAGGATTCACGAAGGGAGCAATGGGATGCAGGGAGCAATGGGATGCAAGGAACAATTGATTGTTGACTCTGTAATCAAACCTGTATCAACCGAAGAAATCTCTTTGCTGCCTACGTGGATTATAAGAAGGCCTTCGACTCGGTACCACATGAGTGGCTCACAACATATTGGGACTGTATAGGGTCGAAAATCGTTTTGTTTCCTTTTTAGAACGGATCATATCTATCTGGAGAATTAGGATCCAATTGCAAGTGCTATCCAGCGACACCATTGAAACTAACACAATTCTGATACAAAGGGGAGTATTTCAGGGCGATTCACTTAGCCCATTGTGGTTCTGCCTTACAATGAACCTATTATCACGCCCTTTGAACTCCACCAGATACGGCTTTATGATCTTAAACTGATGGCTGCTACCAGAAACAAGCTGGAACAAATGCTTAAAATTGTGGAGAAGTTCTCCGGGGATATCGGAATGCAATTTGGACTTGATAAGTGCTGCATTTTGAACACTGTTAACGGTAAGATACAACCAGGAGCATTTGAAATGCAGAACGGTGAAACCATAGCTGGGCTATAGTTTCACCGGCTAGGAAAATAAGATCACTCTTAACAAAAGCACACAAACACCATCCTCAGAGTGCTATTGAACGTGCAATGCTTCAAAGACATCAAGGAGGAAGAGGACTGGTGGATATTGGTAAACAGCTCGACCAACAAATAATAAACTTACGTTCTTATTTCCACAGGTCAGCGGACTCTTCCACGCTACATCGAGCAATATGCGAGGCAGATAATTCAACGTCGCTACAACTGAAAACGGAATATTGCTTCTCACCACCAAACAGACCAAGAGAAGTTACAAACCTGGTTACAGAAGCCACTTCATGGACAGCATCCAAATGAGGTCAATCAGGACAATGTCGACAACTCAGCATCGAACTACTGGTTGATTTCAGGAAAGATGTTTCCGGAAACGGAGGGCTTCTTGTTAGCTATCCAAGACCAGGTTATTCCGACGAAGAACTATCGGAAGTTCATCATTAGAGATCCCTCAATGGAAAATGACCAATGTAGTGTCGTATATGCACGTCCGTCGTTTCAGGGAAATTAATAGTGGAGATCGGATTTTCCGCGAGAACGCCACGAGGTACGTTTCGATCGAACGCGAACGACGTATACGAGCTGTGAATGACTTGCGTATCAGGATTTTTGTCATTTGTGGTATGCGTTTGTCCCTGCATTAAGTGGTCCCCACCTTGACGTGAAGCTTGGATATCATTTAAAAATTGTTCCATTGGAGAAATTAAAGTGTTTGGATATAATTCAGCATTTTGATTTATTTGGGTCATGTCAGATTCATTACGAGTATGGAATCTTGTTAGGTCTGGCGCGACCCCACAAGGGGCCGCGGAGGTCCCACCAAAACCACCCGGACAGCCTGAAATGCCACCCGCCTCATCAGACCGGAAGGAACTGTGAGAGAAGGGATTGGACATTTTTTAAATAAACTTTTTTCCTCTTAATTAGAATGTTTTGTATAAAAAAATACAAAAATCACGGAGAGCTGGGCTTTAGTATACTTAATATATGGAAAAATTAAGTATATGGAATTTGGGTTGAATGAGAACTTGGCCAATAATTACTTTGTTTTTTATTAGACGTGAGCTCTTATAGGACTTTTTCGCAGTAAAAAATTTTTTTTGACTGGAACTCTTAAGTTTTGTGTCGAAATTAAATGTAGTATTGGGACTCTTAATAAATTTTTTAAAATTCAATTTTCGCAAAAATTTTTGTTTTAGTGTTAAACGCAAACTAAGGCACGTTTAGTGTTCTTAGATCCGTTAACGATGTCACTATCAGGTTATCACTAATTTTCTCTTAATAAAAAATTATTTAAGTCGCAATCGGGAATGTCGCAATCGAGAATGTCTAAATCGGGTGTGTCGCTATCAGGTTTCCTTTACGCAATTTTAGTTCCGCAAATTATTATAGTCGTAAAAGTAGTCGCGTGAATACTCTATATATTAATTTCAAATAGTTTCCGCAAGAATTAAAAAAAAAATCGACGCGAAAAGGTTTTTTTTTTAGAAAAGCTTATTTTTCCGACGACGTTGGAATTTTAGTGTCACGGTTTTTATTTAACTGGAGATTTTACTTTGAGGTTCCTCCCCTAGCACTGAACTGATATCAGCTACTAGAGTTCGCCTCTAACGAATTTCCGCTTAACAGACAAGGTTTCCTGGCCTTTCTAGTACCGCAATCTTCTTATCTTCTTTCTTGAATCGAATTCTTGATCGTCTAATTAAGACAACCAAGAACCTCTCTTCTTAAGCCGTCGTAAGCAGAGCGGCCTCCCTCGTTGCACTAGCGTAAACAGCTTAGTGATCCTCTTGATGCCGAAAGGGGCGCTCCAGGAAAACCTCTAGGAAATTTAAAACTCCCTACTCGCGTGTTGAACCGTTTAATTTTTTCTTCTGGAAGGGAAACTGACAATAATCTCTTGCGAGATTACCGACGAGTGGCCCACCTATTGAAGATTCCCCGTGCCTTTCTCTGACGTGGTGCAAGTGCCAGACTAATCAGCAACGGCAGAGAATCTCACGTTTCGCCTGAGTAAATGCTTCAAAAGACTTAGATACTCGTGTGCGCGTGTGTAAAAAAAAATTGAGATATCTGTGCTCTTTAAAAGACAACCAGATTCTGCTCACGAATCGCGGCATCGGGTGCTATTTATAACTTCTCGGCACTCCGCCGGGTCTTCCGAAAGGAACCGATCAGCGTTTAGCGCGGTCCGTCAAAGCTTTATGTCTGCGCCGCCATCTGTGTCGGTGTCTATGCGCCGTTACCGCCGACAACGTGCAGTTTATTTCTCGTAATTTCAACCGTCTTTAGATGTTTATTTTATTTTTATGATTTTTTTAGGATCTTGTAGATAGAATTCTACAACAGTAGATATGGCTGTCGAATATCAGACAATCCAGCACATAACTGAAGGATGCCAAGCGTTTGCTGCAACTGAGTATAAGAAAAGACACGACTCAGCCGCTAAGATAATCCACCAAGAGTTAGCAGAGAAGTTAAATCTATTACAGGTAGGAAAAGTGCCTTATTACAAATACAATCCGGAGCCTATTCTTGAGAACAACCAGTTCAAGATATATTGGGACAGAACGGTTCTGACTGATCAGACAGTTGCTCATAATAGACCAGATATTATACTAACAAATAAAATTTCTACGCGAACTACACTGACTGACATTGCTATACCTAATAATAACAATCTAAGAACAAAATACAACAAGAAGATCGCCAAATACAGAGATCTGGAGGTACAAATCCGCAGACAGTGGACAATGAACAGCATTCACACGATTCCCATAGTGCTGTCAACAACTAGAGTGATACCAAAGAACCTCCTGCAGAACATCAAGGGACTGGGCTTTAGGAGCATCTGTATAAGTCGATTCAGGAAGCAGTTTTCCTTGCAATCGCGCGAACCGTCCGAAAGTTCGTAAGAAATACAGCAGACCAGTCACCTAGAACTTGATAACATGAAAAGGGTTCCCACAGAGCTTCATACTTTTGGTATCTTTGTATACCTGGAGTATGAGTCAATATCCCCTAGAGGGAGTGCGAAGCCGTTTAGCTTGAAATCATTTATAAGGTAATAAACAAAAACCCTTTTCTTGTTTATATAATAGCATAGATCACAGGAAATCTGTTACTAAAAAGAATATACAACTTCTTATTTGTATGTTAAAAATACCTGAAAGCACTACTGCTATTAACAACACTATAAAACTTCCAGAAAACAGCCCAACTTTAAATGTCGTCCATGGTGATTGCTGTTCTCCAAGTGGTGGCACTCTCAGTCTTTTCATTGCCTAGAAATACGCAATCTGTTAGATTTATTCATAAATATAGTCATTAAAACTGTATTTTCCATTCTATTAAGATCTTAAATTCTACAGAGAAACCAGTAAATAACAAAAACACCTTACCCGCTGTCTATCTCCTCCTTCCAACTCATTAGTAACCAAACTCTCCGTTTCATTAATAATATTATCGATATCTTTATTAGTGTTAAAGTGAGAGGTTTCGACATGTTCTTCACGCCATTTTGCTCCTATATCTGTGTTAAGCAACTGAAATTTTGGAGATATATATTTTTTTTTTACAAAACAGTGTAATTTTAAATTTAACATATTTGGACAGCGCAGGTGTCATATATAACCTGTGCTGCAGATTATATGAACAATCTTAACAGTATTAAATTGAGGCCCTCGGCATATATTTTCTTTAATTCATAGGAACATAAAGCACTTTGTTGCTCTACTTTTTGCGAGCAGTGTAAATATTCAAGATCCGCTGGAGTAATCATCACAAAGCCATTTCTAAATGATTAAATTTAATTTTGGGATGCAAGCAGCAGGCAGCGATGGTATACCCGCAGAGTGTCTGAAGCACGGAGGGGAAGCACTATACAGATCTATATACAAGCTAATTCAAGGTATTTGGCAGGAAGAAACAATGCCAGACGAATGGAAAGAAGGTGTTATCGTACCAATTCACAAAAAAGGTAACAAAAAGCAATGTAACAACTACCGAGGAATAACGCTCCTTAATACTACCTACAAAATCCTTGCAAACATTCTGTTAGAAAGAACCAAATCGTACACAGAAGAAATCATTGGAGAGTATCAATACGGATTCAGACCCGGCCGATCTACTGTTGACCAAATATTCACTATAAAACAAATAATGGAAAAATGCTGGGAGTTCGATCGAGAGCTTCATCAGATGTTCATAGACTTTAAACAGGCTTTCGATAGAGTATGCCGGATGAGACTGTGGACAGCGATGCAAGAACTTGGCTTTCCTAAAAAACTAGTCAACTTGATACGGATGAGTATGGAAGGACTACGATGTAAGGTAAGAGTTGGGCAACAGTACTCGGAGACATTTGAGATTAACAATGGACTGAAGCAGGGAGATGCACTCTCACCACAACTCTTCAACGTAGCTTTAGAACACATAATCAGAAATGCAAGGATTGATGCACCGACTTCCATATTCCATCGAGAAGGACCAAACTTACTGCTGGCATTTGCAGACGATGTAGATCTAATAGAAAACACAAGAATAAAAATGAAGGAAACTTTCATCAGGTTCGAGAAGGAAGCAGAGAAGATGGGGCTACAAATAAATGAAAACAAAACTAAATATATGTACACGAGCCGCAATATTCGAAACAGAGACAGAATTGGACAGAACATCACCATCGACGACTACAACTTTGAGCGCGTCAGAGAATTTAAGTATCTTGGAACAACAATAACTGAAGATAATAACGGATCACAAGAAATAAACAATAGGATCCAAGCTGGGAACAGATGTAGCTACGCCCTTCGAGCCCTGATAAAATCGAAACAACTAACAAGACGAACAAAGATAAATCTATATAAAACAGTTATAAGACCAGTAGTGATGTACGGCAGCGAAACTTGGACTATAACAAAGGCAAACGAAGAGCGACTGCGAGTTTGGGAGAGAAAAATCCTAAGGAAAATCTTTGGCCCGTTACTGGATGCGGCAACGGGACAATATAGAATAAGAATAAACAAAGAGTTAGAAGAGTTATACGCAGACGCCAACATAGTAAAAGAAATAAAGTCTAGAAGCCTCCAGTGGACGGGCCACCTCATAAGACACTCTATCGAAAGAATAGTGAGACTGGTGTGGGAAGAAACTCCAACTGGAAAAAGACCACTTGGACGACCCCGGCTCCGGTGGCGGGATAATATAGCAGGAGACCTTAAAGCTATGGATGTAGAGAACTGGATGGAGCTAGCAAAGGACAGAAACGAATGGAGGCATATTGCCAAGTCGGCTAAAACCCACACGGGGTTGTAACGCCACAGAGTAAGTAAGTAAGTAAGCAGACTTACGATTTGATGTTCAAGTTAGTGACAAAACGCGAAAGTTCAATTTTGGCTTGAAATCGTCCATATAAGCATAGTAATATTTGCAACTGACAATTTTTCCTATCAAAACGCGGCAAAAAATACTAATAATAAATTTCGGTTTTACTGCAACCAATTAACATTGGCATAGTGATAAAAAAACACGATGCTAATTATGGTAATTACTACAGTTAACATGATTTTTATTAGAAACATTAATGGGTACCTTATCATGTTTTTTAAGTATCTTGCGAAACCCTGTGTTATTGAGTGTTTGATAATTCTGAAGTAAAATTAAACTTAGATAAAATTCGCTGAATGCCAGCTTGAGATCTTGTAGTTTTCTTGCCGGTAACCTCTTCTTGTCTCTTCTAGTTCCTGAAAAGAGATTATCGAGATAAAAATTGTTTTTTGTTGAGCGTGTATCTATATATCTACATTTTAGAATTTTACATTTAAATATGGTACATTTGTTCAAACATCAATGCAGATATATATAATTGAGATTAAAAAAAAGCGTTGTGGGGTACGAAATTGGTTGGATTGGTGAGAAACTTAACCCACACAGCACTAGACGTCTTATAGACGTCATTTTTATATCCAGATTATGTCTGAACGTCTTAAGACATAAATAAGGTGTCTTATAGACGTCGTTTTAAAGACGTCCATAAGACGTCTATATACAACGTCTTTAAGATATCTTTTAAAAGTCTACATACTACATTTTATATGAAAATAAATACAGTTGTGAATAATTTAGTTGATAAAAACTAAAAAGCATTTCCTTCCCTATGGATTTTGTCGCAATTGGGTAATAAATTTGCAACGCCGCACAGAGCTCAGCTGAATACAAGTTGAGGTTAAAATTTTTGATTGAACGACAAATTTTTAGTAGCCTCACTACGACTTTGGTTAATGGGACTTTCGCGTGATCTTTTTTATCAATACTTTGGTGCTTTTTGTCACAGACTGTTTGATGTACCAATAACAATGACACATAAATATATATATATATATATATATATATATATATATATATATATATATATATATATATATATATATATATATATATATATATGATGCCAGCAAACTATAACTTTAAAAAACCCACCTTTTGTTTCTGTCAACTGTCATTTTTAAGTTTTGTATTTGTGTTTCGTCATGTCGACTGTGAAAATTTAGCTTTTGAAAGAATTTTATTAAAATAGTTGATTTATCTATGTGTCTCTGAAAATCTTTTTTATTCATGTTTATGTAATACTTAAGGTAAGATCGAGAATTATATGTATTTAGGAAAAACAGAAACGTTATTTATAGGTTGTGTTACAGGAAATTCCCGAATGCTTTACCGCTTATATTTTTGTAGTAACTCTATGTTAGAAGTATGAAATGAAATCTTCAAAAATATTATCTGTGCGAAAAAGGCTTGCACAGCTCATCCAGATCCGGTCCTAAATATTACAAGAAATATTACTAATGAAGTGGAAGGCGAAATGTTTGTTTATGGAGTGCTCCACTAATGAAACCTGTAAGATTTATTTTGTTCCTGATGATTGGTTTATATTTAAAGAACATAGAAAATAGAGTTTTGTTAATTACAAGAAGTAATTTTGTTTAAGGTTTTAGAAATTTCAAAACTGGGTGTAGGGAGCATTTATGACTTTGTAAAGCGAGCTTGTATAATTACCATGTCCAGTTGATTAGTAGGAAAAGGAAAGAGGAAGTTCTACGATTCCAACTTGGCGAGACTTATTATGAGTAAGTTCTGTCTTTCATTATACATATTAACCTTGAAATAGCATAAGTCACGATTCTATAGTAGAGGACAATTATAAAAATTCGCAAAAATATCAAAAAATTTACTCCCACAAATGATAAACTTAATCCTATAAAATTAAAATCAGTTTGTTATTAGGATCTACAGAGACAACAGGACTGGCAAAAAGTCGAAAGAATAAGGAAATTTCAATCCAAACATGGCTGAAAAGGGCATCAGACCAGATTTGTTATTCGACTAAATAAAAATTCTTGTTTTTTAAAACTATTTAAAGATTTGTGTACTTTTTATTTCAATAAACTTTTATTTTGTTGATAGTCTACCTTTTCGAGTTATTTCATCGAAGGGATAAACTAAGGCTTAAATTTGATAGGTTCAGTTATAGTTCGAACAGTAGTAGTTCTGAAAATATTTGCTCTTCTACCTCACTTCCTCAATTTCAAATTAGAAAAAGTTTATATTATGCTTAAGTTATGTATTTTTTTGTATAAAGAGATTATGTTGAACATATTTTTTAAAGCAAATTATTTATGCGGAACTTAGAGTTATTTAAAATGGTAGTGTATATTTTGCTCTTGATTTTTTCTTAATTAAAATTATTTCTTGGGCTTTTGAATAATTACGGTTTGACTTTATAAACAAGACAAACAAAAAAATTAAAGGGATCCTTTTTAATGTAAATAATTTTATTGGTGGAATATGTTGTTTTAATGTTGGGAAGGGACGTCCATAAGACGTTGTAAGCGAATGTCTTAAAGACGTTACCTTTTGTAACATAAGACGTCTATACAACGTCTTATGGACGTCATTCGTCTTTTATGGACATCCATAAGACGTCCTGATTGTTGAGATCAAACGTTTTATGGACGTCTTTAAGACGTATTTGTGCTGTTTGGGAAGGTGCTTCTTCTCCATGAACTATTTTATATTGTGAACATAACTTTCATTCCTTGATCTTTTTTCTTGCTTACGATAGTTCCACCTAAATTTTAATGTTGCCCGTTCATCTCAACGAGACATTTTGTACAATTATCCGGGAACAGCGTTTCTTCTATAGACATACGAGTAATTAATAGACTCCGGATCCTATAGAACAGCGGTTCTCAACCTTTTTCTTCTTGCGAACCTCTTTTAAAAACCGGAATGAATTGGTGAAACTCCTGTGTAGTCATTAGGAAGGGTAAATGAAACAGTAAAATTGAATTATTAAGATTTATTTTCAATATTGAGCAACAATTACAATTCAATTTAATTCAAAAAATGTTTATTAAATATAAAGAAATTATAATTAACACAATAATCAACGAAACTATAAACAACGTTTAGAAATAACAATCACTGAAGCATTTTTATGCTTGTGTGATTTAAGATTAAATAAAGTTTAGTATAATATACAAGTATTTTTAGAGCTTCATTATCTCAAACTTGTCGGATATGCCAATTTCTTTCTTGTATTTATCTGATGTGTTCCTGTTCCTACCATGCGTGATTTTAAGGAAACATTTTTGTACAGTATTTAAGTATTTTATATGGCTCTCCGAAGCCCTCCCCTCCCCACTCCACCTATGCTAATATTCCATAGATTAGAAGACTTTGTATTAAAGAAGAATATATAATTTTCATATGCTTAGGGGTGAGAAAGTCCCTAAGGTACAGAAATTTTGTCAGAAAACCTCTAATTTTTTAACTAGGTTTCTAACGTGTGTACCCCAGTGTAATTGGTTATCAGTTATGATCCCGAGGTATTTGATATTTGCCTTCTCTGGAATCTCACTTTCCTCAATCTTCAAGTTTCCCAGCTGTGGTAAATTATTTTTATAAGTGGAAAAGGAAACATATTTTGTTTTTTTCAATACTTAAAGTTAACCTATTAAAACTACACCAATCTTTCAATAAAGCAATGTCGTCTTCCATTCTTGATTTAAGAACAGCCAACCTCATCAGCGAAACCAACAAGTTTTTCATTCAGCTCCAGTTGAAACAGATCGTTCACATAAATTATAAATAGCAATGGGCCCAAAACAATCTCCACACTTTGTTTTCATTTTAATAAATAACTTTTCAATATATTGTAAATTGTACCTCTTAAACCATAGCTCTCGAGCTTTTCTAGAAATATTTTGTGACAGACAGTGTCGAAAGCTTTGGAGAGATCTACAAACAGACATATTGATGGTTGACTTTCATCGAGAACGTTCTGGATCTGGGTAATTAAAAACTGAATTGCATCTTGAGTGGATCTCCCTGTTCTAAAACCAAAGTGAGACTCAGACAAGACCTTATACTCCTCCAGAAACTCAACAATCCTCTTTTTTAAAATTTTTTCTACAATTTTTGAAAAGACCTATAAAAGTGACACTGATCTGTAGTGTATTATTTGATATTATAAATAATGGCTTAATTGTTCCATTTTTCAAGCAATCAGGAAAAATTCCCATCTCAAAACACTAGAGAAATTTGTGAAGCTATTTCTTTAAGTGTTTCACTTCTAATGAGGTCGCAACCAGGCGATTTTTTGTTTTTTAAAGAAGTTGTTATTTGTTTTATCTCTATTTCTTTAGTGTTTTCCAGGTTTAAGCTGTTTGGTGTTATTTTTAGATTATTTTTATAACGTGAAGGGATTTTTATTTTTTTAGCATAACTTTTGCCCAGTTCACTGTAATATTTGTTAAACTGATCAGCCGTTTCTTTTTTATTTGTTAAGGTTTGATTTGTCTCGTCTTTTATTTGCTCAATTTTTACCTTTACTTTGTTCGTATTACATATTTTATTTACAGAGTCCCAGAGAGCTTACCTTGAGTTGCTATTTTTATCAATTTTATGTTCAAAAAATGTCTGTTTTGCTTGTTTTTTTAAAAGTCTGATTCTGTTTTTTAATACATTGTATTGTCATTTCACATATGTGTTTTCTGGATTTTGTAGCATGACTCTGCTTTTGCACAGTATTTCAGTTCAGTGTTTGAGTTGTCATCAGTGTCCAACGGCGACCCTATAGATATTAGTAGTTGGAGAGACTTGAAATTTTCTTTAATATCAGAGGAGAATGCAAAGAAAAGTATTAAAAAACTAAAACCAAGAAAAAAAAGCACAAGAGAGGATAATATTCCCTCATATATCTATAAAGGCTGCTCAGACTTTTTAGCAGCCTCTATTGCTCATATTTTTCAAATTGCTCTTAAAACAAAAATTTTTCAAAATAAACTAAAAACAGCAATTATTTCTCCCATATTTAAAGATGGTAAACAAACAAATGTTGAAAATTATAGACCAATTAATATACTTAATTCACTTGCTAAGATATTTGAGATGATCCTTTCAGATGACATTGTGACCAACATCACTCTTAAAATAGTACAACAACAACATGGATTTATAAGTGGAAAGTTCACAGTAACAAATTTATGTGTGTTTACAAATCATGCCTCGGAGGCTATTGATGGCGGGAAGCAGTTGGATACAGTGTATATTGATTATGCAAAGGCATTTGATAAGGTGGACTCTAGGGTGTTGCTGGCTAAGCATGTTGAGTTTGGCTTTTCTAGGAATGCTTACCTCGTATGAAAAGTCATCTTTCGTGTAGGCTGCACATGGTGAGAGTGGGATGGTCATTTTCTCGGGCTTTTATGGCAACATCTGGTGTACCGTAGGGTAGCAACCTGGGCCCACTGTTATTTTTAATGTTTATAAATGATTTACCTAATAGTGTTAAACATTCTGATGGTCTCTTATTTGCGGATGACTTTAAAATATTTAAGAAAGTAACAAACGGTAATGATTGTAGTGCACTGCAAGCAGACTTAAATTCAGTAACCGAATGGTTTCGATTAAATAAAATGTTTTTAAATACTAATAAATGCTTCTTTATATCTTATACAAATAAAATAAATCCTATTAATTTTAATTACTTTATTAATGGAGCAAAACTACAAAGAAATGCTGAATGTAGGGATTTGGGGGTGCACTTCCAGTCTAATTTGAAATTTAATACCCACTACCGCAATATGATTAATAAGGCTTTTAGGGTGCTTGGTTTTGTGATTAGAAATACAAGTCAGTTTAATAACCATAATATAATAATAAAATTGTATAATACACTTGTTTGTCCTCATCTAGAATATGCGTCTAATTAATATATGGTCTCCTAGTGCAAATGTGCATTGTGATGCTATTGAGTATGTTCAAAAAAGGTTTTTGAGATATTTATATGTTAGAAAAAATAACTTATATCCATATCTGATCTCTTATAGCAGTATGTTAGAAAGCTTTTAATTTCAAACTCTTCAGAAAAGAAGGCAAATTCAAACTGTGATATTTGCTTATTGTATTATCAATAATATAAAATTTAACAATTGTTCTTTGACTAATTATATACCTCTTCATGTACCTAAGATAGGATTAAGGATACAAAAGGAAAAATTCTTTCATGTCTTCATTGGTAGTCGTTCTCCAATGAATTTAATGTTAACTGAGTGCAACATACTATATAAGAATAATGAAATTGACTTTTTTAATTCTACCAAGAAATTGCTATTGCAACTTATGCAGTGACCTTTAGGTTTATTCAGGTTCTTGTATGTGCTCTCTTTGTTCTGTGTTAGTTAAGTCTGTAAAATTTCTCTTACTTATGATTACCTTGTAGCATGTTATGTTTAGGTGTTTGTACGAGTATCAATAAATAAATAATTAATTTGTTCTTTTCTTCTACAGTTCATAAAGGAAAAGTAAAACATAATAATCATTTACAGACAAACATTGTTAAAACTAAAATGATGGCTTAATTTACAAAAAAGATTTAATACAAAATGAATACAATAATACCGAACTTCAAAAATACCCTCAATGGGATTTTTGTGCCTGTTTGGTTGAATAAAGAAATTCAAACTTTGATTCGATGTCTGAAAGTTGGAGTCTTAGATCAGGTTTGATATTTAACCTGTTTCTGTACTTATCTTTCAGGTATGTGTGTATGTTTAAAATCCTTTCTCACATAGATATCTTGTACAAAAGGGTCATAAAAATTTAATGGCTTTTTCCGCCGAAACAGCATACTCATTTCTTAAACTGAGACAAAAATCAATTAAAGAGTGATCTTTAAAAACAGTTTTTAAAGAACTGTCAGAGGATAAATCAATGAGCTTTTCTTTTTCCAATAAAGTTTAAAAAAATTAAGTTATATCTCCTTGAAAAGGAATATGTATCAAGTTGTTCGGTCCAGATATAATAGGTTTATTAGGAAGATAGTCCTTGAATGTTACCTGAAGTTATTTATTATCCCTTTTAATATTTTCGTTAAGTTAAATTTCATTTTTTAATAAAATTATGTCGAGAGAACCAAAACATTCATACTAATTCACCTGCATACAAATCCAAAAGTTGAACTTCTTTAGTATGGCTTCTATTCTATCATGCACATTGAAAATAGTGAAACCTGGGCCTTGTAAAGACAGATTTAAATCATTTAATTTAGAAAAAATGTTGGTATGCAGGTTACACAAGAAGACGAAAGAAATGGATAGTCTAGAAAAAATGCTTAAATTTCAGATTTCTATTCAAACAAGGGAGTCAAAACCTTGTTACGAGAAAGCCATCTAACTTCGTGTGAAGTAGTAAAGAAACGTGGAACTCGTGTGAAGTGGTAAAGAAACGTGGAACCTTCCAAAGTCCTTACAAAGCGCAAGAAATAGACGAGAGTTTGTAGCATGCGATTTTATAAATTTTACAATTTTTGTAGTGTCGCTAAAAGTACTGGATAACTATGAATAGAGCAATGAATCCATTCAATATTCTCATTGATCTTTACCCGTACGATAAGATCAGAAAATATTCTGATCATTGATTTTGCATCATCAATCTCTCTCTCTCTCTCTCTCTGCAGCTCTTACAATCCAGGGTGGGTTTTGGCTCACTCAACGATTCGTTTCCATTGGACACTGTTCATCATTAGCCCCTCTGCATCTGTATTGTTCAGGGTTCTAAGACCTGATGCTACGTTATCTCTCCACCGTGGTCGTGGCCTCCAAATGGTCTTCTACAGGTTGGGGCCTGCTCCCATACCATTTTGACAACTCTTCCATCTTCCTGCTTCCTAACATGGCCCGCCCATCTCAGTCTTTTTGCTTTAATTATTTTTATAATGTCCAGTTGGTCATATAGTTCTTTTAGCTTCCTGTTTGTTCTGCTATGGTACTGCTGTGTTGTATAGTCCCTTATGGGTCCGTATATACTTCGTAGGATTTTTCTCTTTCTTTCTTTAAAAAGCCTCATGGGTTCGAGAACCACCGCTTGGAAAACGCTGCTATAGAAGAAAGGTGGCTCTCGCTTAAAAAGAGACAAAGCGTTTTTGATAAGCAATACCTTTCTTTCTAATGGTGGAGCTAAACACGATACTCTAACATCCGTCACCTGACCGAAATTAGAAAGAGAGATACTACTCATCCAAAACGCTCTGTCTAGTAACTTTCTTCTATAGGATCCACGGTCTAGTATCTTTATATTATGTCTAGGGTGTCTGCACAGTTCTACACTTGTTTATTTAGCGTTTAGTTTCTGCGAAATAGGGGGGGAATACTACTTGCTCAAGTAAATAGAAATTGGTTCTACTCACTTGACTAAACAGTTTACTAAACGCACTTCGGGAAGTATTAAATCAAGTTGTTTACATAATACAAGTAACTGAATTTAGTTACTTGATTTGGTAACTTTCTTTAGCTACTTTACAGGTGTAAACCCGCCTTAATTTTTGGACTATTCGAACTGCAATTTATTTATTATTTTCAAAAAGTCTTACCCAAGCGCATATTATCCAACGAATCTTTCAATTCGCTCTTCAAGTTGGCAAACTTTCTCGTAGCTTCCGCCAATTTTTCCGCATAAAAAGTATTGATTTTTTTCAGTTCTTTATCACAGTATAGGAAAAATTGCTCGTCAAAATTGGCGAAATGCTTCCGGACATCTTCTGCCTCTACGCTTTCGACGGAGGGACCCTGTTCGACGGCCATGTACAACATGGCCTTCATTTCCTAAAAATAAAGGATAATAAGCACAAAATTCTGAATTTTTTAAATTTTGGCGCGGAAAAATCTTCGAATAAAATTTTGAACGCACCCCTGTGATCACGGGTGTCAAGTTAAGCGTCTAACCTAACATTTACAACAAATGCATTTTGTTTTTTATCTCCAAAAACAACTAGATTAAAAGAAAAAAGCACTCAAACTTAAGTTAAAGCAGTCTAAGTTTACTTACTTCGTAATTTATGTATTGTTTCCTCCATTCTGGAGTGATATGGGCGGATAAATGTTCAGCAAATTTCATTTCTTATCACGGTCATTCACAACAACGTTTTTCTTGCTTGGTTTTTAATCCTTTATCCACTTTTCTAGATTCTTTACTGTTCAGTCGAAGGTCTCCGTAAAGTTTGGCGAAGCAATGCAATCAAATTATCACAGAATTCCACGCAAAAATAAATAATTTGTTCACAAGTTCAGTTGACTGGCTCAACATAATAAAAAGTGCAAATAAGGTTATTTACGATGTAGTTAGACACGGAACGGTATCAATTTTTATCTCAATTACATTCACATTATTGCTTCAAAAAATTGAATTTTTCTCGTTTTTCATGGCACTTTCTTACAAAATCAAATTAATAAGTACACGCTGATAAGATATGAATTAGTTTGGGCAATTGTGAGATTATATTAACATCTTAAATAACGCGTTAAACCAATTAATTAACATATGTATTGTAGGACAACAAAGAATTTTAATTATTATAATTTAACTCGCTTTATTAATGTTGATACATCTGATTGTTCTTAATCGGTAAATATTAAGTACCATAGAATTGAGATGGCAATCAATGTAAATGTTTACACAAATAATGGTTATTTGACAAACAATTAAAGGAAAGGTATGCAAACAAAGATATATTATGTATGTTGTCATAATAAAACTGTTTATAATTGTAATTTAATGATTCGTTATTATATAAACGCAAAAAATAGATTATAGCAATTATCGGTTAATGCATTCTTAAGACTAAGTTGTTAAATAATTATAAAATTATATATTAAAACGAAGACGCCTTTAGCAACCACCATAAACAATAAATGGTCGTTACATCAAGACTTGTAACGTAGAGGGCGCCATGGTCTATATTTTCTCCATATTAAGTGATATTTTATTTTATAACTAGCATTTCATAATTATGCTCGTCGAACACGAAGATTCTGGCCAAGTTTTTCACGAAGATTATTTTTCCGGAAAACGCGGAAATCGCTTTTCACGCGTTTTTTCACTATAATTTTTGGAGGGCCTATTTCTAGGCCATATTGAATAATATAAATTAAACGATTATATGGGGACGATCTTTCCGATTTTGAAAGAAAATCTTCGTATGAGTTCGTGTTCGGCATATCATTTGGAACGCGTTTCGGAAGCTTTTGAAAGAGACGGTAGCGTCTGTTTAAAAATAAATCCGACGGATTTAAAGGGAAGAAGGGGAACAACACCCCGTCGTCTTCGAGCCTTTTCTTGTCTCTTCGGGATTGCGGCGGTAATAACGATATGGTGTGGATCTGTAGTTTGCTAATTCTCTTCCGAAAGGGACAAAGTTAAAATTGGGAGCAGCAGACAAATTCTCTAATTATATTTCCTTGGCGATTTAATTCTTTTGGGGACATTGAAAACATTTTTTTATATCAAAATGTAAACACCTTAGCAGTTCAGAATAAGGTGTTTTTTGTAGTATGTAAAAAGGAATTTCTTTCAATAAAGAAAAGATCGTTTCATTACTAACGAATCATTTGAAAAGTTATTTTTATTGATCAGCAAGTATTAGTTTATATGTATCAAATAGCATAACTTATGCAACCAGAAATTCATACTGTTTATTCACCGGCGGAACTACTTATCAATGCGATTATAGTTGAAATGATGCAATTAGAAAAGGATGTTTTATAATCGGTTGATGTATCTAGAAATAAAAGAGCGCAATATTTATCAACACAAATATAAATAAATATAAAAATTAGAGCTAACCTAATAAAGCGCCATCTCTTACTAAGAAAGTAAGTTTATAAGTTTGTAATTGGGGTGTCCTAAACATCAGGAAGCCAGCGTAATTTTTAGCAATCCTAATACTAAAAAATAACAATCACTGCAATCGAAATATAGTTTTGTTGGTACACAAAATGTAATTTTGCCAACGACATTGTTTTTGGCACGATAATTTCCGAATTCTTTTTTTTGGTAAGTAAAAAAACTGAGCTTACTCCTACAGCTGATATTGACAATTGTCATTTGTTGAGCATGCGTAGAGGATCACAACGAGATCAGTTTTCCACCTTTTTACATAATCTTGCGGAAAACGCATTTTTTTAGGAAGTCTAGGACCTTTTTCCAAATTTTCTTCACAAAATGAGCGCCTGGAGACAAGCCGGTTTAAAGTAAGTTCAATAGTTTCTTTAAAGTAAGCACGAGTTTTGAGAAATATAATTGTTTTGTGTGGATTACATAATACCTCAAAGGGTCAGTGTCTCAGACATACCTAAAATATGGCAAATAAAACTCCGTGGTCAATCTCCAATAGAAGTATTACGCTGTGGAATTTAAAACCACATATATTTACTTAAAAACTGTGAGGGAATTCATTGGAATCGCTCACAAAATGATTTATTATTGTTTTAGTTACATTAACTATTCCAATATTGCCGCAAGACTACTTAGACAAGCACTTAAAGCAGATATTAGAGCAGAGGCTCTTAAGAGAAATGATACACACATTAAAGTTACTAAATGGGAAGGTGGAAAGCCAATTAGTAAGTAAACCTAAGTGATAATATAGAGGAAAAGCCATTTATATTGGTATTTTTAGTTACGTTATATAAAAATTCATAAACAATACTGGGTAACATTTTTGAATTTCTAAAATTTTTTACCAGTTCCTCCCCAATATTAAGCGAGTAGCATTAAAAAAATTTTTTTTGTTCTTAATTTTTTTTCGGGGCCATTTTAAGTTGTTTGGAAACTGTTTCTTGACTGAAAACGAGTTTTGCACAATTGTATTTGACTTTATTAATTTCAAAGTTATCAGGACAAAATAAAAACCAAAATTCTCAGAAAGATATCCTCTAGATTTTTTTCCTACATAATTTTACCTTAGTAATAAGGAAAGTGAAGAAAAACAGTAACAAAATGTTTTTGTCATTCAGCAAATTCAATTCATATAATAAAAATGTACAAGAGATGTGTCCTAAATTAAGCAAATATAAGATAGAATTAGGAAGAAAATAAACTAAAATAATCATTGTGAAAATATCGACGTACTGACTTGTTCCAGGATCATGAATAACTTTATCAACTGTCTCAAACTGCTTGCTAAACTTCAATTTTATACTCCTCAAACTGTACTTTGACAAAACTTTGGAATTAGATCATCATCGTACTCTGTACGGGCAATATTCTCTCATGTGTAGAATAATACAAAGCGCAAACTCATTTAATGGTGATTTGTTTGTAGAGACATGGTACTTTATTAAAAATAAACTAAAGAGATTACTGTAATAAGCATAATTTATAAATATAGGGAACTACAAAACAAGATATTTATTTAAATTGTGACGTGATACACAATATTTATTAGTATTATTGATATTTTGGCTAATTTTATTTATTTTTTAAATCTTGTTAGATAGTGTTTTTTGCTTTTTTAACTGTGACTTCTGTTGTTTCTGTGATATTTATAATTAATTCGAATCTGTCATCTCCTTTATTGAAAATGTTAGATATTTATAGTCATTAATTTTTGATACAAGTATATTGTTTTCTCCACTACTTCGCTTAGCCCAGTTGTTTTTGCAAAACGGTTTTTACAGTGTCTAAATTTAAAATAATTATTTTTTAAATCTTAATAAATAGTAAATTAAACTTGTTACCCAGACATTTGTTGAAAATTTCTATTTTAACACATATTGGTTGATGTTTTCAATTCAAATTTTGTCATTATTTGTTCTTTACCTGGTGGTACAAGGAGCCTTCAAGTAAAGATTTGAGCAACCCTCCCCACTAATTCAAATTGAAATTGGGATCACTAGCTCCTTTTGTGAGTAAACAAGTGGAAGAGTTGTGTTAAAAGTGTTTAGATTTTAAAAAACATTTTCATATTTTTATGTAAAAAGTTAAAATCAAAAATGTTGAGCAATAAATTTTATTTTAGCTGGATGATTTCAAATGTCCGGCTTTTTCTTTTAATAAATCATTGTACTCCTTGCATCCTCCTTTTTACAATATTTTTGTATTGATTTATAATTAAATTATATTTTTACAGATGCTAGAGATTAAACAAACAACTTTGTAAGTTGAGGTTTAAAAATTAACAGTTTAGCGTGTTTTTTTCAATAACAAACAGCATGGTTTGCAATAAAAAGTGTATTTTGATTAGTAATTTTATCTAAACATTTTTGGAAGACAGCTGAACTAATTATTGAACCTTTTTTTTCAGAGAGCTCCGAATTCTAAGTGAAAACATCTAGAATAAATTAAGTAAAACCATTTTTTAAGTTCCAAAAGTGAATAATGTTAATTAGATGTATTGTGTAACAATAAAATAGTTTTGTTAGAAAAAAGAAAGTGTTTTTTATTGTCCCACGTTTAAATTGTAAGCAGTGTTACACTGACTGACAGATATATCAACGCACAGCCCAAACTAATAAAGACAGAGTCAAGAAATTTTGAGAAAAGGTTGGCAACACCATGTAGACACCTACAAGACAAAGATTTTTTTCAAAAATCGCACTCCAAAAAGGTGAAATGGGGTAAAATGTTCATTTGATAAATTTATCGATATTTCTTGATCAAATAAATTTTAATTTAAAAAGATAACAATATCTAAAAACTCAATTCTTGATTTTTCGGTATTTTCGTTTTAAAATGAGGTAAGACGACCACTTTACCGTGTCAACAAATAAACGCTCTTATAGATAGGCATATTAAAAATAAGTACCTAGCAATAGGGCCTTGAAATATGTAAGGGAAATCGTTCTATCCGGAAAATAAACTAAATTCTCCATTTTATGCATTTCAAACACAATTAAGGATTTCGCAGGTCCCTAGTCAAGACGTTAATCATAGACAACCAAACATTCATCAGATTAGCGCCATTCTGTTTTGCTCCATATCCGATTTTTGTTTGATCTGATTGAAAAATTGGTGAAAAACTTTCTTAAGGTCGATTTTTGGTGATTCTTTTCCTGTTTTGTCTCCAGGCTTCTTTATAAATGTAAATTAAATGTTGCATTCCCAATATTTGTAGAAATTATTGTCAAGGAATTAATATTTGAATATATAGTAATGCCTAGCGCCATCTATATGAATAAAGATACAAGACGAAATGCGGTCATATAGATCACTATTGTGTTGTTGGTCATTTAGCCCATGTTTCTTTTTCTCTTGTCAGAACGAATATAAAATATCAATAGTCCAAAAATGAGTCCAATGTCCATTTTTATGTACTGATTGGCACCTGAATCAATTTAATGCAATAGATACAAACTTTCTTGTTATGGGGTTTACAATTGTTGCGTGAAAGCATTATATTACATATGAAACTAGAAATAAAGTATCAAAAATCTTAAAAATTAAATCCTACTTGTAAACCTAGAATTCTTTCAGTGTTATTTTCAGAAAAAAAAAATGTTGACACCTGTTATTAATACTTTATATTGGCTATATATGTTCTGGTACTTGGTACTGGTTTTAAAGATGGTTTTATTAGATTAAGATGTTTCCCTCTTTTAATGATAATCATTTTATCTCAAACTTATGTACGTTTATTGATGAAAATGTAAACCACATATTTATTTGTAATTATTTTTGAAAAAGCAATGTTTTAAACATGATAAAAGGGGCTATTATAAATACCATCTGTAAAAAATAAGATGTATGCTTCACCATCGTGTCAATAAATGGTAATTCTCGCGAAGAATCAATAAATCAGGGAACTGCATTCTAATACGGTTATTGGAATATTTAAAAGTGCCTTATCTTTATTCTTTTGAGTTTATTTCAAATACATAATTAGCTTTTGTACATTGGCGATTTTTTCTCACTTGGCAATACTGGCGCCATCTTTTACTAAGAATCTACGTTACAAATAAGACTTGAATTTGAATGTCCTCAACATAAAAAAAACTCCATACTACAAATCGTAGCATTAGATAAAATTTCTGGGTTCAAAAACTTGGTATTATGCCCAAAATAAATAAGCATTGTTTGGACTTTTCTCTGATCTTTGATGTAAATTAAAAAAACATCTATCTCTATGTCGGAATTAAGGCTAATAAGCAGTCATCAATATCTCCATACATTGTTATATAATCTTTCATTACAGACAAGTTCGTTTCCAAGAATATGGAAGGAAGTTAAAATATGTCCGATTTTTAAAAAAGGTGACAAAACAGACATACAAAATTACAGACCTGTAGCTATATTATCAACTTTTGCAAAAATTTTTGAATCAATCATTTATAAATACCTTTATAATTCTGTTTCACAAAAGATTTCAGTATTTCAGCATGGTTTTATGAAAAATAGGTCAACTGTCAGTAATTTATGTAACATAACTCAATATATAGCAGAACATTTGGAAAATAAAGCACAAGTCGATGTAATATATACAGATTTTGCAAAAGCTTTTGATAAGGTCTCGCATGCATTACTGTTGGAAAAATTATATAATGAATTTGGTCTTCACCTTGAATTAATTAAATTCTTTCAATCATACTTGTACCGTAGAAAGCAGACAGTAGTAATAAGAGGTTATACTTCGGAATCCTTTATCCGGTCCGTTCCTATTTATTATTTTTATTGATAGTTTACCAAAAATAATTAATAACAATAATGTTCTTTTGTTTGCTGATGACCTAAAACTATATTCCGTGGTAAGGAACGTAAACGACTGTATACAACTTCAGGAAGATTTAAAGAGAATTGTTGAATGGTCTTATGTAAACAAACTGACATTTAGTGTTTCTAAATGTTTTGTACTTAGCTTTAGCAGAAAAAAGAACATCTTACACTTTAATTATGTAATGGAGAATTCAATTTTAGAACGGGTTGGAGAAATGCGGGATCTTGGAGTCATATTTGATTCTCAACTTTCTTTTAAGTCACATTTTTGTAATATAACAACAAAAGCATCTAGTATCTATGTATTTATAGTCAGAAACTCTAGAGATTTTAGTGATGTAAACTGTATAAGACAACTGTATATATCTTATGTTAGGAGCATTTTAGAGTATGCTAATTTAATATGGAGTCCGTACTATAATACTCACA
Source organism: Diaprepes abbreviatus (assembly GCA_034092305.1). NCBI lineage: Eukaryota > Metazoa > Arthropoda > Insecta > Coleoptera > Curculionidae > Diaprepes > Diaprepes abbreviatus. The sequence goes on from JASJET010000127.1 coordinate 3,501,815, forward strand.
AATACACTATTGAAAGAATCCAAAATAAATGTTTAAGGTATCTTTATTACAGGGAAACAGGTGTATATGACTTAACTGTAAGCAAAGATGAGCTTAGATGTAAATATAACTTGTTAAGTTTGGAAAAGCGTAGGAATATAGCCTCTGTTATTTTTTTGTATAAAATAATTCATAATAGAATTGAGGATATGAATCTTCTCGCTCAGGTGAATTTTAATATCCCTACATATAGGACAAGAAATACATTGACTTTTTATTTAAAAAACCATCGTACCAATTATTGTACTAACGCTCCAGTCAATATGATTTGTAAATTAGCTAATGATGTTCAAAGTGAAGTAGATATTTTTAGAATAAGTTATAAACAACTAAAACGTAAGCTAATGGAAATAATGTAATTAATTTCTCTTTATTACACTCGTTTGTACGCGTGTGTGTGTGTATGTGTCTGTTTGTGTGTATGTATGTGTGAACGTGTAACTCTATAATTAGGTATCTAATGTATCTGTAGAGTTTGTATTGAATAAATAAATAAATAAATAAATACCATCAAGAAATGAGCGACAAAAAAGTACCCTTCGCAATTCAATTCTCAATAGCTCCGAGAATACATACACTACTGGAGGCAGTATGCAATAATTGAAAGGCGTTACATAAGGGAGGAGAGGATATGTTATCTCTCTCGTCCAGAACGTTGTTTGGTTCTCCACCCTCAGAGAGAGACAGCATGACCATCATATTCTCCCCCTTTCTCACACTCTTTGCCGTGTAACGCACGTGGAGCATAACATACTGGCTTGGCTAGCTCCAGTAGTGTATGCTAGAAAGTCTCTTTCTTAGAAGATACGTCTTTTACTAAATTCCAAGTTTTAGTTTTATTTTCGGAGTTTTCTATAACGTAAAATTATTACATTTTCATTTAATTTCCAAGAAAAAAATAACAAAAAATACACTTCACATATATATATTGCTAATATTCGAATATTGACAAAACAAATAATGAATTGAAAAACTGAACTTCACCTAAATGTAAATAAATTAAAACTGAATACCAATAAAACAAAAACTATAATTTTAACCATTTTACTACAAAAAACCACATTTTAAAAAACAGGTAAGACTCTTAGAGGCAACTGGTTTTCGGTAAGCCATTGTCCTGCAATAAATGATCTTCAGAACCAGTTAAAATTTGAGGACCATCTCCAACTTTAGTATGAATAATGTATTTCAATAATCCAGGACAGTTTTGAGTAAGGTTCAAATTTTCAATTAAATCCTAAAACACAATAAAATAAAAATACATTTCTGAAAGAAAAGAGAGATCGTGCGACATGAGCAAACAATAAATGTTTTTCTATCCTGTTCTCACCTTTTTAATGGGTATATTTTTTAAAGGCAATCCTGTAAAGTATTCGACATCTTGTATATCAGCTACTTTCGGGAATACGTAATTTATTATGCTTAAAAATTCTTCTACCTCTGATTCTAGAAGGTATACACAAGCATTCGGACCAGCATCAAAAGTATAAGCAACCTGCAACGTAAGAGTAAAAAAGTGTGCATCACTATACCACAGTACAACAAAAATAACCAGAAGGTTAACTCAACTTTCAGCCAGTCAATTTTTTCAATGACATTTCAAATTTTTAATGCTTTCAAAGTGGAAAAAGTGTGACTTTTATGATTTTACTCGCGCCTCGTGACTTAATAAATGAGTTTTTATGGAATAGTTTTACTAGTTATTTTTTTTATACTCTGATTGAACTACAAACCTTATTCTCTTTCTTATAATCATTATAACAGTGTACGACATCAATAATAGTATGAGAAGTATCATTCATATAAAAGCAGGGGGGATAAGTATCTACGCAAACCGCGTGGAACTGGTTGGAGTCCCTCATAGTAATTTCTGCAAAACTATTGAAGTCTTTCTCTAAAATAGCTTTTGATATAGCTTTAATTCGTTCTGGAACAATTTTTTCAGCTCGGTACTTGATTAAAGTGGATGTTTCGTAGGTCGTTTTCATTCCAGAAGTGGAGCTGTGTTTTTTCCTGCTGTCATTCACAACAAGAACTAACACTCTCATTTGGGGCCAATGCGATGCTGGAGCTAAAGGTTTTGCTATTGAATCTTCACCGGTTTCTAGAGTGCCTTTATGCCATTGCACCTAGAATATTTAGTTAGACAAATTTGGAAATAAACTTAAAGATAATACATACCCAACCTCCGTACATGCTCCGACAAGCACTACCAGACCCTTGTCTAGCAATATCTGAAATTTCTCCTTCAATTTCGTAAATTGCTGCTAAGCATGCCACTAAACAAGCGTAACCTGCTGCTGAAGAAGCCAGTCCTGCTGCCGTGGGAAAATTATTTTTGGAACAGATCGAAATGTTCCAGTTTAGTTGAGGTAATGACGGATTACAACGTTTTTTAACTGAAAAACTACATTAAGTATGTGTAAAATGAAGAAACAACACTATACTTACTATTTTTTAAACAATTCGTCAGCCTTGCTTTGTCGAAGTTCTGCTCTATACCATTCAACCAAAACTTATTCTCTTTCAGCAGTGGAGATATCATAATAGTGGTTTTAGCGCACATCTTAAAATGAATTGGTATATTTTTTGGGGTTGAATTAAAACTATTATTAGAAAAATATCATCTTAATTTTGCATTGTACTACAAAAATTAAACCAAATTTCTTACTTACACTATCTGTGCTAAGGGTGGCGCTTATCGAATCGTTGATAGGAAGAATTAGGTCTTCGTCTCTCTTCCCCCCTAAAAAATTCGGAAAATTTTTGGCTCCTTTATAAAATATAATTTCGTCACGTTACTAACTATAAAAAGATAATTTTCTGGTATACTTACAGTATTTTATTACCGCCATATTCATTGGAGCAATACATGTTACAATCTTCATTATTAATATTGTTTATTAAATAAATTGAAAATAAGTACTAGAAACCACTTCTTTAAAACCTGAAGTTGTTTATTAAAATTCAGGTGTTGCAGCAACTTAGCATTATAAAACAGGTTACTTAGTTTGACCGTATTATTTGTTAAAATAGAATGTACCTAAAGAAGCTTAAAAAAGAATTAATTAACATATTTACCTGATTTCACTACAACAAACCTACATTTTCATATAAGAAATAAGTAAGGTTAGATTACTTTGACACTTTTTATTTCCAAAGTTCGAAGCTCAAGGTTATGCAGCACAAAATACTTTTTTTTGTGGGGGAAGGGCAAGCTAAAAACGTTCCAAAAAGTAATTCTACTTTTTTAATAGTAGGAGAATAGCTGTGTGAAATTATACAAAAAGGTAAATTAAAAAAAAAAATTAATTTTCACCAGAAAACATTTATATTTATTCAGGAAACTTAAAAATTTAACGCTTTTTCCAAGTGAATTTCCTCCTGGCGCCCTTCTGGCCCGGCTTCTTCCTCTCCCTCGTCCTAAAATCTATGGTCAGCAAACCAGCTAAAAAATGTTTTCATTATTCGTTACATCAAACAATTCTGTGCTTGCACTAACCTATTCTCATATTTTCTATAGTCTCATGATCCACAAAGCTTCTAAGGCCCCAGGCTATACCCCATCTAATAGCTCCCGCTTGGCTTGTAGGACCGCCTCCTTTGACTTCTGCTTCAATATCTACTTTGTTATGCATATTTGAGAAAATAAGGGGGAATAGTAGCTAAAAAAAGGAAAATCATAGGTTGTAAACTAAATCATAATGCAATAAATCTGATTAATGATCGCTAGGTGGCATTAAATGGTATTAAAATAATGAAAACATTATTAAAATTTATTCTTTAAAAATTGTAAATCAAAGAATAATACCACGAAGAAACGTTTAACTTAAGTTATATTGGACAGGAATTAATTTTACGTTTAAAGAAATCAAACTGATGTATGACCCGAGCAATGCTGGTGTTCATATTGTACAATTTGTTTCTTTTTAATACATCTTTCACGTTCCTTAAGCTTAGTAGGTATATACCGTCCTGTTTCACCTACATACACTTTACCACAAGAGCAAGGTATCTGCAGTTTGTTTGTAATGATATTGTGTCCTTTGATGACTTCAAACATTGTTGAACTTTCTTACATTTGTTGAAAATTGTCCGAATGTTTTGATTTTCGGAGCAATCTGGCAATCTTGTCGGTGGTTCGGTGTATGTAAGGCAAGACAACACTGTTCATACGTGGTACATTTATGACATGTTATTACGGAGTTGGGTTTTTATATTTATTAATAAAACGTCTGACATCTTCAACGGAATATCCGCTGCCTCTCAAAGTAAGTTTTTTTTTGTTTCTGATTTCAGTGATCGTTCATCACATATTGAAAGAGCTCTATGTACCAAAGAGGGCCTTATTATGGTCCAAACCAGCGTTTAGCAGATTTTATTAAACGCCTTTCATACATTCTATCCATTCTCGCTACATCATTTCTGTTCCACCCATTTCTATACGAAATATTCAGATTTTGTCATATATTTAGCAGCAGCACAGCCTTTTTTACGTCTACAGAGAAAAAATGCTTCGACTTTTTCATATTTCGCACTCAGAATGAATAATGTTTGACAGATAATAATATCAATGCATAATGAGGAATAATGTAGAGTCTCGAGTCTTTATTTTTCAACAAAATCTCCATAACAGAAAGATAAAGCAACGTCACAATGGAGAAAGAGCTAGCCTCGATAAACTGTCCATTTCTCAAGAGAAAATAAAAACATATGGTGTTAATTTAATGACCTCCGTGTGATGACGTCAGAAATCAGCGCTTTGTCTTTGTATTCTAGGAGCAGTTCCCTATTTCCGAGATTTTCGTAGTACGCATAGCACATCAACTGCTTTGCTGAAGATCTTAGATGATATTTGACTGGCAACAGATACGGGAAATTCTACAAGGCTTGTGTTACTCGATTGTAGCAAAGCATTTGACACCATAAGGTATGAACTGTTTTATCATCGTTGATTCATTCCTGACGATATTAGTAAATATATTGTAGTAATCGACAGGCTTTTGTGTAATCTATTCAGTTGAGTATAAATATAGATATTATTTATTCTTATGATTTTTCATGTTATGGATTTGACGACGCTAATTGAGCCTTTATTAACGTTGCTATTTTCTTCTAGACTACCCTTCAAGCCACGGTGCTGTGTTTTTTTGCAAAATTAGCATCTCTTTTCGCTCTATTGATTAAGCTAGACACTTTCAATAATTGTGTCGATTTTAAAGAAAATAAAATATTCCCGTTTAGCAACGTTCGATTTGCAGCTTTTCACACTTTCAGAACAACCCCTGTACTTCGTATGAATAAATTAAACAACATATCTTTGTATTATTCATAGTCTGCATTAAATGTATGGCATTGTTCTTATTATACGAGAAATTGTAAACATAATTAAATCATTTGAGAAAAAAATAAAGGTATTATTGTTTGTTGTTTGTCTGGTTAAATTGGGACCAGAGTACAACAATTTAATCAGGGCTTTTCCAACAAATATTATTATTTTATCTTTGTTTCACGCGTTCATTAACTTGTGGTGTTTTTTCCTTGTAATTTCTGAATTTTTAAGTTCAACGTCTCCGCTAAACCGTATAAGCCATCAAAATCAGCTTATTTGTTCCCTAGTTATTGCAAGAAATCATCCTAAAATGGCTGTTTTTTTAATTATTAATAAACAATAGAAAGAAACCTTTTGTGGCATAAAACAAGCATGCAAAATTTCAAGTAAAAATATTCAGATAGTTTCTGTATAGTGAATTTTTTTTATAACTTTTGAGGTTGGGTTTAATTGTTTATTCTCAGCGATTGGGAGGTCCTAGGGCGATTTGCGGGTGCGCAAATTAAAAGCTATAGCGGGATAAGATGGTCAGATGGTAGTTATTGCAAGAAAACATGCTAAAATGGCTGTTTTTTTAAATTATTAATAAACAATAGAAAGAAGCCTTTTGTGGCATAAAACAAGCATGCAAAATTGCAAGTAAAAATATTCAAATGGTTTCTGTATAGTGAATTTTTTTATAACTTTTGGGGTTGCATTTAATTGTTTATTCTCAGCGATCGGGAGGTCCTAGGGCGATCTGCGGGTGCGCAAATTAAAAGTTATAGCGGGATAAGATGGTCAGATGGTAGTTATTGCAAGAAAACATGCTAAAATGGCTGTTTTTTAAATTATTAATAAACAATAGAAAGAAGCCTTTTGTGGCATAAAACAAGCATGCAAAATTGCAAGTAAAAATATTCAAATGGTTTCTGTATAGTGAATTTTTTTATAACTTTTGGGGTTGCGTTTAATTGTTTATTCTCAGCGATCGGGAGGTCCTAGGGTGATCTGCGGGTGCGCAAATTAAAAGCTATAGCGGGATAAGATGGTCAGATGGTAGTTATTGCAAGAAAACATGCTAAAATGGCTGTTTTTTTAAATTATTAATAAACAATAGAAAGAAGCCTTTTGTGGCATAAAACAAGCATGCAAAATTGCAAGTAAAAATATTCAAATGGTTTCTGTATAGTAAATTTTTTTATAACTTTTGGGGTTGCGTTTAATTGTTTATTCTCAGCGATCGGGAGGTCCTAGGGCGATTTGCGGGTGCGCAAATTAAAAGCTATAGCGGGATAAGATGGTCAGATGGTAGTTATTGCAAGAAAACATGCTAAAATGGCTGTTTTTTTAAATTATTAATAAACAATAGAAAGAAGCCTTTTGTGGCATAAAACAAGCATGCAAAATTGCAAGTAAAAATATTCAAATGGTTTCTGTATAGTGAATTTTTTTATAACTTTTGGGGTTGCGTTTAATTGTTTATTCTCAGCGATCGGGAGGTCCTAGGGCGATCTGCGGGTGCGTAAATTAAAAGCTATAGCGGGATAAGATGGTCAGATGGTAGTTATTGCAAGAAAACTTGCTAAAATGGCTGTTTTTTTAAATTATTAATAAACAATAGAAAGAAGCCTTTTGTGGCATAAAACAAGCATGCAAAATTGCAAGTAAAAATATTCAAATGGTTTCTGTATAGTGAATTTTTTTATAACTTTTGGGGTTGCGTTTAATTGTTTATTCTCAGCGATCGGGAGGTCCTAGGGCGATTTGCGGGTGCGCAAATTAAAAGCTATAGCGGGATAAGATGGTCAGATGGTAGTTATGCAAGAAAACATGCTAAAATGGCTGTTTTTTTAAATTATTAATAAACAATAGAAAGAAGCCTTTTGTGGCATAAAACAAGCATGCAAAATTGCAAGTAAAAATATTCAAATGGTTTCTGTATAGTGAATTTTTTTATAACTTTTGGGGTTGCGTTTAATTGTTTATTCTCAGCGATCGGGAGGTCCTAGGGCGATCTGCGGGTGCGTAAATTAAAAGCTATAGCGGGATAAGATGGTCAGATGGTAGTTATTGCAAGAAAACTTGCTAAAATGGCTGTTTTTTTAAATTATTAATAAACAATAGAAAGAAGCCTTTTGTGGCATAAAACAAGCATGCAAAATTGCAAGTAAAAATATTCAAATGGTTTCTGTATAGTGAATTTTTTTATAACTTTTGGGGTTGCGTTTAATTGTTTATTCTCAGCGATCGGGAGGTCCTAGGGCGATTTGCGGGTGCGCAAATTAAAAGCTATAGCGGGATAAGATGGTCAGATGGTAGTTATTGCAAGAAAACATGCTAAAATGGCTGTTTTTTTAAATTATTAATAAACAATAGAAAGAAGCCTTTTGTGGCATAAAACAAGCATGCAAAATTGCAAGTAAAAATATTCAAATGGTTTTTGTATAGTGAATTTTTTTATAACTTTTGGGGTTGCGTTTAATTGTTTATTCTCAGCGATCAGGAGGTCCTAGGGCGATTTGCGGGTGCGCAAATTTAAAGCTATAGCGGGATAAGATGGTTAGATGGTAGTTATTGCAAGAAAACATGCTAAAATGGCTGTTTTTTTAAATTATTAATAAACAATAGAAAGAAGCCCTTTGTGGCATAAAACAAGCATGCAAAATTTCAAGTAAAAATATTCAGACAGTTTCTGTATAGTGATTTTTTTTTTATAACTTTTGGGGTTGCGTTTAATTGTTTATTCTCAGCGATCGGGAGGTCCTAGGGCGATCTGCAGGTGCGCAAATTAAAGGCTATAGCGGGATAAGATGGTCAAATCTGTCCCCAAGCAATTCACTACGGCGAGTACCGCGTTCAATGGACGATGTTAAAACACGCCTTTGTGCAAATTTTCAACCCCCTATAAGCTCTTAAACGGTCTGAAGAGGTTATGTTCACTTTTTTCGACTTTTATTTTTTTACGGGCGTAATTTTGCACCAAATAACCTGAAAAAATTCACAGAGATGTATTTTTTGGTTGTAAACAACCATGATTTTTTTCAAATTTTTCCAGCAAAAATTGAACCCAGGACAAATTTCTTTTTCAACATTTTTTAGGTTAGGATCAAAACTTTTGGCCAACTTTGAAATAATGATTTTTTGTGTATTTTTTTGTTATTTCGAATGCCACCTTCAAAAATTCAAAAAATAGTTTTTTTTTGCATTTTTATCCGTTATTTGGGACATAACCTCAAATGCAAATAGGTAAATAAAGGGTGTTTTTTATAGAGGTATAGAACTTTTAAATGGAATAAAACAAAGATGAATTTTTTAAATTGACATGAAATTTACTTTATTCGAAAGATAACCTTCTGGCATTATAATTTAAATATGACTTCTGGCATATGACCGCCACGGCTGGCTCGGACGTAGTTTAATCTGGAGGTCCAATTTTTGATGACTTTTTCCAACATTTGTGGCCGTATATCGGCAATAAGGCGGCGAATGTTGTCATCCAAGTGATCAACCGTTTCGGGCTTATCGGCGTAGACTAGCGACTTCACATATCCCCACAGAAAATAGTCTAGCGGCGTTAAGTCACACGATCTTGGAGGCCAATTCACGGGTCCGAAACGTGAAACTATGCGTTTCCTTCAATAAATCAATTGTGGCACGAGCTGTGTGACATGTTGCGCCGTCTTGTTGAAACCACAGCTCCTGCACATCATGGTTGTTCAATTGATGAACGAAAAAGTCAGTAATTACGGCTCTATAGCGGTCACCATTGACTGTAACGTTCTGACCAGCATCGTTTTTAAAGAAGTACGGACCAATGATTCCACCAGCCCATAAAGCACACCAGTCAGTTTATCTGGATGTAACGGTGTCTCAACATACACTTGAGGATTATCATCACTCCAAATACGGCAGTTTTGTTTATTGACGTATCCATTCAAACAGAGGGGGCGGTGATATCACAAAAGTATAGTATGTCAAGAAAGGCAAATTGTCAAGGGGGGGGGGGAGTGCAAGCAGCATACTCATTCCTAATATAAAAGGCAGAATGGGTTCTATTTTCCTGAACTCAAAGCTTTTGGGAGGGGGAGGTGCGATCGCAAGTACACACATTCCTATACTCTATTCAAGAACTAGAGTGAGTAATAAAACTGTTACCGAAACCTCCAACGTACCTGCTTCAGTGCCGCTGGTAACTGAGAACTGCCGTAAATCTAATTATATTTCATTATATTACTGCAACATAAAAATTCTGATAGTTTAATTTCATTTCTGTCAGTGAGCAAAGTACTTAGTACTCCCAAGCCACATTCGATCACAAGCAGATGAAAAACCTCGTTGGAAGAAGAAATGAAAAGTGCAATTAAAGGGGTTGTATATACATTTTATTATGAGAAGCAGATCCCAACCGTCTACAAAATTCTAACTAAAATCAATGAAGATCGCGATTTACTTGAAATTAAAAGAACTGATCTCTGGAAATTGCTCAGAGAACTTAATTTTTGCTGGGAAAAACCAGATAGAAAATCTGTTCCTATAGATAGTCCGGAAACTCTCCGTTGGAGAAGTAAATATCTCTCTCAATTAAAAGGTAGAGTTGCTAGAAATAACACAATTAACAAAATTAGTAATTTAACTAAACTTTTGGAAGATTTTTTTGAATAAAGTTACTGCGGAAAATTGGAAAAAATCCACATAATAAAAGAATAAAACGAAATGTGAGGACTCGATCTCATGATCGGTGAGATAGAGGAACGAATTATAATTAATTTGAGCCAAGATAGTTTCACTGACTTTGATTAGGAATTATATACGTGATGTTTACCATTGTACATAATTTATTATTTAAATCTTTGTTTTTGTTGTTTATATATTTTTATTTTAGTATGTCCCATTCTTTAATTTATTTTTAATTTAATTCCAATTAGCCGTAAGTTTATTATTATTTTATTATTGTATTTGTGTCTTTTTCTTAAGCGTGTAGAATTAACATGTTTATCTTATTTTTTTTGGGGCTATCGTATTTCCATATAATAAAGTAAATTAAATTAAGATATCAATACAATAGAAATAAAAATAAGTAGGTCTAATTTTAATTACAACATAAAAAAGTAATTACTTATGAATCCCTTTTTAGTGTTTAATTGTAATACTGCAGATGGTTTAAGAAATAAATAAACTGAAACGTCAAATACCCTAAAAATGTTTTTAATTAATAATAAAACGACCGATAGCCCCAAAAATATTTTAATATTATACGGACGAATTTATTTTTTTATATATGTTTACCTTTTTGTATTTTTGACAATGGATATTTTGTAAGTATTTAAATTATAACTTCGATTTTTTTGAGAGAATAAGGTTACGTTTTATTCCATTATTATAGATCGGTATTTTTGATTATAAAATTTCTAACCCATTCCTATAAAAAATATATGTGTCTAACTGATTTTGCTAAAGACACCGAACTAAAGAACACAGGTAGTTTGCGAAGAGAAAAAGGATAAAAAATGATTTATTACTCTCTCTAGTTCTTAAATAAACTGTAGTATAAGAGGAAACGTCGGGTCCATTTTCCTAAACTCAAAGATCTTGGGGGGGGGGGGATCGCCCCCCCCCCTGGATCCGCGCCTGCCCTGTATAATATGAAAATAATTTTAAAAAGTAACTATATTAGACCCCCATATATCCCAGAAGTAAAACGTATTTTGGCCGCAATCTTTCGTGCCATATAGGGTAAATAACCCTGATACAAACACAAAATTTTTTTTCCAAATTTAATTCGACTGGCCTAGCATAACGGTACCCACATGAACGTTATGTATACACTTACGAAGAAGACTCACACACATTACATTGCGACCGTCCGCAATCGTATGTAAAGCGAAGCAAAATATCTCTTTTATGCCCCTCTACCAAGATGATTCGAACGTCTTTTTAAGAAGTAATTTTCCAATTTATTTTTCGCTTGTTCGCAATATGATCTGTTCAGTTTTCTTGTCGGGCATTTTGCGTGATAGAAGTGAATTGTTGTAATTTATTTCGTTACATGTATGTGTTCCGGGGAATTTAAGATGATGTGGTAAAATTGTCAGAATAAAAATGTTAATTGCAACGTTGTGAGGAAGGATATTTTTAGCGGTTTGTTTTGCACTTTAATTATTAATTAAGTTAAATATAAAATATATGGCTTCGTATTTAAATTCTATTTTAATATCAGATGTAAACAGAGAAATTTACTGCTAATTTAGGTTCACATGTAATAATAATATACAGGGTGGTCAAAGATCTTTTTATTATCAGAATTGGGGTGATGGTACACACACAGGAACTGCTTTATTACTGATAACTGTTACAAGCAGTTTCAGACTTATCATTTTGCGAGGTTCACCACTGAATCTCATTTACATTTTTTGTTACTTCTTCCAAAAACATTATTTTATTAAAGGCACTGGAGAGTGTGTTCAAGTTAATATCAATCCCGTATATTCAAATAATTACGAATGGTCTCTAAGAACTTTATATCTTGTGAAGAGAGCTTACATTTTTCTTTTTTGGGATCAAACATATAAACTATGAATAATATGGTGTTAATGCTGGGTCATACTGACAGAGGAAACATATCCATGATTTTCTTGAATGAATGTCTTGGATAATGTAACAGAAAAGGCTTGTCATTTCGTGCATCAATATATATATATATATATATATATATATATATATATATATATATATATATATATATATATATATATATATATATATATGGGTGTTTTTTTTAAACAATTAGGTCGAAAACTAGTTTTTTCGAGATTATGGAGGAACTCAAATACTGTCTGCCTGCGATCTGATTGCAAAAATGGGTAGAGAAAGGTGGTAGAAATGACGTATCATCTCGTGTGTCAACAAATTTTGGTTGGAACATTGTTTTTTTTTAACAAATAGGTCGAAAAATGATTTTTCCCCGTTTTTTTGGATTTTACGGAAAATCTAAGGGATTTAGAAAAAAATGTTCCACAGACGAATTGTACGTCTTGGAAATATCTTCAAAATGAGTTTTTGTTTGTCCAAATCGGTCTGTAAACAAAAAAGTTATTGCAAATTAAACATTAAAAATGGCTTATTTTTCAATTGTTAATAACTTTCTTAATATTTATTGAATTGTTTTTAACTTTTACCAGAATGTGAGTTTTGAAGTGCTTAAAAAGTGTGCGGAACTTGGTCGCTGTCGGTCCAATAGTTTTTGTAAAATTGTAATTGTTTATTAGAAAAACGAAAAAAGTGAGTATTTTTGATTGGCTGTACTGTCGTCTAGGAAACTGTTAGAGTTCTGTCAGTGCTCATTCTCTTCGTAAAGACTTAAGCTATCATGTAGTAAAAAAAAAGTGAATATTTTTCATATTTTGTTTATGCAGAATCGTGATGAAGATATGGATAGTTTTTCGCTTATAAATAAATTAATTAACAATCGCATTTTTTGACCAATTTGTTAACGAAGCATATCATTGGAAAGCTAAAAAAATAAATGTAAAAAATGCAATTTTCGGAGAGGTGGGGGTGGTCCGAGAGGTTGAACATGTGCCCAATATTATTTTTTCGATGAGCTATCCCAAAAAATCAAAGAATGAAAACTCTACGTTATTTATAAGCGGAGATATTGCTAATTTTTCAAGTGCGCGTTGATTTGAAGACGCGCTCTCACTTTGTACTCGGTGAGATTCGGTTACCCCCTCCAACATACCTTATCTGGCGTCCAGCACGTGCCCTCAGTTTAGCGATCTCCTGAAGGGTTAATTGTGTATAAATTAACCTCAATTGAACGCTTTCATATACTTTAGGCTCTTATTAATGAACTGTAAAAAATTCAGCTCTTAATATAAATCAACAATCCTTCTGTGATTAAAAAAAAAATTGCTTACTCGGCTCCTATTGGTCGTAGAGACCTTTTTTTTTTTTTAAATTCGTGTTTTTTTACCAGCTTTCCTATGATATGCTTCATTAACAAATCGGACAAAAAATGCGGTTGTTAATTAATTTATATATAAGTGAAAAACAACCCATATCTTCATGACGACTTTGCATAAACAAAATATGAAAAATATCCACTTTTTACCACATAATAGCTTAAGTCTTTACGAAGAGAATGAGCACTGACAGAACTCTGTAGCAGTTTCCTAGACGACGGTACAGCCAATCAAAAATAGCCCCTTTCTTCGTTTTTCTAATAAACAATTGCAATTTTACAAAAACTATTGGACCGACAGCGCCCAACTTCCACACACTTTTTAAGCACTTTAAAACTCACATTCTGGTAAAAGTTAAAAATAATTCAATAAATATTAAGAAAGTTATGAACAATTGAAAAATAAACCATTTTTAATGTTTAATTTGCAATAACTTTTTTGTTTACAGACCGATTTGGACAAACAAAAACTCATTTTGAAGATATTTTCAAGACGTATAATTCGTCTCTGGAACATTTTTTTCTAAATCCCTTAGATTTTCCGTAAAATTCAAAACACCAGGGAAAATTCATTTTTCAACCTATTTGTTAAAAAAAAAGCAATGTTCGAACCAAAATTTGTTGAGATACGAGATGAGACGTCATTTCTACTACCTTCCCCTATCCATTTCTGCAATCAGATCGCAGGCATTATTTGAGTCATTTTTACCTCCCAAAAATCGCTTCGCTTCCTGACCTACATGGTTTGCGCGTCTTGCAAAGATCTACAAAATGACTTTGTGAATGTTAAAATCGCTTCATAAACAACAAAGTTATTGCAAAAAGAACGTCAAAAAATTTACACTTTACAAACTGGCCAAAGTAAGGCTACGCGCAAGAAGCACGATGGAGAGTCATGGTGGGGGAACTCATTCTCGCTCAGTAAAACCGAAAATGCACGCGCTTGAAGAATTTGCAATATCTTGATTTGGGGCGACTAGTCAAAAAAATAATTTTTAACACATTTTCAACCCCCTCGGACCACCTCTATCCCCCCAAAAATGCTTTTTTCTTTTACTGGTATATTTTAAAATTAACCCATGTCTACAATTGGTCCTCTCTCCGAGTTCGGTGGGCCGAGTAGCTCGAACAGAATATTGAAAAGAGAAAAGTCCACTAAATTCATATAAAATAGGTGCTACTTAAGAAAAATTTCTAAATGTGACTTAAATAAATTGAGAAGAGTCTAGAAAAGAAAATTTTCTAACATACAAAACCTAATTAACCTTGTGTGTGTTTGAAGGTCATAGACAAAGATGTTTCTTGCGAAGTAGTCGATATCTGTTGGACTTCCATTGTCTTTATTTTTGTTGATTATCACGACGTTTTGGCTAGTAGTTATCTCTAACCGTTTTCAAGTGAAACTAAATAAATCCCTTAGCTACATGACTATTTATACTAAAAGTAAATGCAGTGAAGTGTGGCTGAGATAGGTGCAGTCATGCCTGCTATGGCCATATCCCATTTTTTATGCTGCATTTAGTTTTAGTTTACAATTATTAAGAAGTGGTTTTCATACTTCTCTTATATCTAAAGATGGTTTACTAAAACAACTCGGGTTCTGATGTATAACCGCGGCTTCTTTGAACTTCCGTTTTCTCCAATGCTGTTCTCGGTGTAGTATTTTAGCTTCAGACCATTTTATGTGGCGTTTATGAGTCCAGGCATGGTTGGCGGCACCAGATTTTTCTGTTTCTCCTCGAGATGTGCATTTTTGGTGTTCTTTGATCCTTACGTCAAGAGGTCTCTTTGTTTCGCCAACATAGGAATTGCCACATTCACATGGTATCTGATATACACAGTTCTTCATGCCCCTTTGAGTTGTTGGTTTGATCCTAGTGAGCCGACTTCTCGGAGAGTTATTTGAATTGAAAACAACGTTGATTTTATATCGTTTTCCCATCTTTCTTACTTTTTCTGAAATGCCTTTAACATAGGGGATGTTCAATACTGGTTTTCGTTCTTCATTCGTTGTCGATATTGTCCTATTTCTGCGTTGTTCTAGAAATTTATCGAGTTGATATACTGGGTATTCGTTGGCTGTCAGATAATTTTTAATGTAATCTGTCTCTTTCATCAAGTTATCGTTGGAGTTGCAGAGAGTTAAGGCTCTATCTACGAGATTTCTTATAATTCCTTGTTTGGTGTTGTTGGAGTGATTAGATGAATAATTAAGGTATTGTTTTGTGTGCGTTGCTTTTCTGTAAACCGAAGTTCGAATTTGTCTGCCATTTATTTCAATTAAGGCACCTAAGAATGGTAATTTATTTTCTACTTCTTTCTCCATGGTGAGTTTAATAGTTGGGCTGATATTGTTGAGATGAAAAAGGAAGCTTCGAAGCTCTTCGTCGTTTCCACTCCAAATAATAAAAGTATCGTTTACGTATCTGAGCCATAACTTTGGTTTCTTCGTTGTGGATTCAATTGCAAACGTGTCGAACCATTCCATGAAAATATTTGCGACCACCGGTGAGAGTGAAGATACCATCGGTAGTCCATAATGGCGTGCGGTGGTAAAGATGTTCTTTCTGCTAAGGTCTGGTCTTCTTCAAGTTTCTTTCTTATGATTTTTAGTGAGTCCTTAACTGGAACGTTGGTGTATAGGCTTTCCACGTCAAAGCTAATAAAATGGTCTTCTAGTTGTACTTCTATTTCACATATAATTTCTACGAAATGTTGCGAGTTCTTAACCCAGGACGATGTATTTCCTTGTAATGGTCTCAGGATTGGAAGAAGAAATTTGGCAAGTTCAGAAGTCTGAGAGTTCCGAGAACCCGTGATAGGTCGTAAGGGCATATCTTGCTTATGTATTTTCGGGAGTCCATAAAGATGTGGAGTTTTGCTATGGTGTAATAAACATTTTCGACGTTCTTTTTGCAATAACTGTAGTTTCTCCATAATAACGAAAAAATTGATTTTTCAGCCGGATTGTTTCAAAAAATGCATATTTTTTTTTTGAAGCATGAGAAAAGGAGCCTTTTCATGCAAAAAAAAATCATGAATATGAATTGGAAAATTTGCATGTTAAAATCTCAAAAAAAAAAAGCAAAAGAATCATGATTTTTGATTACAGTAACGGAACTATTTGACTTTGCTATACGCGTCGCATTGATAACTAATATAAAAATATTTTTTCTCATGGGATATTATTTAACACTAAATTTAAGGCACCCTGTACTTTAACCATCCTAGGTCATAGCATTTTTCCGCAATGTCGCGAAAATTACACGGCCCAGTAGTTTTTCACATGCCAATCATTGATAGACTTTTCCGAATGCGATTATCGGCTCCATTTTAATAAATTCCTTTTTTTACTGAATGGCTTTTGATTAACCCATTGTTAGCGAGATACATAACAAAAGTTGTTAGTAACTACTCAAAGGACTATTGTGTACGTTAAAGACCGGGGATAGGTCTATGGATTTCAGTGAAGTCGCCGGAGAGTGCTGTTGGTATTTCTCGCCGTGGTAGATGGTGTTATAGTCCAGTTGAAGGTAAGTTACTTTTTTGGGTTACTTTAAATTATGTCACAATATTGATGATTATACGTGCCCGGAGATATCACCAGAAATAAATCCATCAGATTTTTACTAAATATGCATAAATAGGAATTACAAAACTTGAAAAAGCAAACCCGCGTGAATTTAAAGGCATCATTTAATGCACTCCAGACTGAATGGTCTAGAAATGTATCCAGATTAGTGTCTAATGCATTAGGTTAAAAGGTCACTAACAATAAGTTAAACGCATTAACACAATAGTACATCGGAACGATTTAGCTAATGCCCTCATTTTAATGGTCTCAATACAATACCTTCCTACTTTAATATATATATATATATATATATATATATATATATATATATATATATATATATAGTTTATTACCGGGGTTTTCAAAGATTTTTGAATATGCAATGTACACCAGATTAATTCATTTTTTTAATCAAAATAACTTATTTAGTCATTATCAACATGGATATTTAAAGGGAAAATCAACCCAAACGGCAATTTTCGATTTTGTTAAGAATATTCTTGAGCACTTGGAAAATGGAAAAATAGCTCTCGGTATGCTACTGGATCTATCCAAAGCATATGATTGTCTGGATAGGGACTTATTAACCTTTAAATTGGAAAAATATGGTATAAGAGGAAATGCGTTAAAATGGTTCAAATCATATATAAACAATAGAAGGCAATCGGTGACAGTAACAAAAAATTGTAAAACTGAATATTCGAAAATCTTGCCTAATGACATAGGAATAGCACAGGGAAGTGTATTGGGTCCAATCCTGTTTATAATTTTCGTAAATGACCTGTACCTGCTGATGGATTCGTCTGATCGGCATGTTGTAAAATATGTGGATGATACGAGTCTAGTTGTTGGGGGCAAGAACTTGCAAGAGCTAAAGTTCAAGGCAAAAGAATTTTTTGATAAAGTCACTGATTGGTTTATTACAAATAGATTAATTTTAAATAAAGAAAAAACAAATGTCCTTTTGTTCAGAACCAAACAATCTAAAATTGTCAAGCCGACACATATGGAATTTGATAACAACAATTTAGATATTATGCAACATACAAAATTTTTGGGCGTTTACATAGATGAACATCTGGATTGGTCATATCAAATCTCCACCTTAATAAAAAAATTAAATTCCATATGTTACGGTATAAGAGTAATAAGTAAATATATGAATGAAAAATCTCTTAAAATATTATATTTTGCTAATTTCGAATCGGTTATTAAATACGGAATTATCTTTTGGGGAAGGAAGAGCATGATGGAAAATATTTTTATAGTCCAGAAAAGATTAGTAAGAATTATAAAAAACATGAATTACCGTCAGAGCTGCAGATCGATGTTTAGAAATAACGGTATTATGACGGTTTATGCTGTATATATTTATGAAAGTCTGATGTTTATTTTTCGCAATAAAACTTTGTTTGAAGCCAAAAGAGAAAACAAATACAACACTAGAACATTAGATTATAAATATGTAGCACACAGACTTACACTTACTGAGCAAGCACCTCTTTACATGTGTGTCAAACTGTTTAATGCGCTGCCAAACCAAGCAAAAAGTATAAACACCATAAAAACATTTAAGGTACAAATTAGAAAAATTCTAATAGAGTTAGAACCATATAGTTTAGGAGATTTTTGTCCAGATCTGTAGTTGTGATTTAGATTGACGTCATTTCATTTCATGTACCTATATGATTTGAAATAAAGAGTGTATTTATTTATTTATTTATATATATATATATATATATATATATATATATATATATCCCTAAAAATATTTTTTATATAATTAAAAACATTCATACACAAAAATATTTATAGTTTAAAACAAAACAAACACTTTAAAAAACTATTTAATTTTACCAGTACATACTTTGACAATTTGTTTATATATTAATAATGAAATGAAACTTTTACATCATCTATTTGAGTACTTAGGATACATGGAATGCGAGTCTGTTTTATTTTTTATATTTTACAATGCACCAAAAAAACCGAAAGAAAGCATACATTTAATTTTATGTTTAAGAGGATATTCAATTTTTGATGTTTATTAACAGGATCGACTACTTAATATTTTTGTTTAAATTAGGCTGGTGTAAATGTGGCTCAAATTTCCTATATCTGTTCTGTCGTTAACAGTATTTTTATCTTTTTTTAATATCTATCATTTCCTTTATCTGCAGTTCTTGATAATTCATATCTTGGTTTTTAATTATGGTACTATTATAATCGAAGGTATGTTTTTCATCCTGTGTGTGTTTGTTTAACACTATTGAAGCGTTTTTCGTATATTTATGATCATTCAATCTGTTTTTTAGCAATTGGCTTGTCATCCCTATATATTTTTTGGGACAATTTGAGCAAGGTATCGAATATACTACATTTGACTCATTCATGAGAGGAGTTTTACTTTTTAAATTAGTAAATAGTCTATTTAATTTATTATGAGACCTGTAACATACGATAATATCATGCTTTTTTAAAATGTGTTTTATTTTTTCTGACAGCTCACTAGTGTAAGGTAATGCTACATATTTTTGCTGTTTATGTTCTATGTTTATTGTTATTAGGTTATTATAAAATTTATATGTTCGTTTATTAATTATTTCGGTGATAGACTTTTCATTGAAATTATTATTTGTTAGTGAATTTTTCACCCACAATACCGCGCCGCGTTCAGTATTTGCATGCTTCCTTCCGATCTATCCTTTGCACAGCCAGGTGCATGTCGGTACCCTGATGAGTCTAGTAGAGACGAAAGATGTACCTCTGCCGTATCACTGTGGCGGGGAGGGTAAGTTTTGACTTTCTTCACGGTATGGTGGTACAGGTAGGCCACCATCTCGATGGTGGTGGAATAGGATAAATTGGGTTTTATAACAATTTATTCTAACTGTGCAACCTCTAACACAGAAAGGATATGATGGAGGGAAGTTTGCATTTACTGTTTCGCATTTTACTTCATTTACATCCGGAGTTGCATATAGTTGTACGTTTGCTGAATGTGATTTCAGCACTACAACAGCACAATGTGGATATATCCACTGCTATTGCATCTCACACGGGGGAATTCGTGAAAGCCGCATAAACATATTTATATATATATATATATATATATATATATATATATATATATATATATATATATATATGAAAAAGTTATTTTATTCTCCTTACGACCGTTAAGAAAGGGGACAGACAGTATATTCTCTGCGAATTCCACTCTGGTTCTCTCTCCATACTAGTTTCGACCACCTAATGGTCTCATCAGTGGAGCTGTAACGAACCGAGAGTAAAATGCACAGAGAACAAATGTCTACTTAAAATCCCCATATCGTAAAATATCGGCAGAATATTACCTGCAGAACTTGATGCCGGACTGTTATCTTAAACAGTACAAACGAACATCTGAATATACCCCGGAGCGGTAGGAAATTTATTAAAAATAAACAAATTCACGGTCTATATATTTGAAAAAGTTATTTTATTCTCCTTACGACCGTTAAGAAAGGGGACAGACAGTATATTCTCTGCGAATTCCACTCTGGTTCTCTCTCCATACTAGTTTCGACCACCTAATGGTCTCATCAGTGGAGCTGTAACGAACCGAGAGTAAAATGCACAGAGAACAAATGTCTACTTAAAATCCCCATATCGTAAAATATCGGCAGGATATTACCTGCAGAACTTGATGCCGGACTGTTATCTTAAACAGTACAAACGAACATCTGAATATACCCCGGAGCGGTAGGAAATTTATTAAAAATAAACAAATTCACGGTCTATATATTTGAAAAAGTTATTTTATTCTCCTTACGACCGTTAAGAAAGGGGACAGACAGTATATTCTCTGCGAATTTCACTCTGGTTCTCTCTCCATACTAGTTTCGACCACCTAATGGTCTCATCAGTGGAGCTGTAACGAACCGAGAGTAAAATGCACAGAGAACAATATATAGACCGTGAATTTGTTTATTTTTAATAAATTTCCTACCGCTCCGGGGTATATTCAGATGTTCGTTTGTACTGTTTAAGATAACAGTCCGGCATCAAGTTCTGTAGGTAATATCCTGCCGATATTTTACGATATGGGGATTTTAAGTAGACATTTGTTCTCTGTGCATTTTACTCTCGGTTCGTTACAGCTCCACTGATGAGACCATTAGGTGGTCGAAACTAGTATGGAGAGAGAACCAAAGTGGAATTCGCAGAGAATATACTGTCTGTCCCCTTTCTTAACGGTCGTAAGGAGAATAAAATAACTTTTTCAAATATATAGACCGTGAATTTGTTTATTTTTAATATATATATATATATATATATATATATATATATATATATATATATATATATATATATATATATATCAAAAGTTTGGAAACACTAAGATAAAAATCACAACAAAATGTGTAAGTTATGCTTTATTACACTTAAATCTTAAACCAAACCTTAGACTAATATTTAGTTAAATATATTTAGTACAAATAAAAAAAATAATAATATGTTTTTGGTAAATTTTGGCTTCGTCAAAATGGTCATCTTTATTCTTAATTATTTGTTCACAAATTTTACTTACTTTACATAAATATTCACACAACTGTGCTGAGTTCATCCCATACAAACTCAATAGCAAAAAGATCTGGTGATTGTGATGGCCATTTCATAATTTGCAGAACTTTTTCGTTTCGTTTTTGCTCTAGGAACCCCTAATATAATTTATATGAATTTTTAGGGTCATTGTCTTGTTGAAAAAAAATACTTCAGCCAATTAGATTTATTCCAGGGAGAATCGCATTTTCTTGAAGTATTTCCAGAATGCCTTCTGTATTCAGTTTTCCGTCAATTTTTGATCATATAGCTGGACTTATTATTACTAAAGGAGCATCAAACCATCACGCTACCATCATCATGTTTAACAGTCTGCAGAGTTCACGCTTCTGAAGCCCGTTAGTCTTTTGATCGACATACAAAAACACGTCTATTAGATCCAAAAATTTGAAATTTGGACTCATCCATCCAAAGGACTTTTTCCCAGTCTTCTTTTGTCCAGTTTTTAAGTGTTTTAGCCCACTCCAGTCTATTTTTTTTATGAATATTATTTAATCTCGATTTTTTGGCTGTTCCGCATCTTCTCAGCTCAGCAGACAGTAAACATCTTTTTGCAGTTATTATTGAAACTGGATTTCCTTGTGTTTTATTTAAAATGGCGGGAATTTGAGCCGCAGTTAAACGTCGATTTTATTTCGATAACATTACAACGAACTTATCTTCCTGCTTTGTTATAGGTTTGAGACGTCCAGATCTCTTTCGGTCTTGATTTTGTCCACTAACTGCTTTTCATATAAGAGTATAATGTACTTCTTTACATGAAATGGCGACCTTTTCTGTAATTTGGAGTTTAGAATGTCCATTCTTGCTCAACGTACAGACATCACTCCACTTTTCATGAAAAGTCTGTCTTATTTTTGCCATTTTATACGCTTATCAACTGTTTTAACTATCAAATGAACATCACAAATAACACTAAACACTAACGTAATAGCTCTTGAAATATATACCCATATTTAAAAGATTAGACTGTATTCAATACAAGAACAATGATGCCAATTCTAAGAAATCAACAACTGGCAGTATAGCAACCTTTGCGGACATAAAACACGTGTGTCTGTCTTTTTTCTTTTTTCAAAATAAGGGACAATTGATAAGAAATTAGTAATTTTGTTCATTATTGTTATAAGCACGCTCGTAAAAATAGTAAACTTCAATAACAACATGTTTATTTATAGATTTATTACAGTATTTTTTAATGTCGACTAAAAATAGGGTGTTTCCAAACTTTTGAACGGTCATATATATATATATATATATATATATATATATATATATATATATATACAGTGCCTTCATTTCAAAACGAACCATCCTTAATAACTTTGTTAAATAGAAAAATTTAAAAAAAAGAAAAAACACGTCAATTTAGATATACAGGGGGAAGTTTAATTTTGCATTTGTTAAAAGTCTGTCAATCACTTCCTCACCTCCAGCTAACCTCACTTTGATATGTCAAATGGGAACCCCCACCTTGTGACACATCATTGTAAGCAGCATAAAATTGTCTATCCAACCGTATAAAAAAAATTAAATCGGTTGACGTACAAGCGAATAGTGTGAAAAAATGTCTTGTAATAATGCATAATATATCGGCCTCGAACTTTGGTATGTCAAATGATTACCCTATAGTGTGATACATCATTTTAAAGGACGTACGATCTGCTATCCAACGATGTCAAAAAAAATTAAGTTAATAGACGTTATAGGCAATTAGGATGCAAAAATGTGTGTTAAATATAAGCAGTTTATTCAGTTTTATTCAGTTGAAGAAAATTATTTTATTAAATGTTCAAAATGTGCGCCGTTATTAGCGAGACAATAAAAAAGCCTATTTTGAAATTCCCCACGAACATTGGCAAGGGTTTCTCTGCTAATTCCTCTACATTCCCGAACAATTCGATCTTTTAAATCGTCAATATTTTCAGGTGGGGTTTTATAAACCTTGCTTTTTAAATACCCCCAAAGAAAAAAGTCTAGAGGGGTTAGGTCTGGAGACCGTGCTGGCCATTCAATTGCATCACGTCTGCCAATCCACGTCCCTGGAAAATGTTCATCAAGCCACTCCCGAATTGCCAAAGCGTAGTGCGGGGGAGCTCCATCTTGCTGGAAATGCAAATTATTTTCATTTAGTACCATAACAGCATTTTCATCCACTTGATTTTCTAAAGATTGCACAATGGCAGGGTATATTGTGTTTTCTAAAAGGTTTAAATAAATTTGCCCAGTTAAATTATCTTCCAAAAAAAATGGCCCGATGATTTCATTGCCATAAATTCCTGCCCACACGTTAATTTTTTCGGGATATTGAGTATGCCCTTCTCGGAAAAGGTGCGGATTTTCATTATCCCAGTATCTGCAGTTATGTCTGTTAACCAGTCCATTTAGAAAAAAAGTTGATTCATCACTAAAGCAGATATTCTTAGGTAAATGGGGGTCCTCGTCAATTCGTTGGCACATTAATTCGCAAAATTGAATTCTCCTATCAAAATCGTCTTCTCCGAGTTCTTGAAGAATTTGAATTTTGTAGGGAAAAAACTTATTTTGTTTTAAAACTTTATGCACAGAGCCAGCAGAAATGTTGGTTAAATCTGCGACCTTTGAGATGGATAAAGTTGGATCTATTGCAAACTGTCCTAGTACCTCGATTTGGCATGCTTCATCTACAACCCTTTTCTCAATATATTTTTTATTACAAACGGATCCCGTTTCTTCAAACTTTCGTACCAATTCGAGTACATATTTATGGCCCACGTTTTTGTCTTGATGCCTCTCGTTAAATGCTCTGGCGGTTCTACGAGCGCACCGATCTTCAGCTCCATAAAGAAAAATTATTTCTATTCTTTCGGCTAGCGTATACACCATTTATATTCACGTTTCAACTAGGCGTCACAATGACAATTTTAACAATAATAAACAACTGGTGTTTAAAGATCTTAAAAATTTTATTTATTGCAGTGATTTTTTGTACCTATCAGGTACCGCAAAAAATATCATTGAAATAAATACACTAGATTGATTAGACTGCAATGAATTTTGCGATGAATTTTAAAATAGGCTTAGTTTTTTTCTCGCAAATATTTTAACTGTTTATTATTTTTAAAAAATATTTATTTTAAATTTAAAATAATATTTTTCTCTATGAAGTAGCCATTTGACATAATAAAGTTTAATGTGATAAGGTGTCTATTATTACCACACATCTTTTCTTACTATTCGCTTGTACATCAACAGATTTTGTTTTTTTTTATTGGCTAAATAGGAGATAGTATGCCCTTTAAAATGATGTATCACACTATAGGGTAATCATTTGACATACTAAAGTTCGAGGCCGATATATTATGCATTATTACAAGACATTTTTGCACACTGTTCGCTTGTACGTCAACCGATTTAATTTTTTTTATACGGTTGGATAGACAATTTTATGCTGCTTACAATGATGTGTCACAAGGTGGGGGTTCCCATTTGACATATCAAAGTGAGGTTAGCTGGAGGTGAGGAGGTGATTGACAGACTTTTAACAAATGCAAAATTAAACTTCCCCCTGTATATCTAAATTGACGTGTTTTTTCTTTTTTTAAAATTTTTCTATTTAACAAAGTTATTAAGGATGGTTCGTTTTGAAATGAAGGCACTGTATATATATATATATATATATATATATATATATATATATATATATATATATATATATATATTGTGTATGTGCTGAGTCCCTCTCAGGACTGTAAGGCAGCTGACGTTTCGGTGAAATCTCATTCACCATTTTCTAAGCTCACTGTATGGCGTCTACGAGCGAACGCCATATATATATATATATATATATATATATATATATATATATATATATATATATATATAAGACGTAGAGAATAATCAGCAACAAATTAACACATTCCCAATTTTTTTAATAATAATTTGATGAATAATAATTCCTTTTTGGAAATTTTACGGTGTTTACTGTTAATAAGAATTAATTTTACCTCGCAAAGATAGGTTAAACATAATGCAATTATTTTAATACATCCTAATGACCACCCACGTTTGTTAACAGATTTTTTACATCAGTTTTTCACACGTAAATTCATATTGTGTCTAGGACTGTGGGCGGGATGTATCTTTTACTTTGTATATTCCGTATTTTGTTGACATCACAAGACTCGATAGATAAATATTTTCAGAAATAAGTATTATTTTATTATCAGTTAAAAATACATGCATGCAAAGTTATATCAAAGAGATACTCCCATAAAAGAAAAATCTGTCGCTACAAAATTGATAGTACCATTCAATCCCCGAGTTTCTTTTTATGACTAAGTGAATTACAACAATTCCTCTTCAATTTTTAAGATATTTTCTGTATTTTTAAAATTGTTGTTTACGGCAATGAATCGAATCGAAAATCGAATGATGCCATATCAGGTTGTCGTGTCGACCACGCATAAATTAGCAGATTAACATTAAATTTTTTTGCATACCCTAAAACAAAATGGTCGAGTTCATGGTACAAGGTGTTTTAATTGATATTATTGACATTAAAAATAGATTAGGAAGGATAGATCCGGTTTAAAGAAGTTTTTTCCTCTTTTCCCGCGTTGTTTATTAACAAGGTGTCCAGCAAGTAGAAGTCACACTCTCGGCAGTGGACAGAAGGCGTGAAAATAACTAGTTTTTTTTCCTCCAATGAACAGAGGTCTCCATACTATGACGGCGAGCCAACACCGGCCCGTGAGCACCACCAATCCGGCCCGTCGTAGTTTATTTTCATTACACTTAAATTTTAAACGTATATAAATCTTACAAAATAATATTTACGTATATTGAAACCTTGATTAGCAATATCGAGGGTGGATTTTCGAAAAATGACCAGTAAATTTATTATAAATATACAAAATTATTAATTAAAAATGTTTTTTTTTTTTGTAAAATAAATAATATTCTTGTGTTCCTCGCTCGATTCTAAGCAAAAAGTGTCGTTAAACATTTGAAAAATGATATATTTTGCCACCTTTCAACGTGAATAACTTTTGAAGAGAAATACCTGCTAATTTACCACATTTGTTGCATTCACACCTGCATTACCAATACACTTTGTAACTGTAAAGCAAAAAGTTTAATAACTTTAATTATTAAAACAATAATTATAGCTTGTTTAAATGAGTTGTTGAACTTTTTTCTGAACCAGTGATAGCAAGGTTACTTGAAGGTTTTGAATAGTTTAGGTATTTTGTGAGAAAATGTGATAGTATGTGATTCGGTCCAGAACAGAATAATAAGGGTGAGTTTATATTGAATTTGTTATTGATAAATACAGGGTGTTTCTAAAAGGTCTGTATAAAATTTCTGAAACATGGTCAAAATTGTAAAAAATGGCATTTATTAGCATTTTTTCGCATTTTTATCGAGTTTTGAAGCATGGAATTTTCTTATAAATCCTCAGTTGTCTTAAATATATATATATATATATATATATATATATATATATATATATATATATATATATATATATATATATATATATATATTTGGAGTCGGTGAGGGTGAATTTATGCCTCCCCCAGAATCCTCGAGGCAGACCTTATCTAAGGTGTGGGATTTGACACTGTTTGTTCTACCCACCTGGAGTTCACTTCCACACGTTTTTAAAATCACCATATTGGAGGGTTTTAGCCGTAATCTTCCACGTTGCCTAAGTGCGGGTTGGAAGATATATGGGTTGGGAGATGAGGGGGTGGAGGGTGGGAGTTTTGAGGGTGATGGATAGGAATTGGGGGGGGGGTAGGGATCCGAATATCTCCCCGAGAGGAGAGGGGGGAGGGGAGAGTCATCAGAGCTCGCGTAGGCAGGGGCGCATCCCTGAAGCAGACCTATCCTTACTGGGATCGTAAGAAGTGTCCACCCGCTACCTTGTGTCCAAAAGTACATCTATTTAGGCCACGTCATGAAACTGGGCAAAGAAAATCAAACGGCGGAAATAACAAGGAGAATAGGGCTGACATGGGCTGCCTTTGGAAAGTTGCAGTACGTATTAAGAGATAGAAACACAGCAATCAACCTTAAACGGAAAGTGTATAACACGTATGTCTTGCCTGTTGCTACTTACAGCATGGAAACGATAACACTAACCAAACAAAACGCAAATAGGCTCCGAGTCACTCAAAGCTCCATGGAGAGACAAATGTTAGGAATCTCGTTACGGGATAAAGTACGAAATCAAGTAATAAGATCAAGAACCAAAGTAGTTGACGTCACTGAACGCATATCACGACTAAAGTGGCAATGGGCGGGGCACATAGCTAGACAACAGCCCGAGAGGTGGACGAGTAAATTACTGCAATGGCGACCGCGAGAATCGAACTGAAATCGTGGCAGGCCACAACGCAGATGGGTAGATGATATAAGACAGTTTGCTGGAAAAGATTGGCTCCGGAAGGCGAAAGATCCCAGTGCAGGACCATCGGAGAGGCTTATGTCCAGGGGTGGACGTCAATGGGCTGAGAAAGAAGATATATATATATATATATATATATATATATATATATATATATATATATATATATATATATATATATATACAGTGCCTTCATTTCAAAACGAACCATCCTTAATAACTTTGTTAAATAGAAAAATTTTAAAAAAAGAAAAAACACGTCAATTTAGATATACAGGGGGAAGTTTAATTTTGCATTTGTTAAAAGTCTGTCAATCACCTCCTCACCTCCAGCTAACCTCACTTTGATATGTCAAATGGGAACCCCCACCTTGTGACACATCATTGTAAGCAGCATAAAATTGTCTATCCAACCGTATAAAAAAAATTAAATCGGTTGACGTACAAGCGAACAGTGTGCAAAAATGTCTTGTAATAATGCATAATATATCGGCCTCGAACTTTAGTATGTCAAATGATTACCCTATAGTGTGATACATCATTTTAAAGGGCATACTATCTCCTATTTAGCCAATAAAAAAAAACAAAATCTGTTGATGTACAAGCGAATAGTAAG
Organism: Diaprepes abbreviatus; assembly: GCA_034092305.1. NCBI lineage: Eukaryota > Metazoa > Arthropoda > Insecta > Coleoptera > Curculionidae > Diaprepes > Diaprepes abbreviatus. The sequence continues at coordinate 3,530,317 of JASJET010000127.1, forward strand.
AAAAGATGTGTGGTAATAATAGACACCTTATCACATTAAACTTTATTATGTCAAATGGCTACTTCATAGAGAAAAATATTATTTTAAATTTAAAATAAATATTTTTTAAAAATAATAAACAGTTAAAATATTTGCGAGAAAAAAACTAAGCCTGTTTTAAAATTCATCGCAAAATTCATTGCAGTCTAATCAATCTAGTGTATTTATTTCAATGATATTTTTTGCGGTACCTGATAGGTACAAAAAATCACTGCAATAAATAAAATTTTTAAGATCTTTAAACACCAGTTGTTTATTATTGTTAAAATTGTCATTGTGACGCCTAGTTGAAACGTGAATATAAATGGTGTATACGCTAGCCGAAAGAATAGAAATAATTTTTCTCTATGGAGCTGAAGATCGGTGCGCTCGTAGAACCGCCAGAGCATTTAACGAGAGGCATCAAGACAAAAACGTGGGCCATAAATATGTACTCATTTCAAAACGAACCATCCTTAATAACTTTGTTAAATAGAAAAATTTAAAAAAAAGAAAAAACACGTCAATTTAGATATACAGGGGGAAGTTTAATTTTGCATTTGTTAAAAGTCTGTCAATCACCTCCTCACCTCCAGCTAACCTCACTTTGATACGTCAAATGGGAACCCCCACCTTGTGACACATCATTGTAAGCAGCATAAAATTGTCTATCCAACCGTATAAAAAAAATTAAATCGGTTGACGTACAAGCGAACAGTGTGTAAAAATGTCTTGTAATAATGCATAATATATCGGCCTCGAACTTTAGTATGTCAAATGATTACCCTATAGTGTGATACATCATTTTAAAGGGCATACTATCTCCTATTTAGCCAATAAAAAAAAACAAAATCTGTTGATGTACAAGCGAATAGTAAGAAAAGATGTGTGGTAATAATAGACACCTTATCACATTAAACTTTATTATGTCAAATGGCTACTTCATAGAGTAAAATATTATTTTAAATTTAAAATAAATATTTTTTTAAAATAATAAACAGTTAAAATATTTGCGAGAAAAAAACTAAGCCTGTTTTAAAATTCATCGCAAAATTCATTGCAGTCTAATCAATCTAGTGTATTTATTTCAATGATATTTTTTGCGGTACCTGATAGGTACAAAAAATCACTGCAATAAATAAAATTTTTAAGATCTTTAAACACCAGTTGTTTATTATTGTTAAAATTGTCATTGTGACGCCTAGTTGAAACGTGAATATAAATGGTGTATACGCTAGCCGAAAGAATAGAAATAATTTTTCTCTATGGAGCTGAAGATCGGTGCGCTCGTAGAACCGCCAGAGCATTTAACGAGAGGCATCAAGACAAAAACGTGGGCCATAAATATGTACTCGAATTGGTACGAAAGTTTGAAGAAACGGGATCCGTTTGTAATAAAAAATATATTGAGAAAAGGGTTGTAGATGAAGCATGCCAAATCGAGGTACTAGGACAGTTTGCAATAGATCCAACTTTATCCATCTCAAAGGTCGCAGATTTAACCAACATTTCTGCTGGCTCTGTGCATAAAGTTTTAAAACAAAATAAGTTTTTTCCCTACAAAATTCAAATTCTTCAAGAACTCGGAGAAGACGATTTTGATAGGAGAATTCAATTTTGCGAATTAATGTGCCAACGAATTGACGAGGACCCCCATTTACCTAAGAATATCTGCTTTAGTGATGAATCAACTTTTTTTCTAAATGGACTGGTTAACAGACATAACTGCAGATACTGGGATAATGAAAATCCGCACCTTTTCCGAGAAGGGCATACTCAATATCCCGAAAAAATTAACGTGTGGGCAGGAATTTATGGCAATGAAATCATCGGGCCATTTTTTTTGGAAGATAATTTAACTGGGCAAATTTATTTAAACCTTTTAGAAAACATAATATACCCTGCCATTGTGCAATCTTTAGAAAATCAAGTGGATGAAAATGCTGTTATGGTACTAAATGAAAATAATTTGCATTTCCAGCAAGATGGAGCTCCCCCGCACTACGCTTTGGCAATTCGAGAGTGGCTTGATGAACATTTTCCAGGGACGTGGATTGGCAGACGTGGTGCAATTGAATGGCCAGCACGGTCTCCAGACCTAACCCCTCTAGACTTTTTTCTTTGGGGGTATTTAAAAAGCAAGGTTTATAAAACCCCACCTGAAAATATTGACGATTTAAAAGATCGAATTGTTCGGGAATGTAGAGGAATTAGCAGAGAAACCCTTGCCAATGTTCGTGGGGAATTTCAAAATAGGCTTTTTTATTGTCTCGCTAATAACGGCGCACATTTTGAACATTTAATAAAATAATTTTCTTCAACTGAATAAAACTGAATAAACTGCTTATATTTAACACACATTTTTGCATCCTAATTGCCTATAACGTCTATTAACTTAATTTTTTTTGACATCGTTGGATAGCAGATCGTACGTCCTTTAAAATGATGTATCACACTATAGGGTAATCATTTGACATACCAAAGTTCGAGGCCGATATATTATGCATTATTACAAGACTTTTTGCACACTATTCGCTTGTACGTCAACCGATTTAATTTTTTTTTATACGGTTGGATAGACAATTTTATGCTGCTTACAATGATGTGTCACAAGGTGGGGGTTCCCATTTGACATATCAAAGTGAGGTTAGCTGGAGGTGAGGAGGTGATTGACAGACTTTTAACAAATGCAAAATTAAACTTCCCCCTGTATATCTAAATTGACGTGTTTTTTCTTTTTTTTTTAATTTAATAGGATGGTTCGTTTTGAAATGAAGGCACTGTATATATATATATATATATATATATATATATATATATATATATATATATAGTTGTGAAAGCGAAAATGAAAGAATGTGTATAATAAAATTAGTTTTTTTATTCAATATAAACTCCCTCGACTTCAACACACTTACTTCAACGATCCTCCAATAATTTTATACCATCTTTGTAATGATTTTCCGGAAACTCTGCAAAATAATGTTTCACGGCTGCAATAGCTTCTTCATTCGACGAAAAACGCTTTCCACGAAGAAATTGTTTCGAATTCCTGAAGAGGTAGTAGCGGGAGCCAAATCTGGTGAATACGGTGCGTGTTTAAGCAATTCGTACTTTAATTCTATCAATTTAACCACTGTCAAACCACTTGTGTGAGGACTTGCATTGTCTTGATGAAAAATGTTTTTTTTTCTTCTGTAAGCCGGGACTTTTTTTACGAACTTTCTTATCCAACTGGTCCAAGAGGTTGCAATAATATTCAGAGTTAATTGTTTTATATTTTTCAAGATAATCAATCAACAAAATCCCTTTTGAATTCCAAAAAACTGATGCCATAACCTTTTTTACCGATCGTTCTGACTTGACCTGCTTTGAAGCTGAACAATCAGCTTCAGTCCACTGTAAACGTTCTTGTTTCAGTTTAAGATCATGATGGTAGATCCAAGTCTCTTCTACAGTTACAAAACGACGCACAAAATCGGTTTTATTCTGCGTAAAAAAGCACCAAATTACGCTTACCAATTTGTTTTCGATTCAGTTTTTGTTAAATTGTTAACGAATGCGGCACTATCTTTCCAAATAGCTTTTTCATACGTAATTCTTCGTGTAAAATATAGAGTACTCATTCATCCCAGATGCCTATGGTATCAGCAATGTCACGCTTAGTCGCACTTGGATCTTTACAAACAATATCAGACTTGCTCAATAATTTCTGGTGTTGTTGCACTTTTTGGACGTCCACTACGTGGTTCATCTTCAACGCTTGTACGACCACGTTTAAACTCCAAAACCCATCGATGCACAGTTGGAAATGAAGGAGCAGATTCCTTTAACTCTTTCACCATTTTTATATGAATTTCTGTTGCTGATAAAACCAAAACAAAGAATTTTATCACTGCACGATATTCGGTTTTATCCATTGTATAAAAATCCACTGACACGTCAACTTCAAATGGCTTGTAAACAAAGAATGAATTGACGGATAGAAATAAAATTTTGTGTGTGTTCATATAGAAGATGAAATATTAAAATGGCGTATAAATTTTGATTCCTGTACTGGTTAATAGGTGTCGCTTTCAAAACTTTTCAACAAACCTGTTATATGTTAATAAATGCCGTTTTTTGCGATTTTGACTATGTTTCACCACTTTTAAAAATTTGAAAAAATTCATGGATATAGTTTGGCGTCTAAAAAACAACATATATTTTTTTCGGCCCTGCTATTGTCCTAGCTTTTATTTTATTGAATTAATAAATTTTCGAATACCCATAAAAATTTGAATTTCGGGCCAAAAATTTTTGTTAAAAATATATTGTTGTAAGCAATAAAAAAACCTACAAAATGAAAAAAAAAGAAGTTTTTATGATGATTAGAACCAAAGATATCGTCAAAAAACGAAAAAAGACGTTTTAATTTTTTTGAGGTTATGTGACGATAAAAGTGACTAAAAATTGTTTCGTGTGGGTACTTGTTGCTGTAAAACAACCAGGTGTTTTTTACTTTTTTTTTTATTATCGAGGGGGCAGTTTCGACCCTTTTAATCGGCTAGACCCTTTACCGTCAAAAGTCATTGTTATTGTTGTAAAATTGTTGATTACCATTTCTTTGAATTATATTTATTTTATAAAGGGTGTTTTTTATAGAGGTATAGAACTTTTAAATGGAATAAAACAAAGATGAATTTTTTAAATTGACACGAAATTTACTTTATTCGAAAGATAACCTTCTGGCATTATAATTTAAATATGACTTCTGGCATATGACTGCCACGGCTGGCTCGGACGTAGTCTAATCTGGAAGTCCAATTTTCGATGACTTTTTCCAACATTTGTGGCCGTATATCGGCAATAACGCGGCGAATGTTGTCCTCCAAGTGATCAATCGTTTCGGGCTTATCGGCGTAGACTAGCGACTTCACATATCCCCACAGAAAATAGTCCGGGTCCGAAACGTGAAACTATGCGGTTACCAAACGTTTCCTTCAATCAATCAATTGTGGCATGAGCTGTGTGACATGTTGCGCCGTCTTGTTGAAATCACAGCTCCTGCACATCATGGTTGTTCAATTGATGAACGAAAAAGTCAGTAATCATGGCTCTATAGCGGTCACCATTGACTGTAACGTTCTGACCAGCATCGTTTTTAAAGAAGTACGGACCAATGATTCCACCAGACCATCAAGCACACCAAACAGTCAGTTTTTTCTGGATGTAATGGTGTCTCAACATACACTTGAGGATTATCATCACTCCAAATACGGCAGTTTTGTTTATTGACGTATCCATTCAAACAAAAGTGAGCTTCATCGCTAAACAAAATTCGCTTATGAAAATCGGGATCAACGGCAATCTTGTTTTGGGCCCATTCACCGAATCTACGCCTTGCTAGGTGATCGTGTGGCTTCAATTCTTGCACGAGTTGGATTTTGTAAGTACGCAAACCAAGATCTTTCCGCAAAATCTTCCATAAAGTGAATGGACACATATCCAATTCCTGTGCACAATGGCGAATAGACTGACTCGGGTCTTCCTCTACGCTACGCTCTACAGCAGCAATGACTTCTTCTGTACGCACTGTACGACGTCTCTGTGGATGCGTATTATCATTTAGAGTAAACGTGGTGCGAAAACGTTCCATAGTTAATCGAATTAATTGCTCTGATGGACGATTATGTTGACCGTAAAATGGACGTAGTGCGCGATACGTATTTCGAACAGAACCATGATTTTCAAAATAAATTTGCACAATTTGGAAGCGTTGTTCAGGCGTCAGTCTATTCATGTTGAAATGCCAAACCAAACTAAACATAAATCACTTGACAGCTGACAAAATGGCCACCAGTTAAAAAAGTGTTGCCAACTTAAAGTTCTATACCTCTATAACAAACACCCTTTATTATTTAATAATCAAGTAATATAAACCAAGAAATCAGTCCGCTCTTGATTTCCCAAAAGAAAAAAAAATAATAAAAAAGAGTTTAAAAATTTGCTAAAAAAATAAAAATAAAGCAATTTTCCAATGAACATGGTAAAGTTTAAGAAATCAAATACAGGGTGATTCAAAAATCGATCACGAAACTTAAGGGGGTGATTCTACTTGACAAAATAAGGGTAGAGCTTCATATAATTTTTTTTCAAAATGTCATTCGTTTTCGAGTTACAAGCCGTCCAAGTTCATGTTTTTATTTTTTGTTTTTTGAATTACTCGCTTACAGGAAAACCGATTTGACTAATATTTGAAAGATAGGCTGTCTTCTGCGCTTCATCATTTTAGTAACAATTCACATTGATTGTTTGCCGCTAGAGGGCACTTTACCTACATTGAAAATTGTTTTTTTGTCATAATTTTTTAGTGTTGACAGCTACAGTAGTTTTTGGCATAATTTCTGAAAGACTGATGCCAGGCCTTTAAAAAAGGTGCTCTTTATTTACATCGCTAAACCCAACGGTTTAGACGTAAATCACCCTTAAAAATTAAGTGGTAAATTTACTTTTCTCATTTCATTACCACCAGCTACCAGGTAAATAGCTATCAAAGTATACTAGAGCTGTCAGTTTAACATCAAATAAATTCGCTTTTTAAACTATTTAATTTATAATCTTAAAATAACTAATAATGGCTAATCAGTAAATATTCATATTATGGATTATTGCGATATACATTTAATTGATAAAAATTAATGAAACAGTACTAAACAAACTAAAAAAGATTCTCAAAATGTCTCCCATTTTCTTCCATACATTTCCTAACACTCTTCAAAAAATGTCGCCTAACTCGATGAAAAATTTCTGGTGTTTCTTTAATAATTTGGCACTTTTCGATTATCCTGAAGCGAAGATCCTCGACGTTGATTACTGGAATATCGTACACCAATTGTTTCAAATGACCCCAAAAGAAAAAATCCATAGGATTAAGGTCTGGTGACCTCGCTGCCCATGCCAATGGTCCACTTCGTCCTATCCATCGCTCAGGATACGTTGCATTCAAATACTGTCGGACACGTATACTAAAGTGGGGCGGAGCTCCGTCTTGGAGGATCCACATGTTGGCCCTTACTTCCAATGGCACATCTTCCAGATACAATGGGAGACGATTTTGGATAAAATCTAAGTATACGTCACCAGTTAATGGGCCATCAAAGAAATGAGGACCAATAAGGTAATCTCCTATTATCCCTGCCCACACATTTAGTGAAAATCTACGCTGATGTTTCGTTTCTACCACATTGTTTGGGTTCTCGTAAGCATATGTGTGGATGTTGTGTAGATTTGTTATGCCATCACGAGTGAAACCAGCTTCGTCAGTGAATAATATGACGCCAATTAATCGATTATCGTGTTCATACTTAGCTAGGATCTGATTGCACATTTCCAACCGTCTCGGCCGATCATCGTCATAAAGAGCCTGCACCTTTTTTGAATGAAACGGGTAGAGTTGTTCTTCTCTTAGTATCCTCCATGAACTAGCCTGACAGAGCCGCACTTCATTCCCAATTTTTCTAGTACTAATACCTGGATTATCTTCAATAATTTCAAGCACTCTTTCTTCTTGTTGCACGTTTCTAGCAGTTCTAGGTCTTCCCCTATTTCCATTATAACTTTTAAAGGAACCACATTCCGCAAGCCTCCTGTGCACACTGGAAAATGTTTGAGCATGAGGGATATTTCTTTCCGGATAACTCTCCATATAATATCTTCTTGCCAACTCTGCATTACCATTTGCTTTTCCATAACAAAAATGGATATCACAATATTCGATATTTGAATATTGGTGATTAGCCATTATTAGTTATTTTAAGATTATAAATTAAATAGTTTAAAAAGCGAATTTATTTGATGTTAAACTGACAGCTCTAGTATACTTTGATAGCTATTTACCTGGTAGCTGGTGGTAATGAAATGAAAAAAGTAAATTTACCACTTAATTTTTAAGGGTGATTTACGTCTAAACCGTTGGGTTTAGCGATGTAAATAAAGAGCACCTTTTTTAAAGGCCTGGCATCAGTCTTTCAGAAATTATGCCAAAAACTACTGTAGCTGTCAACACTAAAAAATTATGACAAAAAAACAATTTTCAATGTAGGTAAAGTGCCCTCTAGCGGCAAACAATCAATGTGAATTGTTACTAAAATGATGAAGCGCAGAAGACTTAGCCTATCTTTCAAATATTAGTCAAATCGGTTTTCCTGTAAGCGAGTAATTCAAAAAACAAAAAATAAAAACTTGAACTTGAACGGCTTGTAACTCGAAAACGAATGACATTTTGAAAAAAAATTATATGAAGCTCTACCCTTATTTTGTCAAGTAGAATCACCCCCTTAAGTTTCGTGATCGATTTTTGAATCACCCTGTATATATGATTTTATATAGGAGTGTTTTGAATGATTTCCACCATACGCATTCCGTTTCAGTTGATTGATATCATTATTTCTTTATTTTCAAGTAATAATAATGATACCCTTGACTTCTTACAAAAGATTTCTTTTACATTACGGGGTTTCCCCCACATTTTCCCATTATTTATTACTTAATACGTAAAAATTTAGTTTTTTTTTGAATATGTGTTTACTGAACCAAAAATATTACCTGACCAGACATTTATTTCACTCAAATCATTTGGTATTTGAAAACAAACATAGTAGTACCATTACATTTTAAGAATTCTTTAGATTACAGGAAAAAATGGTAATTTTCTAGCTTTTATGTGGGTGTATTAAATTCTCGAAACGAGGTTAAAGAGAAATTATAACGCTTAAAAAAGAAAGTGGAAGAGAAAACAGGTAAATAGAGGAACTATTAGAAATAGCAGAAGAATATTATAAAGAGCTAGATGCATCGCAAATACCAAAACTCGACAATGTACCTGAAAATCGAAAAATAATTAACATAGGATTAGAAGAGACACGCAAAATAACCGAGGAGAAGATAATATACGCACATGAAGTGTGAAAAAGTACCAGGACAAGATGGCATCATCATAGAGTTGATAAAAAAGTTGAAATTACTATCATTCCTAAACTTAAAAAGGGTCGCAATTAAAAAAATGTTGAGAACCACTGGTATATGCAGGGTAATTCTTCGGGAACTTCCATCGATTGTGGGAAAATTATAACTAGGAAGAATTTGAAAATCTGATCCATATATATACAGGGTGAGTCAACGATTGGATGAAGTAGGTTTGTGCCTTTTCGGTGAAATTTACAAAGAAACTATATTTATTGTTTGATACAGTTTATTTTTACGCAGATTTTAAAAATATTTAGGACTCTACAGGGTGAGCCAAAAAACTAGGACAGCATAAAGTTGTATTTTTTTAAATAGAACACCCTATATACGAATCGTATTTTCGATTTAGCTTATAATTTTAAATATTTTTTATTAAGGGTTTACTATAACAAAACTTTATAGTTTTTGAGATAATTAAGTTTAAAGAAAAAAAGTCACATTTTCAAGCATCAATTCAATCCTAAATAACGTTTTCAATTTTGTGACAAATATATTCAAATTTGGAATTTAGCAAGGCCAAGGACAAATTAATATAATTTTTACCTAATATTTGCAATAAAAGCTACAGGGTGTTGAACACATCGGCTCAAATTTGAACAAGTTTAAATGAATAAATATCTTTTTTTTTAAATGGTACACCCTGTATATTTTCATGTTATTTAATAGAGTAATAAAAACCCTAAAAGTTTTGTTCAATATATCCTATACTTATTTATAATCGTTTTTGAGATATTTCAGTTTTTCTTATTTTCCATACTTTTTTACAGAAATAGTCTTCATTATCATAGTAGCCATGACAAAAACAATGTAAAAGAACATTTTTCTGTGTGTCAAATTTATAACCGCAATCGTTTCTTTTGGTTTTTATGTAGTGTAGTTTGGTTTTTTTTTGCATTCATCTTATATTGTAAAATGAATTTTCCAAAGAATGAGTTAATAGATATGATACCCATACTTTTCAAAACTTAATGCAAAGATTTGATTCTTCAGGGTACCTATTCTCGTTCTTGAGAGAACGATCACTTGATGGAAAGTGGGCGTGGTTCTCACGAAAAAGTATGAAACCGTTTTCGGGGTAGCTTTTCTCGTTCTCGGAAGAACGATCATCTTGATGGAAAGTGGCCGTGGTTCTCACGAAAAAGTAAGAAACCGTATTCTGAATACGTTTTCGTACTTTTTCGTGAGAACCACGCCCACTTTCCATCAATATGATCGTTCTCTCAAGAACGAGAATAGGTACCTTGGTACTGTTGATTATTCAAAACGTAAAGTGGTCAACAAACCAGTAACTAATGAAGAAAAAGAACTACAAGTATTGTTAAATGTTCAGGAAAATCCTTATATTGGTAGCCGTCAGTTAGCAGCATTATGTGAAACATCACAATCCACCGCTAATCGTACTACCAAGAAATATAGGTATCATCCATATCACATGGAATTACACCAAGAATTGCATGGACAGGATTTTGAAAGTCGTGTAAACTTTTGTCGTACAATAAATGCGGAGATTCAATTAAATCCAAATTTATTATGCAAGGTAATGTTTAGTGACGAAGCTACTTTTAGAAGTAACGGTGCCGTAAATAGACACAACATGCATTATTATGCCACAGAAAACCCATTTTGGATTAGAGAGGTGCAACATCAAAACCACTGGTCATTAAATGTTTGGTGTGGTATTCATCATAATCGAATTATTGGACCCCACTTTTTTAATGAACCACTAAATGGCCATAGTTACCTGAACTTTCTACAAGAAGAACTACCCCAACTGCTTCAAGGTCTCGATAGGGATGAGCTCGACAGTATGTGGTTCCAGCACGATGGTGCGCCTCTGCATTACCATCGTGAAGTTCGTGCGTTTTTGGACCAACAATATCCGCAAAAATGGATTGGACGTGGGGGTTTTATTGAGTGGCCACCAAGGTCTTGCGACATCACCCCATTAGATTTCTTCCTATGGGGTTATATTAAAAATAAGATGTATGTTAATCCACCAACAACAGTGGAAGATATGCGAAACAGGATTAGGGATACCTGTAGAACAATAACGCCACTAATTTTGTCCAGGGTCCGAGAAAATCTGCAAAAAAGACTAAATTTGTGCATTGCACAAGAGGGTCGTTTATTCGAACACTTATTAAAAAGAAATAATTAATCTCAGTATTTAATAGGTAATTTTTTTGTTTCAATTTAGTATAAAAGTAAATATGTATTTGCCTTGTCGTTATTGTTGTGTTAATTTTTTCACATTATGTTTAATTAAACTATTGCCGTTGTAATATAACGAATAATGTATTTCATCACATTTAACCACATTCTGTTTGTTTCTGTAGTTTCTTTTTATTATTTTACATGGCTACTATGATAATGAAGACTATTTCTGTAAAAAAGTATGGAAAATAAGAAAAACTGAAATATCTTAAAAACTATTATAAATAGGTATAGGATATATTGAACAAAACTTTTAGGGTTTTTATTACTCTATTAAATAACATGAAAATATACAGGGTGTACCATTTAAAAAAATATATATTTATTCATTTAAACTTGTTCAAATTTGAGCCGATGTGTTCAACACCCTGTAGCTTTTATTGCAAATATTAGATAAAAATTATGTTAACTTGTCCTTGGCCTTGCTAAATTCCAAATTTGAATATATTTATCACAAAATTGAAAACGTTATTTAGGATTGAATTGATGCTTGAAAATGTGACTTTTTTTCTTTAAACTTAATTATCTCAGAAAGTATAAAGTTTTGTTATAGTAAACCCTTAATAAAACAGATTTAAAATTATAAGCTAAATCGAAAATACGATTCGTATATAGGGTGTTCTATTTAAAAAAATACAACTTTATGCTGTCCTAGTTTTTTGGCTCACCCTGTAGAGTCCTAAATATTTTTAAAATCTGCGTAAAAATAAACTGTATCAAACAATAAATATAGTTTCTTTGTTAATTTCACCTAAAAGGCTCAAACCTACTTCATCCAATCGTTGACTCACCCTGTACAGTATGCAGTAAGTATGATGCATAAATAATGTTATTTGTTTATAACAAAATGAATGCATGATGGGCACATGGCATTATGATATTTGAGCTCCATTATTCGCGGTACATAGGTTTAAAACAGATCAAAACCGCTCCATTAGAAGCCGAGAAAATGAAAATTTTTTTTAGATATGTATTTTGAATTCAATTTTAAAATGAGAGCTCCCCACCCCTCTTTTTTTCATTTTCACGCACGTGGACGATATTCTTTTCATTTTTTATTAAAGTTCCCGATAACATAAACATTTAAATATTTGTATAAAAAAAGAACTCGGCAAGACAAAGTTTTGGGTTCAAGAATCAGGTCTGTATTGTTTATAGATTCACAGTAACAGGCTGTCAACTTTGACAGTTTGTATCTCGGAAACCAATTGACGGATTTGAAATTTTTTTTCACGAAAAGAAGCGTCTTTCCAAGTACTTTCAAACCATGTATTGCAAAAAAAAATCAATAAAAATCCGCCGAGATAATCTATTTGTTTATAAGCAAAAATATCAACAATGTCTTTAAACAATTCGCGAGGGCATCCAAATCATCCGATTTTGATTCTAAAAAAAGCGTTGGAAAACATGAGTTCCCTACTATATGTCGAAAATAAATTTAAATACGTTAACGTGATATTTTGGACTCAGACAAACTTGAAAAATGGTCAATTTTTGTAAACGAATTCGGATGGAAAAATTATTGTGCAAAAACTATTGATTCGATCCTAACGAGTTTTAGGGTGTTATTTTATCATGGCATAAAGTTTTCCTTGCTCTAATATGAAGGTCCTCAAAGAAATTTAAATGGTTGAAAAAAATTGATCAAAAAACTGCTATTTTTACCTTTTTTTTTAATTATTACTATTTTGCAATAAGGGAAATATATTTTGAGATTTCCGACCAACCTTATCTTATGGAAAATTTAATTACGAAACTTTTTTTTCCTCTTTAACTTTCCTCTAAAATTAACACGTTGAAAATTACACGAAAGAAAAGTTGAAAAAAAAAACGGTCTTTTTTCGTTAATTTTATATTTTCTTAAATAAAAACAATGTTGCCCAACTTTTTGAAATGACGTAGATAAGCCCTGGTCTATATAGAAAAAACTTATAGTTAAGTTTTGGTCCGGAAAAGTAATTTTCTTCTTCTTCTTCTTCTTATTTTTAGTATAGGACTTTGTCCTGTATTGACTGTCAATGCATCTCGTTTATTCTTGTTCCTGTGACACCGATGTCCAGCTCTCTTTCCATCTTTTAGGCGGTCGATCAGGAAGCCTTGAGGAGTTTGGTATTCCTTCTTTTGCAATTTTTGCCACTCGGTCGTCGGTCATCCTGTCGACATGATCCCTCCATGCTCTCCTTCTTCCTCTGCCCCATCTTACGACGTCCTGTATTTCACATCTTTTTCTGATTTCATCGTTTCTTAGTCTGTCGCGTAATGTATGATCCGTGATACTTCTTAGCGTTCTCATCTCAGTTGTCCGGAGTAGTCTTTTGGTTGCTGATGTGTCTGCTCTTGTTTCGATGGCATAAGTCATTATGGGTCGTATGCAGGTCTTATATATTCTGATCTTACTTTGTGTCGTCATATGTTTATTTCTCCATATAATATTACGTAGGTATCCTGACATTACGGCAGCTTTGGTTGTTTGTTCTTGAACTTCTGCTTTTAAGTTTCTATTGCTGGTGATGTTTGCTCCCAGGTATTTAAATGACATGACCTGTTCGATGCTTTGATTGTGTACAGCGAGCTTACATCTTCTTGGTTCTTTACTGATCGTGAGAGATTGGGTTTTTCCTATGGAGATTGTCATGTTAAATTTTTTAGCGGTCTTTTCAAACTTGTACAGGAGCCGTTGGAGGTTGTCTTCGTCTTCCGATCTCAGTACTGCATCATCGGCATAGGCTGTCTCCCTGCCTTATGCCGGTAGATATTGGAATGTGGTTCGATGTCTTGTTGCCTAATTTAATTTTCGTTGTATTTCTGCTGTTTAAGTCTTTAATTACTTCCAGGATGTTATGACATATGTAACGTAATTTTCGACATAAAAATTTAAATATGTCCAAAACGGTGAGACTTAAATATAGAATATTATACATAAAATATGTCTGAAATTTTATGTAGAAATCAAAAATGCAATAATATATAGGGTGTTCCATTTAAAATAAGCAAGTTGACATCTACTTCCGGTATAACCGGAAATGCCGCCATCTTGAAAGTATTTTAGCCGGCTGTCCCCCATGCACGTTAGTACACTATCAAATTTTCAGATTCTTCTTAATTATAGTTTTCTCACAATCGATCGATACAGTTCCCGGAGAACCACTCTGTATACCTGACTCAAAATTTAAATAATATTAAACTATACATTAAAAGAAAATTTTAATAAAAATAAAAGAACTACAAGTTTTTCTCAGAACCAACGACGCAGATACACGAATGTCCTCTTATCTGCATTAAGATTAATATTTTTCCACCGAGATTATCCTAATCCTAGATGGGTTATAAAAAATGAGACTATTTTATTTGGTAGTTGTTAAGGAATTAGTATTATAGTTCAGTTGAAACTTGGTGCGTTTTTAATGCGGAGAGAAGCAAATTTTTGTAAGTAAATTTTGTGTTGCACAGTGAAAACTTGTTTGTTATTAATAAACTTCAAAAAAGTGTTATATAATCAACGTTAATTTATGATCCATGGAAATTAGACTCAAAAAGAGCCGTTTTGGGAAAAAATGTAACTAGCGTTTTTATTGCTGAAAAGGGTATATTTTTGCATCACTAAAAACATACTTCGATGGAAATTCATACGGTCCATGGCTTACAAAATGGCGACCAAAAAATTGTCACTTTTTTCAGTTTTTCCAGTTTATCTGGAAAAATAAGGGTTGTATGAAAAAATTATTCAAACAAAAGTTGTAGATAATTGAAAAACCTATCGACTGATAGAATTAAAGTTATAGGTGGCGCCACTAGTTATCGAAATATATTTTTTTTTCTCGGAAAATTTCATTTTTTTTTTATTTATAATTAAATGATATTTATTAATTAACTATCGCTTCAGAATTCTAGGAAATGATAGATATTTTTGACCCACAAAAGTGTGTTTAATCCGAAATTTGCGAGTTGAATAGTTTCCGAGAAAATCGAGCTCAAAGTTGAAAATTCGATGTCGATTATTATCCTTCCTAATAAAGATACAGCAACCAGGTTGACAACAATTTGTTTGAAATGGCGTATATTTTCAAGATATATTTAAAAAAATTTTTTTTTTTGGTTTTCCGTCGAGAAAATTGCGAAAAAGAGTTTTTTGCATACCAAAAATTGCAATAATTTTTTTGTCAGTGTACTTACGATTATTCTAATACGTCTATTAGATTTAGATATATCATTTCTAAACCCTGGAAAAAAAAATGTTTTACGATAAAATTTACTTTTTTTTTTAAAAAAAAATCGCAACGTCGCGGTTTACAAATATTAAGGGTTGAAATTTACAGAAGACATTATTGAATACTTGTAGTTTATCGAGAAATTTTTCGGTTTCACGAAAAACATCCCTGTAAGATCTATGAACCTCTGAAAACTACCCAAAGAATGTATGTCACATTCAACGGTCCACCACGTGTTCAAATACTTTTTTAAAGTTAAAATCTGCGTGAACTTTCATTAAAACGCTTTTAACTGCAAAAAATGTTTGCAATAGTGCTGTTACAAATGTACAAACACTATAATATTTTTTCTTTCTAGTATGTCAAAACGTTTTATCACATTAACTCCAAAGCATACTACTCCGAAATGGCAGGTGTTACCAGAATGCCAGCTCCGAATCGGATACTGCCAAGAGCAGAAGACATCTGCGCCTTGCAACATAGCAACCCGCTGACTAGCTGTACCCGCGCTATTTGAATACCGTCGGATAGATTATGTGGGTAGTTTTCAGAAGTCCATAGATCTTACAAGGATGTTTTTCGTGAAACCGAAAAATTTCTCGATAAACTACAAGTATTCAATAATGTCTTCTGTAAATTTCAGCCCTTAATATTTTTAAACCGCGGCGTTGCATTTTTTTTTTTAAAAAAAGGTAAATTTTAACATAAAACAATTTTTTTTTCCAGAGATTGGAAATAATATATCTAAATCTAATAGACGTATTGAAATAATCGTAAGTACACTGACAAAAAAGTTATTGTAATTTTTCGAGAGCAAAAAACTGTTTTTCGCAATTTTCTCGACGGAAAATCACAAAAAAAATTTCTGAAAATAAATCTTAAAAATATACGTCACTTCAAACAAACTGCTGTCAACCTGGTTGCTGTATCTTTATTAGGAAGGATAATAATCGACATCAAATTTTCAAATTTGAGCTCGATTTTCTCGGAAACTATTCAACTCACAAATTTCGGATTAAACACACTTTTTTGGGTCAAAAATATCTATCATTTCCTACAATTCTGAAGCGATAGTTAATTAATAAATATCATTTAATTATAAATAAAAAAAATGGAATTTTCCGAGAAAAAAAATTATATTTCGATAACTAGTGGCGCCACCTATAACTTTAATTATATCAATCGATAGGTTTTTCACTTTTGTTTGAAATGTTTTTTCATACAACTCTTATTTTTCAAGATAAACTGGAAAAACTGAAAAAAGTGACCATTTTATGGCCGCCATTTTGTAAGCCATGGACCGTATGATTTTCTATCGAAGAATGTTTTTAGCGATGCCAAAATATACCTTTTTCAGCAATAAAATCGCTAGTTACATTTTTTTTTCCTACAAAAGTATAATTTCCATGGACTATTATGTCAAAATATGTTGTAACTTTTTTATATGGGTTCTGATTGATCGGCAGAAAGTTGGTACGCTTTTACACAAAAAGTATTCCTTGTATGAGTTTTTTGTAGCGTCACAAACCTCCCACTACTCAATTTTGCCCTGTTACAAAATCCTTTTACAAAAAAACGTAAAACTACTCGAAGGTTGCGTTATGCAAAAACAGTATAATATGTAATACTAGCGACCCGCCCCGGCTTCGCACGGGTGCAATGCTGATACTAAATACACTACAGAAAAACTGTGACTATTTATTTTATTTTTACAACAATTATTACATCGGCCTCCGACGCGCTATTTATAGGCACGCTGCCGCCGCCCCGGTCGGCCAGTACCGCCGCAAGCGCTACTTCCCGCAATTTTAAATCTGTAATATCTTCGAAAATATTCATTTAAATCTTGTGCTGTAAAGGACCATATAGATCTATATTAAATCAACAATGTATTTAAGCTATTTAATTGGATAAGGATTAATGCTGTATTGGTTAAAATCGCTTCAAAATTTGCCATTATTTGTCGTAAAAAGTAAATGACAAAAAAATGTTATTGTGGGATATCCATGAGAGATAGACATATACCATCGCGGAGTTTTCTGTAGACCTTTTCAATGTGTACAAATAATTAGTACATTATTTTGATAAATCTCGTAGGGTTCAGCCTGCGTTTGCAATGTAAGCGGAAAAAAATATGATAATTAACGACATCACATTAGAAACCTCAAAAATAACAGTATTCCTCCACTATTTAATGGATGTTATTATACATATAAACCTTCCTCTTAAATCACTCTATCTATTGAAAAAAACCGCATCAAAATCCGGTGCGTAGTTTTAAAGATTTAAGCATACAAAGGGACATAGGGACAGAGAAAGCGACTTTGTTTTATACTATGTAGTGATATAATTGAATATTTGTATGATTTTTTCTATGATTTTTTTTGTGAAAATTTTGTTAATAAACAAATTAATATTTAATATGACTAAACAAATTGCTACTATCATAAAACCGAACAAAACAACATCAATATTATAAATATTACTTGTGTTGCATTAGTTTCCTTGAAGCGCCAATGAATAATGCGCCTGAACTATGGCAACCCGCCGACAGTGGCCTGCAGCAGCTATTTTCGATTAGATTTGGTCCAATTTTTGAAGGTTCACAGAATGTATGGAAGTGTATTTCTTGGATCCAAAAAAATCACGGGTAAAGTACAAGTATTAAAAAGCATCTTCTACAAATTTGAGCCCTTAATATTCATTTGCTACGCCATTATGAATTTTTGAAAAAAAAAAACGTTTTTTTTATCCAAAATTAAATTTTTTTTTGAGATCGGAAATGAGACATCTAAATCCAATGCACGCATTAAAAAAAATTTTATCTCCATCCGGTGAAAAGTTAAATTTCCATGGACTATTATGTCAAAATATGTTTTAACTTTTTTATATGGGTTCCGATTGATCAGCAGAAAGTTGGTACGCTTTTACACAAACCTCCCACTACTCAATTTTGCCCCGTTACAAAATCCTTTTACAAAAAAACGTAAAACTACTCGAAGGTTGCGTTATGCAAAACCAGAAAAAAAATCTACTTAATAAATTGAATTAATGAACAATTTATTTAGAAGAATTATTATTTTTGTCGTACTATAATTAACCAATTAGCAATTAAAGTAATTATTGTGGTTATTTTTGTAATTATGAGTTAGTTGGATTAAAAAAGAAACAATAAAACAATCCTTTTCATTATCCAGTGAGCATAAAAAATCTTGCTTGCTAACAAAATTATTTTCAAATCATAGTTCACTCCATGGAAAATAGACTTTCGTCAGTAACAAAAATGTTTTTTTTTGCTGGAATGTGTTCATTTCGGCATCTTATAAAACATATCTCGATGGTAACTCTGAAAGACGTGCGTAAAAAAAATGGCGGACCAAAAATGTCATCCTCAGGGAAAAAGCAACCTACAGTGAAATACTCCAGAACTGTAGAAACAACCACATTGAACTAGATTATCCCAAGAGCATACCAGAAGGAGTAAAAATATACACAAAAGATGCCGAAGCACACAAACAGCTGCGTAAACTCCTGGAAGATTCCAGAAAACCCTTCCATACTTACAATCCCGAGGACGAGAAACCACTGCACATAATCCTGAGAGGAGTCATCGAGTCAATCACTGAGACCGAGATCATCAGCGATCTGCACGCAAAAGGCTTTCATCCCCTAAAAATCATCCGATGGCATCACAAAGGCAAGAAACCCATGCCCATGGTGCTTGCCGTCATGCCGAAGAATGAAAGTCACATCCTTCACATCGGGGAAATAATGGGAAACCAGAAATACAACGAAAGAGGTTCAAGATGTTCCAGTGCTACAACTGCCAGCAGTTCGGGCATGCAGCACAAAACTGCAGAGCCAGTGCACGCTGTGTAAGTTGCAGCAGTGACCATCACTGGTCAGAATGCCAAAAATCAAAGGAGGAACCACCCAAATGCGCCAACTGTGGAGGAGCACATCCTGCATCCTACAGGAAATGCCCCAACAGACCACAACACACAAATCAGGATCGCAACCCCTCAAACCCAGGACACGGGGTGCACCACCTCGGGACACCTTCCACAAACACAGAGTTCGACGACAAAGTACACATGATCATGCAACACATGATGACCCAGTTCCAAGCCACCTTAAAAGACATGTGGAGAGAGACCCAGGCTTAAGGAGGTCACAGGAACTAAACAGAATCAGGACCCAGGCAACAACTCACAGACGAATAGGAACAAACGTTCACCAGAAGAAGGACACTCACCAGAGGGAACTCCATTATATTATATTTAGATTAAGTTCATAATTAGTTAAGCCTCATATATGATCTGTACATTAAATAGAAGTTTATAGTCTTTTGTACTGACTTAGAAGCTAATAAAGAAATTGGAAATTGGACCAAAAATGGTCACGATTTTTTGAGTTTATCTCCAAAACTAAAAGTTGGATCGAAAAATGTTTCAAACAAAAGTTGTAGAGAATTAAAAAACTTATCGACTCATATAATATAAGTTATAGGTGGCGTCACTAGTTATCGAGATATTTTTTTTTGACAAAATTTACGGTTTTTGTTTTTTAAAAAAAGACATTTATTAACAAACTACCGATTTAAAATTTAACATAAATATAGGTATTATCATTCTAAAAAAGTATGTCAAACCCAGAATTTGTGAGTTTTTTATTTTTCGAGAAATTCGATGTCAAAGTTGAAAATTCAACCCCAATTTTCCGCTTTCCTAATTAAGATACAATGCTCAATTTTAATGGAAATTGTTTGTATTTTTTGTATATTTTGTAGATCTATTAAAAATTTTTTTTTTCAATCGTGGGCCGAGAAATTTTGCAAAAAACATTTTTTGCACCAAAAAAATTGCGATAACTTTTCACCAGAAGGAGATAAATTTTTTTTAATGCATGCATTGGATTTAGATGTATCATTTCCGATCTCGAAAAAAAAATTAATTTTGAATGAAAAAAAACTTTTTTTTTCAAAAATTCATAATGGCGTGGCAAATGAATATTAAGGGCTCAAATTTGCAGAAGATGCTTTTTAATACTTGTACTTTACCTGCGAATTTTTTGGATCCAAGAAATACACTTCCATACGTTCTGTGAACCTTCGAAAATTGGGCCGATTTATCATTTTTTTTAAACTGATGTACCGCAAATAATGGAGTCAAATATCATAATGCCATGTGCCTATCATGCATTCATTTTGTTATAAACACATGACGTTATTTATACATCATACTTACAGCATACTGCACCCTACAGTATTGGACTTTCCAAGCGAATCTTTATTTATTAATATAATTAAGTATACTATAACGATATTTAGTTACTTTAATTAGCAAAATTGTTTAAACAATCATTATTTAAAGAAATTGAAAAAATTAGTTTATTCGTAAAATACAGATAAAAATAAAATAGTTATTCTTTATAAATCATGTTCTAAAAGTTCAATAAAACACTCTTAACACTAAATATTATATTACAAACTTTACAGAGTGCAGAAAAACGTTATTTGACATATATATATATATATATATATATATATATATATATATATATATATATATATATATATATATATATGTCAAGTGTGACCGAAACGTCAATAAATATGCATAATAAATAAAACATATGCAGTTTAAATAATAAAACGGATTTTACCCCCAAGAAAACCAAAAATTTGAAAATATATACGAAAAAGAAAATCCAAGAAAAGTATAAGAAAATATATACAAATAGGAAAATCCAAGAAAAGTATATATATATATATATATATATATATATATATATATATATATATACAGGGTGTCCAAGATAAGGATCCTAACCATGGGGATCTCGGAAACAGTTGGAGATACGAGGTCGGTTAAATTAGAGAAAAGTTGCGCAATTTAGTGCTAAATTAAACGCAATTTAAAAATTTTAAAAATTCAAAATACTTCCGGAGATTTCCGGAAAAAAAAGAATTTTGGCAAAATCGTTTTTAATTTTTGTAGGCTTTATTTAAAGAGATATCAAAAAATAAAAGGTAGATTCTTCTTGCCACTTTTTATTTTTTATAATTTGGTCTAAACAAAATTTAAATCCGACGTTTCGTTTCTGAGATACCATCATGAACTTTCATTTTTTATATGGAACAAAAAAAAGTATCCCATGTATTTGATAGCATTTTTTATTACAAATTCAACGGTGTATCACAGTTGCATATCAAGTGTGTAGTTCATTGGCTTTTATAAAACTGATATACCTTTCTCTCTCGCTCTCATGGAGCTCTTATGGAAAGTACTTGAACTACGTATTCGATATGCAAGGGTGATACATCGTTGAATTTGTAATAAAAAATGCTATCAAATACATGGGATACTTTTTTTTGTTCCATATAAAAAATGAAAGTTCATGATGGTATCTCAGAAACGAAACGTCGGATTTAAATTTTGTTTAGACCATATTATAAAAAATAAAAAGTGGCAATGAGAATCTACCTTTTATTTTCTGATATATCTTTAAATAAAGCCTGCAAAAATTAAAAACGATTTTGCCAAATTTCGTTTTTTTCCGGAAATCTCCGGAAGTGTTTGAAATTTTTAAATTTTTTTAACTGCGTTTAATTTAGCGCTAAATTGCGCAACTTTTCTCTAATTTAACCGACCTCGTATCTCCAACTGTTTCCGAGATCCCCATGCTTAGGATCCTTATCTTGGACACCCTATATATATATATATATATATATATATATATATATATATATATATATATATATATATATATATATATATATATATGGTCAAGAAATACACTTCCGTATAATCTGTGAACCTTCTAAAATTGGGCCGAATCTAATCGAAAGTAGCTGCTGCAGGCGGGTTGCCATCGTCAAGGCGCATTATTCATTGGCGCTTCAAGGAAACTTATGCATCACGAGTAATATTTATAATTTTGATGTTTTATTAATTTATATGAGAGAAACAATTTGTTTAGTAATATTAATTATTAATTTGTTTATTAACAAAATTTTTACAAAAAATTATATTGAAAATCATACAAATATTCAATTATATATTACATATTCTACTGTTTTTTCTTTTATTATTATATAACAGTTTATTAACAAAATTTTTACAAAAAATTATAGAGAAAATCATACAAATATTCAATTATATATTACATATTATACTGTTTTTTTCCCTTATATTATTATACGTCTGCTTCTAGCGCGCCAAAAATACGAAAATAATTAGCAACCAATGATATTAATTTGTCCTAATACAAACTTATAAAATTAAAGAGCATAGTTTTGTTAATAAACTATTAATGTATTATTAAATATTTATATGATTTGCTTATAGAAATTTTCGTTAAAATATTTTTAATAAACTAAAGGTTTAGGTAATAATAATATAAAGGAAAAAAAAACAGTATAATATGTAGTATATAACTGAATATTTGTATGATTTTTTTTATAATTTTTTGTAAAAATTTTGTTAATAAACAAATTAATAATTAATATGACTAAAATTGTTACCATCATATAAATGAATAAAACAACAACAATATTATAAATACTACTTGTGATGCATAAGTTTCCTTGAAACGCCGATGGATAATGCATCTGAACTATGGCAACCCGCCGACAGCGGCCTGCAGCAGATATTTTCGATTAGATTCGGCCCAATTTTCGAAGGTTCACAGAACGTATGGAGGTGTATTTCTTGGATCCAAAAAATTCACGGTTAAAGTACAAGTATTAAAAAGCATCTTTTGCAAATTTGAGCCCTTAATATTCATTTGCCACTCCATTATAAATTTTTGAAAAAAAAAACGTTTTTTTCATCCGAAATTAATTTTTTTTTTGAGATCGGAAATGAGACATCTAAATCCAATGCACGCATTAAAAAAATTTTATCTCCATCCGGTGAAAAGTTATCGCAATTTTTTTGGTGTAAAAATTGGTTTTTGCAAAATTTCTCGGCCCAAGATTGAATTTTTTTTTTAAATAGATCTTCAAAATATAAAACGATACGAACAATTTCCATTAAAATTGAGCATTGTATCTTAATTAGGAATTCCGAAAATTGAGATTGAATTTTCAACTTTGTCATCGAATTTCTCGGAAAATAAAAAACTCACAGATTCCGAGTTTGACATACTTTTTTAGAATGATAATACCTATATTTATGCTAAATTTTAAATCCGTAGTTTGTTAATATATGTTTTTTTTTTAAACAAAAACCGTAAATTTTGTCAAAAAAATATATCTCGATAACTAGTGGCGCCACCTATAACTTATATTATATGAATCGATAGGCTTTTTAATTCTCTACAACTTTTGTTTAAAACATTTTTCCATGCAACTTCTACTTTTTGAGATAAACTCAAAAAACCAAAAATCATGACCATTTTTGGTCCGCCATTTTTTTGCACAGGTCTTTCAGAGTTACCATCGAAATATGTTTTATAGGATGCCGAAATTAACACATTCCAGCAAAAAAACAATGTTACATTTTTATTAACAAAACACCTCTTTTTTTAAATCTAATTTCCATGGAGTAATACAGACAGACAGAAAAACAGATAGCGTGAGCTTTTAAAATAAATATATTAGGAATAATTGATTCATATTAAAACGTTGTTTACTTCATCGATCATCGGTTCTTGAATAAAGAAAACGCACATATCGTCACATCTCATAAAAAAATTAAGTAGTAAAAACTTTATCCGAGTACACTAACTTTCGGTGGCGTCATAAAAACCTTGTAGTATGTTATTTTTAACACGCATATAAAGAACAATACGGGGTGATCAAAAAAGTTTTTATTTACACACATTAAGGTGAATTTAAAAGATACTTTACAATCAATAACAAAAGAGTGCAGTTAGATAAAGCAAGATCGTGTAATTAGTTGGAGTGACGTTTTCAAGTGATATTCACTTGAAAAAGGCTTGAGATAACTACTAATGTTTATTTAAAGTTATTTGAAACTAAATAAATGTTTGAAGTCTAGAAATATATGCATTAAATTTGTTATAAAATAATTTTACCCTCTTTGGCTGTTACATCCTAGCGACAAAACATAATTTTGCATCGGAAAATCGGCAGCGTCGCATATTCCACACCTAACTTGGTCAATACTCGTCAAATTTATGCTCTGAGAAAAATTGAACCAGAAAAATGATGTTTTGTGTACAACGGTTTATAAAAAAAAGTCAAAGGTTTAATTGAGTGTCCTCAGAGTATGGTTTTGGGAGTTTAAGTTTTTAAAAAAGACATCAATGTTAATCCGCTGCCGCTTGGTATGTGGTTTTAGGAGCATGGAATTTTTTCAGTCCCCCTGGCATTTATTCTGCCGGGGCTCTCGATTTCTACCCTTGTCTGTTTCAAGTATAAAACTCAGTAGTGCGCGTGCACGCAAGCACAGGCATTAAGGTCATTAACACTGACTCGCTGAGAACTGATGAGTAACGAGACGAACCGCACTTGAAAATGCCAAATGAGATTTTGGAGAAACGTCGTGAAAACGATTTCTTGCACGAACAGATTGAAACCCGGAATAACCAAACCATTCATTCCACCATCCTTGAAAACCTACGACATTATATATATATATATATATATATATATATATATATATATATATATATATATATATATATATATATATATTGCCACAGACCTGTTTTTTTCGAGCAAGCCGCCCTACGAACTTATACCATTTGAGACTGCATTCAGAACTCTGCGCGAGTTACGTAATAGAAAGAGACAAAGCGAGTAGCAGTATGTGCAGTCTCTATCGCTTCAAACGTATAGTGATAACACGAACTTGACATATAACACCAAAGGGCTATTCTTTTGAGTCATTATTACTTTTAGTTCTATCACTTGAAGTAATCCTGATCACTTCGACCCAATGACAAGTAAATGCATATTCAAAAGAACATGAAGTTATCATTACACTTTTTTCACTTTGATCAATTGAAAATTACTCTAAAGAATACAGCTCAAGTTCGTGGGTAATAAGGATGAGAGAGCAAAAACTAAAGTTCGGATTAAGAGAGACAGCATATAATGTAATTTTGGGTTTTCTATTTTTCCGATATGTAGATAATACTTGCGAAGCACTCAACATTGCCTCCAGTAATTTACGTTCAAAAGGTTGAAATAAATCAATCGATCCCCCGACATTAACTTATGTTAAATAGAAACCAAGACGTTTGAAAAAAATCACAAAAAAACTTATCTTCAACTTGCTTTTCTTAAACGTACAATAAAGATATAGACAACCACATAAACCTTACAAGAAAGGCCACCTATACTACAATAGCCAAATTTGTCACTAAATTACAGGTACTGTTCTTACAGAATTTATTAACCTTGACTGTCTATCATATACAAATGTATATGCTGTCTATCTACTTCTTTACTAACTAATTATTAGATACATAACATAACTTTAAAATATTTGATTGTTTGAAAAATTTCGTATGTGAAAATCATTTAAAAAAAAATGATTGCTTCTTCTCCTTCTCATTCTCTTTCGGTGCTTGGATTGGTCAACATATTTACCTCAGAAGAGGTCTTAGCTTCCAGTGCCTAGGAATATTTTGTTAAATGTTCGTTAGGTAGGCAACTAAGGTTACGTTAATAAAATTACTACCGCCATCTATAACAGAATGGCCAAACTTCAATTCTATCGAAAATCCCTCGCGCCAACTATGGTTTTCTGTGTTGCCGTGGCAAAAATATTAAAACGCACGAGATTTCACCACGGATTTCTTAAAATAAAATGGATAACAGATTGTAATGGAGCTGTCAAACGAAAAATTCCGGAGTATGCTTGGCGCCATATTGGGGAAAGTAGCACGTCAAATTAACTGTCAAAAATCAAAAAAATACTGTCATTGTTGTGAGGTTATTGTTGTCATTAAAATCTTTGTTTTTTCCCTGGATTAAATTTATTTTATGTGACTTAACAACCAAGTAATACGCACCAAGGCATCAGTCAAATATTTAGGTGTAAATATAGACCACAAAATTATTTTGATTTGGCACTTTAGAACTGTTAAACAAAAATGTATACAAAGGGCAAAATACCTTAGGAGTCTAATATACAAAGAAAAAGGCATATCAAGAAAAACAACTCATATATACAAAGCAATATACCGACTTTAATTGGAATACATGCTTCCTACATAGAGTAATTGCAGTGATAGAGGAAGTGTATACGACCAGGGACCGAAACCATAGGCCAGCCAGAAGACCTCCATTCAAAAAGCTTCAAATATCTTACAAATTGTTACTTTTCAAATTTTTTATAAGTTGTGTTGATGAAAACAATTATGTTACACTAAACTGTTTAAAAGTAAGATACTGTTATGGACATATGGACACAAGTGTTTATGTTAAATCCATAATTAGAACTAGCCGTAGGAAAACATTTTTTAAACAGCACGCTCATACTATTGATATATGAACAGAATATAGTGTAATAATTTTGTATGTCTATAATCTCAAATTTACTTGAAATTTGCGAGACATTCAACTTTCAAAGGATATTTTAATTAAAAACTAGAAAATACTGAAAATAACGGGGTACCACCTAATTAATATTTCAACTGTTTTTTCAAAAAATAAAACCTTCTGAAGAAACGGTTCGTCAACATATCCCTTTTTTTAATGACTAGTTAGTTTTAACAGCCAAATATATAAAAAAAAATTTAATCTATTTTTACGACAGACCAATAGAATCGCAGACATCATCAGATTACAATCGATTGATATAAATTGGACCAGTTGGGTGAGGTTATAACGTAATACTGTCATTTTATCTCTTTCTACCGTTCGTCTCGTTTAACTACTTATGTCGATGAAATTTTGGAAAGGTATGCAAATTACTTCAAACCTTGTCAGCTGGAGATAAACGATTACGTTTAGTCGGTATAATTTTTCAGTGGCGACAGCGTATTCACTGTTATTATAACTTCACTTTCCCCAAAATGGTGCCTAGCATGGTCCGCACATTTTCTGTTTATTAGACGAGCAGTACAGTTACTTTAATATGTGCGTGGATTTTATAAAGAGGAGCGAGATAGTGAATCAGGAAGAAAAAGAGCGAGATTTGTTTATAGCGTTAAACAGCAATAAAAACATCACATTTTCGCATTGTTCTTATAGAACAGAAAAAAAAATCAAGTCTGGTGACTTTACCGGCCATCACCAGACTAAAAAAAATCGGTATCATCACGATTTATTATTGTTTACAATAAAGACCACTCTGTAGATCTATTATTATGTCATTATTAATTAAATTAACAATGACCTTACATAATGCTTTGTTATTATTTTTATTATGCACAACTTATACGACTTAACAAAGGTCATCTTTTACATTCCATTTTTCAGATAAAAAAATCTCTCCTTCAGATATTATCTCGATAAAAAAAAAGGGAAAATCAAACGATGTCAAATCTGCTGACCTCATCAGCCATGAGTACGTGTGTAAAATATCCGATTTGTATTTTTTTGTGATGAGTTGATAGAAATCTTAAAAAGCGCGATTTGTTTTCAGATAAATGGTCTCTCCTTCAGATGAACGTGCCAAAACCATTAGGATGGACAACCTGGGCTTTCAGGATCCCCACGTTAATTCCCGGAAGCTCGGGAGGTCAGTTAGCGTCAATGCAGAAGTTGATAGTTATCCTTTGTACAAAACATATGCGAGTTCGACTATTTCTAGATGGAGAAGGTAATTTTCATAATAAAAAAGTGAATCGGTTCGTTTTTTAAAGCATAAATTTGTAGGTCGCACGTAGATCCTGAAGCAATGCTCGAAGAGGAATATCCCTCAGAGGATTTCGAGTACATGGAGTGTGGTCCCAGTCCCCCCGCCGATCATACCCCCAACATTTACGAAAGTGTCGAGGATTTTTCAACCAGCGAACTCACCGTGCAAATATGTTGCGAAACCATTAAAAATAATCTGATAGAACACATGAAACTATCTTCAGGTATGTCAACAGCTCACGGGCACACCGATCTGAACCTCTGCTAGACCTCTTTTTCTCTTCTTTTTAGGAAGACATCATTATTTGGATGATATCGAAAACAAAAAGATAGTCCGAGACAATCTTGATGAGTCCTTTAAGGGAGCTAACAAAATCGAGATCAGTATCTGCCTACTATGGGCTGCTTTCTTGAAACGATGGGATTTACTTGATGGGCTGATTAAATTAGGTGCTAAAACCGGGTAAGTACACAAAGCGGAAACGGAGGAATTGCGTAAGGCATTTGACAAAATCGTAATATAATCTTCTAGATACTACGAACCGAATCAAGGTCTTGCCGCTCTCCATTTAGCAGCTTTCAGTGGCTGTATCCCCGGCACCCAGTTCCTCATAGCTCAAGGATACGATGTTAACGCAATCTACAAGTGTTACAGCCCCTTACACTGCGCTGCCTTCGGCGATAGTCCCGAGACTGCAATGATATTGCTGAACAATGGTGCTAGAGTCCAAGCTGTAACCAACAGTCCCACTTACAATAACGAGAGTGTGCTGCATTGTGCTGTGAGAGCTAATGCTATAGCTTGTGTAAGGCTGTTCACGGTTGAAGGTAATGACTACCAGCTTTAGATATATCGTAAAAACAAAATATATACGTTTTTGTTTCAGGTGCTGATGTAGGACAAGTGGAATTCTCAGGTATGTCACCTATCCACCTTGCAGCAGAACTGGGACATGCTCAGTGCTTAAAAATAATGTTAGAAACCAAAGGAATAAATGTTAACGCTAGAACCAAGGAAAAAGAGCAAACCCCCATCCATCTGGCTGCAGAGGGTGGGTACGTAGAGTGTATTGATATTCTCTTGGATAAAGGAGCAGATGCAAATGTAAAAAATCACAGGTAAGAAGGTACGGAGGTAATAGATGCCTCTTTACATATTGTTTTCACTTATTTTTAGGGCACAAACTCCTTTACATTTGGCAGCAAGAGCGCAGTCGTGCGACAGCGTAGAATTGCTATTAAAGAAAGGAAACGCGGACCCCAACATACCCGACTGTGATAAAAGAATATCGCTACACGCCGCTGTGGGAAAAGCAGCTAGGTCTTATGATATAATCGAAATATTAGTGAGGTAAGAACTAAAGTAAGGATGTCCATTCGTTGCCTGCTGCTCAATGTTGAACAATTTAAATTAAAATACCAAATAATATAATTTAAAAATACATAGTTTATACAGGGTGTCTCAAAAGAAAGTTCACATTTAAAAAATCGATTTAAAAAAAGTCAGGACTTTATTGAAAAAATGTTTATTACATATTAAAATGCATTGTTTGGGAATTTATTTTTTAAAAATGATATCGTCCAAATGTAATCCGTTGCGCTCACGGCATTCATTTAATCGAGCACTAAAATTGCCCATGACGGCTCGGCAGGTATTCTCCGTGATGTCTGCCATTTCGTTGCGGATATTTTCTTTTAATTGTGCCAGAGAAGTCGGTTTGTTGGCGTAAACTTTTGATTTGACATAACCCCATAGGAAAAAGTCCATAGGTAATAAATCAGGACTGCGTGGAGGCCAACTTATGTCACCTTTCTTTGAGATCAATTTGCCAGGAAAAATTTCACGCACTCGTGGCAGAGACATGTTGGACGTGTGTGAAGTTGCTCTGTCTTGCTGGAACCATGTTCTTTGGTTACAGCCAGGAAAATTTTGCAGTTCAGGCACGAAGAAGTCGTCTAACATCTCCACATACCGCTCTAAAGTCACTGTTACTGTGCGTTCCCTTTCATCTTCAAAAAAGTACGGGCCGATAATTCCTCGCGCCGACATCGCAGCCCATAGAGTCACTTTCGGCGAATGTAGAGATTTCTGATGTTTGTGTTTTGGATTGTTTGCACTCCAATAGCAGCAATTTTGCATGTTTACATGACCATTAAGATGAAAATGGGCTTCATCCGAAAAGAAGATGTTGGTAAACGTTGAAAAGCGTTCAGTCATCTGGTTTACGAAGTCAAGCCTCTGACCAGCATCCTGAGGCTTCAATTCTTGCATCAACTGAATTTTATAGGGGTTCAACTTTAAATCTTTGTGTAAAATGCGGAATAATGATGACCTATGCACATTTAAAGCAACAGCACGCTTACGAATCGAAACGTTTGGGTCGTCACGAACAGACTGAGTAACACTCTCTACGTTTTCGACCGCTCTCGAAGACCTCGGACGCCCGGATTTTGGTTTATCTAGTGTTGAACCGGTCTCTTCAAACTTCTGGACCCATTTTCCAATAAGCCGAGCGCTTGGCGCATCATTTAAGTGACGAATATGTCGAAAATTGCAGAATTTTCTACGCGCTACAGTCGCCGAATTACCGTTTTTGTAAAACTCACGTACGCACAAAGCACGATCCGCTCCCGAGAAACGTTCCATAGCGACTAAATTCCCAAGAGCCAGGCTACCGATTGGCATAACCCCCGCGCCGCTCGGAATAGTTGCGTTCACGCAATAAGCAAAACAAATGTGTACTTTCTTTTGAGACACCCTGTACAATGCATTGAAATAGAAAATGTTATATAAAAAAAAATAATTAAATATGAAACTTCATAAATCAGCCGCTCGTGACTAGCCGAATTGCCTCCATCTATTGCCAAATTTTAAAAATTTTCCAGAGATTATTTTCCTAGAAATTGATAATAATCAATTTGTATTACTTCCGAATATTAAGGTGTCAAAGTTTTCATATTAAACGTATTCGAAGATCCGAAGTGCGCGCTCATTCAACGTTGCCAAACGTTTCGATTCCATTTTGATACAGGTTAATCTTAAATTTTATGTAATTTTTTTTTATTACTATCTCAGTAAACCCCACGATAAACTAATTATTTATTGAAAAAAAAAATAAATAAATCGTTATGTTTCAAAAACCTAATTTTTAATTTTCTTTAAATCTCATCTAATCGACAAATGGTTGTATAATTCAAAGAAAAGTGCCAAGATCCTGATTTCCCATAAGACGAATCTTTACATTTTCGAAAATTTAATCGGCAAAAATTTGCACAGTAAAGTTAATCTATATTCCACTATACCATAGATAACAAAATTTTCATTTGATTTAATATTTTTTGACTAAAATATGGTTGTCGGACTGGCATTGTCTCCAGAGGATTCCCAACAAATTCACTGACGAAGTTTCTTTTAAAAATCATACAACCTTTAGAAGGTAAGACGAACACATATGTTAAAAAATTCTACACATTTCGCGACCATTACTAGTAGCATCAATCTAGAACCAGACGACAGACTAATAAGCTTTGAAGTGGAAAGTCTGTATACTAATGTACCATTAGGGGAATCACTAGACATAATCAAAACTAAACTTTCAAATGATACTACTTTATCAGATCGAACCACGTTACCACTGCACGGGGTGATGGACCTTCTGGAGTGTTGCCTGCGTAGTGCTTACTTTCAAGTAAAGGACAGGTTCTACGCTTCCGATGGGTTCTTCACTCTCTCCAGTCGTCGCCAATATATATATATATATATATATATATATATATATATATATATATATATATATATATATATATATATATATGGAATGGTTCGAAACTCATGCCGTAGAAACGGCAACAGTAAAACTGAAAGTCTGGTTGAGATATGTCGATGATATCTTCATCGTATGGAAGGACAATGATCAAGAACGTAATCATATCTTGAAACATCTAAATACCATTCGACCTACAATTAAGTTTACCATGGAAAAAGAGGTAAATGATCAATTGCCCTTCCTAGATGTAATGGTGAACGTTCAAACGAAACTATTAAAACTTCAGTATACAGAAAGCCAACATATACTGGACAATATCTTAATCATAGTTCTAATCATTCTGTTGTAACAAAAGGGGGAATTATACGCAACCTCTATAATCGCGCTATATCTATATGCAATAATGCCGATTCATTGGAAAAAGAGGTAGCAAATATTAAATCTGATTTACAACAGAATGGTTATCCTTTAAAACTAATTGACGATGTTATAAATAACTTTAGAACAACGAACACTGGACAGCAAGAAACACATTTCTTCTTCACAATTCCGTACATTAAGGGAACTTCGGAGAAAATAAAACGAATTACCAGTGGTTATAATATAAAAACAGCCTTTAAATCTGGAAATACACTTAGAGCTCATTTAACAAAAACAAAACCAAAAACGACTTTGCGCTTCAATGAACACAGTCCCTATATAAGCTCGTATGTCTTAAGGCAAAACATTCAGTATATACTTGATAACGATTAGGGATACAACCTAATCGAAACGTCGGAAAAATAAGTGAAAATAAAGACTGCAAGTTCGACAGCCACATTTTAGTCAAACTTC
Organism: Diaprepes abbreviatus; assembly: GCA_034092305.1. NCBI lineage: Eukaryota > Metazoa > Arthropoda > Insecta > Coleoptera > Curculionidae > Diaprepes > Diaprepes abbreviatus. The sequence continues at coordinate 3,563,145 of JASJET010000127.1, forward strand.
AACATTGTCTACAACCTTCAAACAAACTAATATTTTTTAGGGAAATGTTTAAAAAGGAACTAGTATGTTTTATACCACTAAATTTATTTAGAAAACAGTGACTGCAGTTTCGACTCACATTTTTAAACTGAATTACAAAGGTAGACTAAGTATTTATGTATGAAACGACTGGGCGAATGGGATACATAAATAGCCCCACGAGAGAACTAAGTATAAAACTAAATTCATTCTTCAAACAAATAACCAACTTTAAACCAATCAACAATTTAAATAATTCAGTAGATCTCGTCCAAAAACTAAAAAACATAAAAACCCCAGATAACTCCATACTAGTTTCTTTTGACATACAAAGCATGTTTTCTAATATTCCAACAGATGAATGTTTTATACTTATCCAAGAAATGTTACAGGAACGAAATATAAATCCAATAGTTACTACTGAAATCTTGTCCTCTTTTGAACTTTGCCTATCACAAACCTATTTCCAGTTCAATAACAAATTTTATTTACAAAATTCAGGCCTACCAATGGGTTCTCCTCTTAGCCCTCTCCTAGCAGACATTTTCATGTCAAACATAGAAAACAAAATTCTCAATTCCCCTTTAAGCAAAAACCATGTTCAGTTTTGGTACATATATGTGGACGATGCTATAGCATGTTTTAAAGGCACTACAAGACAGCCTCAAAAATTCTTACAATACATTAATAATTGCCCTCCAAAAATTCAATTTACTCTGGAAACTGAAAATAACCATAAAATAAATTTTGTAGATCTCACCATATCTCACCTCAATAATCAGAGTAATTTTAAAATTTTTAGAAAACCAACGTTTACAGGTAATACTATTTCTAATGACTCTTTTCACTCCTTACAACACAAAATGGCTGCATACCATTCAATGATACATAGAGTATTCTCTTTGCCTCTCTCTGAAGAAGATCTTCAAGAGGAACTAAATATCATTGAAAGGATTGCAATATCAAACAATTTCTCCCAATAAACTATAAAGAAATTAATAACTAAAAAACAAAAACAACTAGCCTTTAATTCAATATATCTTAAAATAAAAAATGATAAAGATAGTTCATCTTATATATCTTTGTCATAATGTGGTACCCTATCAGAAAACATAGCCAATACTCTTTCCAAACATAATATAAAAGTAGCTTTTAAATCTCAACACAATCTGTCCACCATCCTTTACAATGCTAAAGATAAAATTAATAAATTTGATAAATCTGGAGTTTATAAGCTAAATGTTCAGAGTGTGATAGCGTGTACATTGGACAAAGTGATAGAAGCTTTAAAACTCGTTTTTCAGAACACTACCTATCATAAAGACTACAAAAAACAAACTCGAGCTTTGCCAACCATTGTTTAGAACATAACCACAGTTTTCCTAATTTAAGCAACACTGACATATTACATTATTCAACAAAGGGCTAAAAGTTAAATATTCTTGAATCTTTAGAAATATATAAACATAGTAAAAATAAAAACGTAAATTTGCTTAATGACCAGACAGAACTTGGGTTTTCCCCGTTATTTGTTGTCGCCAAATAATAATTAGTTCCCAAAATTTAGTACCTCCCCTTTGTAATAATGTAATTTCTCAGGTAGTCTTTATTTATTGTTAAATTTTCTCATGTTTCTGTATTAAATAATACTTAGTCTGCAATTCAGTTTGAAAATGACTCTGTGAGTTGATACTGTAGGCACTGTTTTCTAAATAAATTTAGTGGTATAAAACATAGTAGTTCCTTTTTAAATATTTCCCAACGATAATTAACTACCACATAGTAACGGCTACCAGCATCAACTTTTTAATATTTTTTATTTAACATGGGTAGCGATGATACCTCCTCAACCATCATCTTTTGCTACAAAGAACTTTAAAACACCCAGTTTTTCTTTTATAGTTGTGGTGCCGATGTCAACGCCAAAGATCAATACGGCTACACCCCCCTGCATATAGCAGCCCTCAACGAACTCTCACAATGCGTAGAAATACTGATCTACCACGGAGCCGACGTCACAGCCAAGTCGAAATTCGGCATGACAGCTTTAGGAATCATCACCCGAAAAACACCCGCGTCTCTAGCGATGGTCAGGCAGAAGCTAGATCAAGCCATTACCTTGCACCATCACCCGGAATCTTCAAATAGAGAAGTGGAGCTACGCCTCGATTTTAGAAGCATTTTACAGCACTGTCATCCTCGGGAGATCAGTTTTCTGAATACTTTTGTGGACGAGGGGCAAAAGGAGATTCTTTTGCACCCTCTGTGCTCCGCTTTTTTGTATCTTAAATGGGAAAAAATCAGAAAATATTACGTTGCCAGAATGTTGTTCTGCTTCATTTTTGTTTTGAGTCTGTCGCTCTACGTCCTGACAGCTTTGGCACACAACTGCTACAACCACGGCAAAAACATGAACGACACTCAGCCTCAGAACGTGATCGAGCTCTGCGAAAAGAAATCTATGATGGGGCACATGCTCAGAAACAACCCGTTCGTAATAGAAATGCAGTGGTTTGCGTTGGTCGGAATTACATGCTGTGAAATATTGAGGAAAGTATATGGTATCGCGGGTTATCCATCCGTTAAACAGTACCTCTCTCATCCAGAGAATATAATAGAGTGGGCGGTAATTATAAGTGTATTCGTAATTTCCTTCGTTTACACGGGACGTACGTACACGTGGCAAAACCATATAGGTGCTTTTGCGGTACTTTTCGGTTGGACAAATCTCATGTTAATGATTGGTCAGTTACCAGTATTCGGTCCCTACGTAGCCATGTACACCAGAGTCCAAGGAGAGTTTGCTAAATTATTACTAGCGTATTCCTGTTTGCTGATCGGGTTCACAATAAGTTTCTGCGTAATTTTTCCAGATTCGTCCACCTTCGCTAATCCTTTCATCGGATTGATCACCGTGCTAGTGATGATGACTGGTGAGTTGAGCCTCGATCTTCTAGTCGACGATGACCCCGAAGATCCGCCGTTTCTTTTAGAAATCAGCGCCCAAGTTACCTACATCTTATTCCTCCTTTTTGTAACTGTTATCCTTATGAATCTCCTGGTAGGTATCGCAGTACACGACATCCAAGGATTGCAGAAAACAGCGGGATTATCTAAACTCGTTCGCCAAACCAAACTAATCTCATACATAGAGCTAGCTTTATTCAACGGTTATCTACCACGTTACTTGCTGAATCTCTTACACTGGACAGCTCTAGTTTCCCCCAAAGCCTACAGGGTCGTCCTGAACGTAAAACCCCTGAACCCAGGCGAGAAACGACTTCCCAAAGACATCTTACAAGAGGCTCACGAAATTGCCAAAAAGCGAAAGCACTACGGACATACGATATCATCGCACCAAAGCACTTGCGGGAAAAAGAGTTTGAACAATAATATGGAGCAAGTTAGTGGGGTGTACGACTTCAATAACTCCAGTGCGAGTGCGCTGATTCACAATAAGATTGATCGAAGTACTGAGCACGTAGAATCTTTAACCAAAGAAATCAGGGAGTTGAGAGCTGAATTGGCGGCCATCGCGAACAGCCAAAGGGTTTTTGAACAACTACTAAACACCATCATTCAGAGTAGGAATAGTAGCACTAAAAATAATAATAATTAAGTGAGATAGTATTAAGAATTGCTAATTTTTAGGGATAAGAAGAATTCTGTGATTCTTGTTGGTATTTTTAAATTGTAACAACTAACATGCCAAGGTTTCTATGAGCTTTTAAGGTAGTTCATCGGCGGTATTCATTGTTAATATAATTTTTTGTAAGACTGCGAAATTTCAGATACCTCACCCATTTCATACCCGAGATAATCAAGATAAAAAAAAATGCAACAATTACCAATGGGCTATATAGACAAATCTGGACCACATCTTCCAATTGTACCTAGACATGGGGGCGCGTTTAAGGAGACCTTCAAGCTTGTTACTGTTGAGGAACTTAAGGAGATTGTTTTTGACCTACCAAATAAAAATGCTGTGTTTTTAAAGAGTTGTTTTGATAATATAGCTCTACCACTTCTTAATGTGATAAATTCGTCATGTTTAGCATGTAACATGAATTAAAAATATCGACTATTGTTCCGGTTCCTAAAGAAAATAATTCTCACAGGGCTGTTGATTTGCGACCTGTTAACATGCTTAGTTGTGTTGAAAAAATAATGGAAAAAGTAGTGATGAAACAACTGTTAGAATTCATAGAAGCCAAAAAAATTATAAATAGTATGCAATCTGGTTTTCGGGGTAAGCATAGCTGTGAAACTGCAGTGCAGTATGTTCTTAATGACTGGAAACACAGTTTCGATCAAAATCTTATTACGGGTGCTGTATTCTTGGATTTGAGGAGGGCCTTTGAGACTTTAGATAGGGAAAGACTACTTAAAAAATTAGAAAGCGTCGGTATAAGGGGTGAAGTGTTAAATTTATGAATAATTACTTAATTAAAAGAAAACGAAGATTGAAATTGAATGACGTTGTATCTGACGAGATTGAAAGCGGCATGGATGTTCCACAGGGTAGTGTGCTAGGTCCATTATTATTTCTTATATATATTGACGATATAGTGAATATATCTGGTGATTGTTGTATACATCTTTTTGTAGATGATGTTCTTTTATATTTTGCATGTTCTGATCATGTTCAATTGGTTGACACACTTAACTCTACAGTACAAAATTTATATTGGTGGTGTTCTTGTAACCAATTAAAAATAAATGTGGAAAACACCAAATTTATGATAATCTACAATGAGAATGATTACAGAACTTTTACTCGTGGAGATCCTATTATTAAAGTAGGCAATGAAACAACTGAAATGGTGGAAAAGTTTAAATATTTAGGAGTAATCATAGATAAACAACTTAAATTTAAAGAACATGCGAATAACTTAATAAAAATAATCTATATTCAAAGATGTTCTAATTTTTTGACAAGGTGGACTAAAACAATCCTGTTTAACACTCTGGTATTGCCGCACTTTGTTTATTGCTCCACAATTTTCTTCCTTCTTAATCAAAATGAAAAGGCAAGATTTCAAAAATTGCAAAATAGAGCCATTAGAGTTATACTCTCAGGTACAAGAAGAACATCAATTAGCTACATGTTGAGGGAAATGCAATGGTATTCGGTAGAGGACTTCTTTCAATATCAAACATTGATCTTTATTTTTAAAATCAGATCGGGTAGTGCTACTATATATTTACAAAATCATATTAATAATAATAGAAATATACATATATATGACACTAGATCGAAGGAAGACTTTTATATTCCTCCAGTATTAAAGAAACAAACACAAACCTCTGTATTCTTTAAGGGTCTAAACAGTTTTAATCAATTGCCCACAAATATTAAATGTTTAAAATTTCTAAATAAGTTTAAGCGGTGTCTGAAGCAGTATTTTTTTAATAGAGTCTATCCTTGAGTTTAGTATGTCATTGTTCTGCAAAGCTTGACGATGTTTGATTATTGTTTTTCAATTTAAAATATGAATTTAGTTGTTAAGATTTGTGTGTAATTATATTAGTCTATGACTTGCGAACGGGCTGGGTTTCGCTCTGGTTATGGAACGAATGACCACCTACAAATTCTTAAGTCCCTGATAGAAAAGTGCATAGAATACAATAAGCCACTTATTCTTATATTTATTGATTATGAAAAAGCATTTGATACCATAGACCAATATAAAATGCTGAGGGCGCTTGTAGACAGTCGAATCCACCACCGCTACATTTCGTTAATCAAGAACATATACGATACAGCCACAGCTTGTGTTAGACTCCACAAAGACACAAATACCTTCAGAATAGAACGTGGAGTTCGGCAAGGAGATACAATCTCACCGAAATTGTTTACCACTGTCTTGGAATATATGTACAAGCAGATTTCTTTTGAAGGAAATATGGGAGTAAACATAAACGGGGAGGACCTTAATCACCTAAGATTCGCCGATGCCATTGTCGGATAGCACGGATAAAGCAGCAATAATGTTGGAAAAGCTCTACAGACTGTCAGGTGATGTTGGTCTAAAAACCAATTGTGAGAAAACTAAATTTATGATCAACCTTGTACTAAACGACAATATCTCAGTAGGAGACCACAAGATCAAACATGCGAAATACTAAGAAGAATAGGGCTGACGTGGACAGCTTTTGGAAAACTGAAAAATATACTTAAATCGAACCTCCCTGTTTGCTTGAAGAGAAAGGTGTTTGACCAGTGTATCCTCCCCGTTTTGACATATGGAGCAGAGACGCTAACACTAACAAAGAAAAGCGTAAATAAGTTGAGAGTGACACAATTGGCCATGGAAAGATTTATGCTGGGAGTTAGCATCAGAGATAGAATACCGAATACAGAAATACGACGAAGAACGGGTGTTGCAGATGCAATCAGGAGAATTACAATGTTAAAGTGGAACTGGGCTGGACATGTCGCTAGGAACACGGACAATCGATGGACGAGAAAAATCTTGGAATGGAGACCAAGACAGGAGGCTTACCGAGGAAGAGGCCGCCCGCCTACCAGATGGACTGACGATATAAGGCGCATAGAATCAAACTGGATGCTATGTTCAGCAGTGGACAAGATTGGGCTGATTGATGATGATGATAATGATGACTAAATAAAGGATATATATATTATATATATATATATATATATATATATATATATATATATATATATATATATATATATATATATATATATATATATATATATAGGAAGGGTGACATAATTATACATAACTTAAAAACTTTTCTATATGTTTTTCTAAATAATGAATATATGATATATAACGTTATATGGCATAATTTACTACAAGAAGGAAATGCACAAGCCATGCCGTTAATTCACAGTTGTAATATTTCGAATAATCGTCGAGAGGAACTCCTACTAAAATTAAGAAGCGGCAACGCTGTAACGCGAAGTAAGCTGCCTACGTGGTATAAGCAGGGTTGCCGGCTCGCTGTTTCATTATTCATACACGATTCGCTGGTACAAAAGTGTATAGTCAGCGTCAAAAATTCAGGAGAGAAGTAGGGGGCGTGTCACAGAATCGCGCGTAATTCCTTTTACTACGTTTAAATCCGATGAATTACCTTAGCTTGAGATTGATATAACTGCACGAATTCCCATAAAAAAAAACTTTATCTGATTTAAAATCTACTTTGTAGACTGTAATTTATGATGTATATTTTTAACTCGAATAAATTTTTGAGGAGCATTTATTTATATATTAAGCATTATATATTTTATTAAGCAGCATATTCTAAGCATTCTTATAAGCTTAAATAATGCCATTCAATATGTGATATTAGAAAATTAGCGGTTGTGACCTGTTAGATAATTTATAGCGATTAGTGTTAAGTCAGTTTATTTTATATTGACTTGTTTTCTGGAAAATTTTTGTTAAAGAAATGATTTTTAAGGACTGCTCCGTTTTTTATAACTTGTAAAAGAGTTGTAGGAATGGGCGTGTCCGAAAATAAGTTGCCTGTTAGTTTTAGGAACAAACAGAGAAAATATGATAGCAATTATTTATCCCTTGTATCTAAAATCTATCGAATACTTACTAGTTTCACGTCCAATGTTACCAATATTTTAAATATACTCAAGAATGTAACAAAGAAAAAACTAACAATTCTCTAATGTATTCTTAAGATTGTGAGATAGTAAATTAAGGATTATTCATCAACAAAAATATTTTAAAAATAGATTTAAGTGTAAAAATAGGGAAAAAATATTTTGTGTATACTTATTACTTATGCTAATAAAAATAATTCTTGAACGCGTTGTTTGTATATTTCCTTTTTAAGGTATTAGAAAATTGCTCCAAAAAAAATTCCCTTTTCTAGATTTCCATTCTTGGAGAGTCTTTTAATAAACAATTTTTTTTTATTGCTAGTAAATACGGTAAAATATTAAATTATAATATAAGTCACTTATTCCCAAAACGATTCAACTGGAGGACGTCACTGATTCTCGTCAGAACAGTATATGATCCTCCCATACTGGCATCAACTTAGGTCATTTGCCTTTCTTCCTCTGTGGATTCCATAACCAAACTCTATCACCTGCCCAGTTTGCTTTAATGTCATATTTTGTCTTCATTCTGTGTGTGGCCAGATCCATGCATTCTCTAAACAGTTCATGAACTTCTCACAACTTCTATTGTCAGGCATCCACCCAGTCGTCAATCTCCACACTTTCATCAGTTGAGAAACAACATTATGTCACAAGGCAATCTAAGTTCCCTTCCAAATAAGACCTTGGTTGGTGTATTTTAACTAGTTTCATGAACTGCGGATCGGTAAGACGTTAAAAAGATTGGCAAATATTTGTCCTAATCTTTCTAATATCTGTCCACAATCTTTGAGAAGTGCTCTTCATTGGTCCTATTAAATTGTTCAACCATGCCATGAAAGCTGTTATCCTGATATTATGAATGCTAAATAATTTGTAGAGCTTTTAAAAAAGCTTAGATCCAAAATTGCCTCCTTGGTCACAATGAAGCTCCAAAAGAATTCCAATTCGGCTAAACACATTTTTGACCACAACTTCAGCTGCTAAGGTCTCCTGGTTAGGGATGGCAAATAACTCAGGCCAATTACTGAAGTAATTAATAACATCCAAGATGTAATTGTTGCCTTTATATGTTTCTGGGAATGTTTCAACTATATCATCCATTCAAAAGGTATGTTGGAATACCTTTTGAATGGATGATATACTTGAACCATTCCCAGAAACATATAAAGGCAACAATTACATCTTGGATGTTATTAATTACTTCAGTAATTGGCCTGAGGTATTTGCTATCCTTTCTAATTTTTTCCTTAGATCTTGTGCATGGACCTTGGCTAGCTGCACATTTAGAATACTGTCTACACCATGATTTTAAGTCTTGACAGTAGTTAACCCAGTAAAATTTGTCTAGAGTTTTGTCTAAATGAGCATCAGACTTTCCATTGTGAATTTCTTCTAAAACCATTCGAATTTTATTTCTGGGTACAACCAACTGAGTTTTGATTTCCTTGCCATCGGCATTTTTCCAGGATCTCTTTAGTAATCGGTCGAGAGCGCGCCTGCCTGCAGCTTTAGAAACGTGAATTCGATGGTGAAGTTCATTTTTGGCTATCTATTCTAGTTTCCAAATAGAAAGTCCCAAAATCTTAATCTAATCTTCTTACTTGATGACAAATCCAACAGTGAAATCTGTTTTTTGCTATCTCTTTTTGTTTACCAATAGGACTTTCTGGAAATCCGGTGATAATCCTCACTTCTGACATCAACTGTTATGATTTTCTTTCCCTATATTCTCTTAATGGATTCGAATTGTGACATCAATTTCACTAATTATTTTGAACCCTTTACCATCTACTTGCTTACACTTTCACTGTTAAATTACAACTAAAATTTAAATCCTACTCTACCTATAGAACATACTCAGATAGTTCGCTACAATATTTTCCACTCTTCAATAAATCCTATAAAATTGCATAGATCTATGTTAAGCTGTTAGTTGCTCTAGAAATAAAACGCACAGCGTGGCGGTGGGCGTAGCCCAGCGCCGTGTCAAAGATATTTTGAAAAACGTCATTTTCATCCTATTCCCGAGACGCCGCGTTGCGCCTTCGACCATCAAATTAAAGCTTCAGGTGTTAAAAACACGTTTGTGTTCATAAACTTGTAAAAATTCAATATCAGGAAGATGGGGGGTGGGGGATGTCTGTATAAAAACAAAACTTACCTGCTCCCTTGACTGCACATTTTTAAAATAATGAATATCTTCACCGTTTATACTTATTTTTCCTGTACCAGGCATTCTTATGGTGACATTGGCTCGAGCTGTTTTTCTAGGGCTTTCTAAAAGCATATGTTTTGCTTTCAATAAATGTTTTAACCTTTCACAGAAACTATTTGCAATTATATATTTTATACACGAAGTGCAAGGGAGAGAACAATTAAATTTGGTAATCAATAAAAAAGAAAACAATTTTATTAAAAGAACTCACCATAAACAGAAACGACCTGTCTACCATCTTCATCAATCTGTGGCTTAATAGTGTCATAAGCCTTCGTGTGACTCATCATTGGCCTTCTATATTGCATCAGGAAGTCTTTTACTCTGTACGAGTAAGGAAAGTTGTACAACCTTTCCATAACATTTATAAAATCATTATAGTCCCTTTCACTTAAGGTTTCCACACATTTTGTTTCGAGTGATTGCTTGTCTATCCATTGATATCCTGAAGGATCTCTAAAAACAAAGGAAAAGAATTTTACTACACTATTTTTTAGCCAACTTCTAAAAGAAGAAGGTTCTAAATTTGACCCGTATTTACTTACAGTATTAAATTTGGGTCTGGAGTTAAGCCTTTCTTTATCATACTGTCTTCAAATTTATACAAATCATTTAAATGTTGAACTGCGTCCTACAAAAAAAATTCTAATTGCAGGATGATCTAAAATTGTTTTTTCCCAACCACTTACATGTAACATCTGATAGAAGTTTGGTCTTCCAGTATAAAATAGAAAATGAAACGGTCTGCCAGTCTCATCAAATTCCGCAGCCTTCCTCTGAGGAAAGATGTCCTCCGGAGGCTTCATAACGGGCCTCGCTTTTTTCTCAAATAAACCACTTGGAAAAAGATATGCAATTGCATTCTAATAAAAACATAAAAGCAATATAAAGCTACGGGGTAGTGATAATATTTTATGATGTACTTACATCAATATCTTCTTGTGTAAAAGTTTCAGGGTTTTCACCCATCATATTTGCCAAATGCCTTTTACCAATTTCAAACTCAAGTCGTTGAGTTTTTATAAAATCATCATGTTCTCTCGCTCGTTCCAAATAAGATCTCATAGCTTTACTCGTCGGTTTTTGCGAGATCTCTGCCACAGAAGTTGAAGGTTTGTTTTCTGACAATGCAGTTTGTGTTGTTGACAATGCTCGCATCTAAAAAAAAAGGTATATTTTACCTTAAATAATTCCCAGCTCTCATTTGAATATTAGGAAATACCAGATCTAGAGAACTCACCTCTAACATCGAAGAGTACGATAAATTTAAGGATCTTAAAGGTTCAATTATCGTGTTAAGTTTTCGCAACATTTTCACTTTATAATTATCTGGTTTTCATTTAAAAATTGAAAAAAATTAAAAAGACATCTCTAACCTCACTTTATAAAAGTACTTAACCTACATTATTCTTCCTTATTGGTAAATCAGGTTTCAACTACATGGGGAGAGTTCCGTGATTCGTTGTATCTGCCATCGAGTAAAAAATAAAAGAACAATGTTAAATAGGGCTTTTTTTGCTTTATAAAGTATTTTAATGGCAAAATTACGCATGTATTCGATGAAAAATTACTTTTATTTGTTATGAGTTGTAAATTTATTATAAACCAATTTTTAGCGTTTTTTTGAGGCGAGAAACACTAAAAACGAATTTGGCGCGTTTTGCAAGTTGGCCGCGGTCACGTGACCTGTCAACGCCAGCCAGGCGAGCTCCTTTCGATCTGTCAAAGAAAAATAGTGCGGGTGAACCGAGGCATCTTGTAGAAAAAATACTAGTTTAGCCTTCGGAAAACCGGAATAAATTCAAGCAAATTGAAGAAAAACTGTTCAAAATGGAAATTCGAAAAGTGATAGATTTGCTCAGAGCCACCATCGATCCAAACCAAAGGCAACAGGCCGAAACTCAGCTCGATCAGGTACAGAAAACATGTGCTCACAGTGATAATTCGGCATGCAGGAGAATCATTTTGATTAATTCTTGTTATCTATCAACAAAGGATACCGCATGAATCATGAAATAAGAAAATTACCTACTCATAATTTCGCCAATTTAAAACGATTGTGGTTTCTGACCTTTTGGGTTACTGAGGAACCTGTTGGCTTTGTCTTTTCTCTTGCATTTTTTGCATTATCATTTTTAAATCTAGGTTAAATACCCAGAATTTTTTTGGCATTTCTAGATCATACCATTACAAATTGCAAGAATACTTTCCCGATACTAATAGAAATAGTTTTGTATAGAGTGAGTATGGATCCACCAAATTAATAAATAGCTCTGGCCTTTGATCTCAGTTTCAGTATTACAATCCTTGCTTGTATTGGCAGTTCCCCTTATATAGCTATATTTTCTCATTTCTCTTCACCATTAGCTGAATTATCTTATTCATTATAATAATTTGAGTGGCTTGAGAATCTTTCAAAAATTTCTTACAAAGTCAAAAAAAATTAGTTTCAAAGTATAAATATGTCTCTAAGCATGTGCTGATGATTGAAATAAAGATTATTTAATGAGTTTTTTTGTAGATAACCCTTGCCCCAATGCCTAATTTAACGAACGATTAATAAATTATTTAATTTAATTAAATTAATGCATTAAGAACATTTTTTAAGAGAATTTCATACTGAAATGTAAATGTTTGTGATGAATGTAATAACAATTTTTATTTTAATTGGTAGTAGACTTTGGCATTTTTCCAGATGCTTGTCTCTGGATACTTATATTACAATATAATCCAAAAGATCTTAATTTTTTATGAATCTAGACTTATGAGAACTTTACTAAGCTTATCAAAAGTTAATAATAATATATATGATACTTTAACTCTTTTTCAAAATGTTATATTTTGGCCAATATGAAATGTTGAAGTTACTATAAATGAAGCAAATTGACACTGGATCTCAGATGACATCTAGCATTGTCTATGTTGCCATTTCTTAAAGTATGAATAGTTACCCTTACGTATTTTTGGAAAAATAAAGTGCAATATTTTAATTTTTTTTTTAAGAATACTATATTTAAATATTTTTATATTCTATTATTGTTTTCTAGAACTCAGGAATCTTTCTGTGAAAAAAATTTAAAAGTTAAACTTCAACATACAAACATTAAAAAGAATATATTATTTTCTGTCTGAAAACATGTGTTTTTTTTTTTAAGTTGGTACAACAGTAAGAAACAATAATGAGAAATTTCATGACACTTTACACATAAGTAAACAAATTACAGTGGTTTTGGTTATACCTATTTTGTGCTTTGTAGTGATTTTTACTATACTGGAAAACAATTGCGCAAAGAATTTGTATTCAATTTGTGTTTCGAACAAAATTAACTTCATTCAAACATTAAATAAATCTACTCGGAGGATTGTATGTCACATAAAAATTTCTGAGTGTCATAAGATGTTCACTGAGGGTCGTAGAGATGATCCGCATTATGAACTGCGTACATAGAAGCCTAAAAAAAAACGTTGATATACGTGTATTGCCTCGCTTTTTTTAAAACTTGAGTTTATTTCTAGACAAGAGAACTTCCTCCATTTTTAGGTCAGTTAAATATACAACAGCAATGCATATGTGAAATTTTCAATTTTGTTTACTATAAAGATTGATAAATAGATTTGTTAAATGTAAAGTTCAATACTGTACAGATGTAAAAACCATAAGAATTTCATTGTTTGTGTTGTAAATTTTGGATTGTATACTTAGGAAAAAGGTAATTGCATTTTTGGAATGCTGATGTTTTCGTTAGAAACTAATTTGTACTGGTGCTGGATGTTACAAGGTTATTTTCAAGTTGCTAGGCTTCATTTTTTTATTACCTTTTAGTTAGAAAGGATTTAAACATTTTTATCAGTTTTAAAACATTGTAATTTTGATATTAAGATTTAATAAATATATTACAGATTCACAAGATCATCGGTTTTGCCCCTGCTCTACTTCAAGTCGTCATGATGGCAGATTGTGACATGCCAGTTCGTCAAGCTGGTGCTATATATTTGGTAAGTGTAATGAAAATTAATTTTCATGTTTTAATTATTTATTTTACATATTTTGATTGTGTATTAATATGAATCTTTCATATCCAATATAATTAAATTTATGAAAATGTATCACTTTGTCATGTTTCTGCCCGAATCTAGTCTTTTTTGCAGAAATACTGAGCTGTGTGAAGTCATCGCAATTCACTTCTCAACAATCCTAATAAGAAAATAGAGTAATGTCGTTCTTTCCTCTTTAAAAAAATGTTTTGAATGTTTTGAGGTACATTGTGATACCTTTATTCAGCCATAGAATTCTATACTTCATCAATGACCCGACTAATTTATGCAAAATAGTTAGGAATACAATTTTCTTAGAAATCAGTAAAAAATCGTATTTTTAACCAAAGTCTAAAAGAAGAAGGTTCTAAATTCCACTTCTACGTTACGTAAAAATGTGGTTCCATGTCATTGTGGTCGAAATTGTTTCACCAGAATTCAAGATGGCGATTTGGTATGAGGAGTTTTTGGGGTCATACATTACGAAGCTAAAATTATTATTAAAAAATTAATATGGCGTTCTAAAAATTTTACATTTCTCGATTTTTCCCAAAATTAGTGCAGGGGGGTTTTTGAGGGTGTAAATTACGACTTGGAAATTATTTTAAAAAAATTCATTATGGTGGATGCAATATGGCGGGCCAAAAATTTTTTTATCTCTCAATTTTGTTCAAAATTGGTATTGGCATAGACCAACGTACCAAGACTTTTAGCTTGGATGGACGTCTAAGAAACTCTTTTTTATTAATATTTTGGTGGATGCGCAGGATGAGAAAATGTTAAATATTAAATTCATCTCATTCAACAGATCTAGTTAGAGTAAGAAGTAGTAAAATGGTAATGATAGAGTGAAGTGTTGTCGTGTTGTACAGTAAATCTAAACTACAGGTACAAGTTTTTTGTTCCTTCATTTATATTCATTTATATTTACTAAAGTAAGAAGTACACTTACTTGGGAACCCTAATAACAGAAAAAAGTGACTATACCGTCGAAATAAAAACCAGAATCGAGAAAGCACGTGCCAACTTTATTAAAATGAAAAAGGTTATCTGCAGCAAAGACCTAACATTAGCCCGGAAAATACGACTGACTAAATGTTACGTATACAGTGTTCTAACATTATGGAATGGAAGCATGGACACTGAATTGAGAGGCAATGAGAAGACTTAACTCTTTTGAAATGTGGACCTATAGAAGAATTCAGAGGATTTCGTTGGTGGATCGAGTTACGAACGCCGAAGTGTTGAGAAGAATGGGGAAAGAACAGGAGGTCGAGATAACGGTGAAACAGAGAAAACTGCAATATTTCGGACACATTATGCGGGGAGAAAAGTACAGCATCTTACGGCTCATAATCCAAGGCAAAATAAGTGGCAGAAGAGGCGTAGGACGACGACGAATTTCATGGCTAAAAAACCTAAGGGAATGGTTTGAATGCAGTTCAAAACAACTATTTAGAGCAACTGCCTCAAAAATTAAAATAGCTATTATGATTGCCAACCTCCGCAATGGAGAAGGCACTTGAAGAAGAAGAAAGGAATGTTACCATGAACTAGAGAATAATTTTATTTTTATGAGGTTTTATAGATGCAGAATAGTATATTATCAATTTTTTTTAGATTAAACAGGTGATATACTTGAATTTTTGAAAATGCAGATTTGATTTTAATATTCATTTTTTAACTTGTAAAAAGAAGTTTCTAAATTCGACGACTATATATATATATATATATATATATATATATATATATATATATATATATATATATATATATATACAGTGTGCGACAAAACATGTGCAAGAACTATGAGCTTAACATCCTTCAGTTTTGTCCAAGATTGGTACTGAGATTTTTTTGATGGGGGTATATTAAGAGTTTCATATAATTTTCTTTTAATCCAATACGGGGAACTAAAAATTTTATTTTTTCCAATTTTGGTGCTAGATTACAGCTTTAAAATTAAATTTTTCGAATTCTTTTAAAATTAGGGGGACCAACGTCACGGATTTAAAAGTAATTTCTTCAAACTTGACAAGCTTTTATGTAATAATTTGGCTCCAACTTCAAAACTTTCAATAGCATATAAAAGATTGCATTATTTTTCGCTTTTTAGGGCTTTTTTAGAAGGCGATTCAATTTTTTTCTGAACTTCAAAAATTTCAATTTCATTTAAAAATTTATGTTGTTATTTTTCGGTTTTTATCGCATTTTTAGAAGTTGGTTTATTTTTTTTTTGTAAAAATTTTATTTGGAAATATTTTACACAGCAAAATGTATACAAATTAGGTTATTTTTTGCAGAAAAATCTGATCGCGACTAGTTGGCAAGATCGAGAAGCTGAAGCAGGACAGCCAGTACCTTTTGCACTGCATGAACAGGATAGGTAATAAATTTTAAATTTGTCATCGCTCTCAAAAATGAGCTAAATAAATAAATAAATTAATTGCAAGATAAAACAGATGTTAATTTATTTTTCATTTAGTTCAATTTATTGATGTCAGTTAAAGTTTTTTCTTTTAATAATTTATTTCAATCTTTTTAGTTCTACTTAAGTCTTTAGAATGATAAGAGAAATGCTTGAAAAGCAAATTTTCAAAAAAAAAAAAATCTCTAGGAATTAAATCTGGTCAACCTGCAGGATCAAATTTTATATGTTTCAATATGTTTTGCTTTTATTCAAGGATCAGTCCATTGGAAATCACCCAGATTGAATTAAATTCGTTGCTCGACATTTTTTAGTTTCTTAATTTTTTTTACCAATAGGCGAGTTCAAAACTATGGACAAAAATTTGTTTAGGGTAATACTATTTTTTGGCGACCATTTTAAGTTTGCTTAGGAACCGTTCTTGGCTGAAAACAAGTTTTGTGTAAATGTATCTAACTCTGTTAATTTTATTATTACGAGACAGACTAAAAATCAAAATTATCAGAATCATATGCTGTGATTTTTTGTCCTTATATAATATAACTTAAGTAGTAAGGAAAGTGTAGAAAAAATCCAGAACTGACGAGTGAAAATTAACTTAAAATGGGAATTTTAGCGATGCAATATTATTAAAAGGAATAGAGAATCACCTGTTATGTTTTTTCTTGTTTAGATTTATTATAAGATCACTTTTTGTAGTCAAGCTTGAGAGTTTTGTCATTTTTTTATATAATTTTTCAAAAATACCCAAAATTATATTTTGGCAATATTTAAAGTTGAATTTCTCAAAAGGACTCTTCTACTTGTTCACTCCGAAAAGGACTAAGAGCCAGTGTTGCCAACCTACCTCCTACCAAAATCGATAGATCTGCTATAATTTTATATCTGGTTGTAAAACTTAATTTTACTTTTAAATTAACCATAATGTACAACATCTATGTATAGAAATAAGTAAAATCTTAATATTTTTTGTTATAAATTAGACATGAGCTGTCGTAGTAATGCCCCTGATGTTAAGGACATAAAACTAACACACTAATTTCAACCACTGTTAAAACTTTGGGATGTTTTGTCCCGGTATCGGTGGTGGACTCATTAGTGGGATCCACCCATGCCTTTCCCAGACATCCTTGTCATGCTTTCCACAACTTGCAACTCCTGCTTAAGCCAAGTGTGTCGGAGAACGTCGGTGGGATGTTCTTACCACAACATACCTTAAGCATGAAATCATTTAGATTCCGGAACATACCTGTTTTATATTTAGTATAATGATAATATGTAATTATTATACAGTTTTTGTAACTATTTTAAATAAATATGTGATAAATTATAACGTAAACAAATTAGGAAAATGAAAAATGTTGAGCAACATGGTCTGGGTGATTTCTGATGGATTAATCCATTTTTTTCCTCTAGGGCTTTAATAAGAGATAGTGTAGTAGATGCAGTGGTGCACGCTCCAGATCTCATACGCGCTCAATTGTGCACTTGTGTAAATAACATGGTTAAACACGATTTCCCAGGAAGATGGACACAGATTGTTGACAAAGTACGTAAAAACACAACAAAACTGTATGTATACCTTCTGTCAGGAAATAAACGAAACTTTATGCCCAATTTTTCTACCAAAATCGCATGGCATTGAGTTTTTGAAATCTCCAATTGACAGGCAATCTCTCTTACCGAGATTCGACGGTTTTCAAGCACTATACCTTTGCCTGAGCGATCTTTGTTACCTAAATTCGACATGATTGCACCACTTACAGTTGTACCAACTTGAACATACGCGCGCGCATATTATATTGAATAGTACCCTTTATTTCAAGACAGAAGGTATATATATATATATATATATATATATATATATATATATATATATATATATATATATATATATATATATATATATATATATATATATATATATATATTTAAGTTCTTGATTTTCTTTGGGGTTAAATCCGTTTTTTTATTCAAGCTGCATATTTATTAGTTATTATGCATATTTATTGAGGTTTCGGTCACACGTGACCTTCCTCAGAATGATTTTTTATTAACTATAACAGGAAAATAAATTTTTTTGCTATATTATGACTTAAAATTAATTTTAAAACAGTTAATTTTAAAACATACCTTATATATTTAAAGTTTGCACTATTGACACAATGAACTTATTTTTATTTTGAAGGTTCCGGTGGTCAAGGGTTTGGATTTTTTTTCTGCCTTAAGGGTTCTTGAACTGATTATTATTTTCTTCCTTAATTTTTAAGTTATTTATTTTTGATTCATTTTGTGAATATTATACAGGGTGTCTCAAAAGAAAGTTCACATTTAAAAAATCGATTTAAAAAAAGTCAGGACTTTATTGAAAAAAATGTTTATTACATATTAAAATACATTGTTTGGGAATTTATTTTTTAAAAATGATATCGTCCAAATGTAATCCGTTGCGCTCACGGCATTCATTTAATCGAGCACTAAAATTGCCCATGACGGCTCGGCAGGTATTCTCCGTGATGTCTGCCATTTCGTTGCGGATATTTTCTTTTAATTGTGCCAGGGAAGTCGGTTTGTTGGCGTAAACTTTTGATTTGACATAACCCCATAGGAAAAGTCCATAGGTGATAAATCAGGACTGCGTGGAGGCCAACTTATGTCACCTTTCTTTGAGATCAATTTGCCAGGAAAAATTTCACGCACTCGTGGCAGAGACGTGTTGAACGTGTGTGAAGTTGCTCCGTCTTGCTGGAACCATGTTCTTTGGTTATAGCCAGGAAAATTTTGCAGTTCAGGCACGAAGAAGTCGTCTAACATCTCCACATACCGCTCTGAAATCACTGTTACTGTGCGTCCCCTTTCATCTTCAAAAAAGTACGGGCCGATAATTCCTCGCGCCGACATCGCAGCCCATACAGTCACTTTCGGCAAATGTAGAGGTTTCTGATGTTTGTGTTTTGGATTGTTTGCACTCCAATAGCGGCAATTTTGCTTGTTTACATGACCATTAAGATGAAAATGGGCTTCATCCGAAAAGAAGATGTTGGTAAACGTTGAAAAGCGTTCAGTCATCTGGTTTACGAAGTCAAGCCTCTGACCAGCATCCTGAGGCTTCAATTCTTGCACCAACTGAATTTTATAGGGGTTCAGCTTTAAATCTTTGTGTAAAATGCGGAATAATGATGACCTATGCACATTTAAAGCAACAGCACGCTTACGAATCGAAACGTTTGGGTCGTCACGAACAGACTGAGTAACACTCTCTACGTTTTCGACCGTTCTCGAAGACCTCGGACGCCCGGATTTTGGTTTATCTATTGTTGAACCCGTCTCTTCAAACTTCTGGACCCATTTTCCAATAAGCCGAGCGCTTGGCGCATCATTTAAGTGACGAATATGTCGAAAATTGCAGAATTTTCTACGCGCTACAGTCGCCGAATTACCGTTTTTGTAAAACTCACGTACGCACAAAGCACGGTCCGCTCCCGAGAAACTCTCCATAGCGACTAAATTCCCAAGAGCCAGGCTACCGATTGACATACCCCCCGCGCCGCTCGGAATAGTTGCGTTCACGCAATAAGCAAAACAAATGTGTACTTTCTTTTGAGACACCCTGTATATATATATTTTTTGATTTTTGTATGGTGCTTATCTGTATAATTTGATTTGTTAGGGGAGTTATTTTAGGATGTTATAATATATTTTGCTTAGTTGTTTTGTATCAGCTTTTGTATTTATAGATTTTTTATACATCAAATACAAAACAGCTAAGCAAAATATTTTATAACATCCTAAAATAACTCCCCTAACAAATTAAATATACACAATAAGCACCATACAAAAAATCAAAAAAAAATAATATATTTATAATATTCACAAAATGAATCAAAAATAAATCATCCCAAAAATAAGGAAGAAAATAATCAGTGCAAGGACACTCAAGGCTGAAAAAATCCAAACCCTTGACCACCGGAACTCATAAAAAAAATCAGTTCAAATAAAGACTGACACTAAAAGCAAAGTTTTTGTTGTATCGTGTCAAAAATTATTCACGTGTTACCAATATGTAGTTAATGTGTTGTTCCTTGTGAAAACTTTAAATAAATAAGGTATGTTTTAAAATTAAATTATTAATTTTAGGTCATACTGTAGCAAAAAAAAATTTTCCTTTTATAGTTAGTAAAAAATCATTCTGAGGAAGGTCAAGTGGGACCGAAACGTCAATAAATAGGCATAATAAATAAAACATATGCAGTTTAATTAATAAAACGGATTTTACCCCCAAGAAAACCAAAAATTTGAAAATATACACAAATAGAAAAATCCAAGAAAAGTATAATAATATATATATATATATATATATATATATATATATATATATATATATATATTTTCTAATATTTTCTTGGGTATACCTATACCCAAGAAAATATTAGAAAAAAATATTTAACAAAAGGTTTAAGATACAAAAATAAATTATATATATATATAATTTTTTTTGGGCTTAAAAATCTTTCAAACTTTTATCCTTTTAAGATAAGTGTATATCTTTCGAATCCAGACCCGAGTGGATGGCACGGAGCCCTGCTTTGTCTTTATCAATTAGTGAAAAATTTTGAATATAAAAAAGCGGAAGAAAGAGGGCCTCTGCATGAAGCGATGAATTTGTTATTGCCCCAGCTATATCAATTAGAGGTATGTCGATACTTGCTGTCGTACAATTGGTTCCACAAAAATGCGTTAGCAAAATACTACTGGTATTTAATATAATAATTTGTTTCAAACAATATCCCCAATCTATACGGCAGGGCTGGTACTTCTGGGACTACCCTCATAATAGTGATGTTGACTGTATTGAAAAAAATATATTATTTTGCTCTGAAACGACAGTTTTCTTAATAGAAATGCCATTTTTCTTTATTTTTAAGGAATTTAATCTTTATTTAATAATCAAAATGTTAAATCCCTCTGAAGTCATCTGATAATGAACACCAATCAAAGTGCATGCCGTACATTTCTGGTTCATTGCTCTTTTATTACACTAAATCATTTTTTTGGCAAATCAAAAAAAAAACAGCTCTTACACAATCGAAGGCCACGGCCAGACTGATTTGTGTACAGACATAGGGGGCGCCACATTTGAAAGAGAAGGCTTTACGGTACACAGCTGTCGGTCGTTCGCTTTTGACGCATGCGTACTTCTGTAGAAGCATCAATTCGTGATTTTATACTCGCACCTCGTATGTCTTGGACATAGCAAATAAACAGGTCCAAACAAGCGTGGTATTCAAAGAGACAGCAACACATTTTAGTGGAATTAATTGTAAATGAGTTTTTTTTTCTTAATTAGAGTCTCTAATATTTGTTATGTTATTCAAAGATTGTTGTAAAGGGAAAAAAAACGCGTTTTTAGGTTAGACTTTTAGCAGATCCGTCTGAACAATCAGTATTGCTGCAAAAAGAAGGATTGAAGGTGTATTTTGCTCTCACCCAGTACATTTTGCCTTTGGATCTGATTAGCAAAGAGGCTTTTGCTCAGTGGATGGAGGTTTGCAGACAGGTAAGATTTTAATTGCTCGTTATATCAGGTGTCCCAGTAAAATTTTGAAATTTAAGTAAGTTTCAAAAAAAACGCATTATTTTATTTAATTTTTTCTCTTGAGTTTTCGAATTTAAGAAGAAATTGAAGCAGGTTAGATCGCAATTTTGCGGTTCCAAAATAAGAGATGACTGACAACTGGGAGCTTCATTGTTTGGCGTGTAGTGTTATAAGTGGCGCGAGATGGGATTTTTGAATTAATTTTTCCGAAAATCTGACGAGATATTTTTTTTTAAATTAAAGGTTATGCTGTTGCTGATTTGGGAATGTTTAAAAGATGCAATGACTTTCATTTGACCTTGAAAACTGGACGATTTTGTGAAAAAATTCATATTTATGTGCGTATAATCTATGTCGATTCTTCATTTTTATTCTATTTTGGGCTAAGAGGTCATTAATGTAACACAGCTGAAGAGAACCGATCAAGATCTTTCAAAGGTCATCCAAGGTCGTTAGGAGGTCATTTTTTAGATAAAGCTTTGTTTGTGACAGCACAGGGGAAGTTCTTGAAAGTCACACATTTCCGTCGGTTTATATATAGAGAAGAAAAAAATATTTTTAATAAAGGTATATTGGGACTACGTTTTAAAATTATTTTGAATTATACACAGTGGCTCGAAATAAAGTTTCTCACCAAAGTTATCCAAATTTAAATGAAACGCCCTGTATATTATTGCATATTTTGATATCGCGGGCTCAATAAGGGTAAGTTATTGTTATATTTCTTATACCTAAGTCAAGCCGTTCTTGAGATACGAGGTTTGTCCCAAAAGTATCGAGCCTACCTTCATATCTCCGCATTGCTGTTATTCTTTAACATCTGGTGAGTGGCATCCTTCAAAGAAGTCCCCATTTAATTGAATAACACGTTCCTAGCGGTGTTTCCACTTCCTGAAGCAGTCCTGGAAGTCAGTTTTCGGAATTGCCTTCAGTGCATTCGTCGCTTTAGTTTTAACCGTCTCTTTGTCATCGAAGCGGTGTCCTTTGAGCGGCATTTTTAATATGGGGCTGTACGGAGGCTGGCGAAGCTATACGACTTGGTGCTTTGTTAAATATTGCTGCACAAGGTTCGATGAATGTGCTGGCGCAGCCAATCACCGCTTGTCCAAAACTGTGACCATTTTCTTCTGACTGCGTCACGCAATCTTTTCAATACTTCAACGTAGTATTCTTTGGTGATCGTGTGATCTCTCGGGGCATATTCGTGGTGCACAACACCTTCATAATCAAAGAAAACAGTCAAATTGTCTTCACTTTGCTCCGACTTTGACGTGCTTTTTTTGGTCTTGTCGATTCAGAATGCTTCCATTGTGAAGACGGCCGCTTTGTTTCTTTAAATGCCTTATTCATCATATTAATTGTTTCCGAGCAAGTTTTTCCAAGATTAAAGCAAAACTTGCTGCAAATTCGTTGATCTAATTTTTCCGACGAACGACAAAAAGACACTGTAAACAAACGCACATCGTTCACGAACTAACACCCTGGAACAAAAAAGGTTAGAGAAAAGTCACAACCCTGTATTTTGGAAGCAACTCGAGCCATCTATGAATGAACTCGCGTATTTTGATGACATAATGAACTGGACTGTAAAACAGCCATCTGTTTTACCGGCCGAGATTAGCAAAGGCACATGAATGGCGGGAAAAATTTAAATATCCCATGGTGACAGGGTAAAAACTGTTTGATCATAAATCTTTGTAATTTTTTTTCAGAATAATACATATTAATGTTAAATACGAGCAGAAAAACTTTAAAAGTGAAATGAGATGAGTACTTAGCCATCTTAACATAAATTTTAAGATTTCTCTGCTAGTATTCATTATTTGTAGATGTATTATCCTGAAAAAAAAATAAAAAGATTTATGACAAACAGTTTTTACCCTGTCACCACTAATTTGCTGTGTTGCTTTTTAAATAAAGCATTCAGAAGGATAGGTTCTTTTTCACAATTCTGGGTAAAATATAAATAATATAGTAAGACATAAAATACAGAAAATATATTTTATTGTTTATTTACGATATAAATGATACAATATAATTATCAAAAATAAATATTTTTACACTGATCCATTAATTAAGTTAAAGCCAGTTTAGGATTAAGGAGTGCCGAAAATTAAAGGCAGTCAAAATAGCATATCTGAAAATGGAAATCATATGTTAGTTTTAGCCATGGCTATATAATTATATATACTCAAAATTTAAATATCGGCGATTTGTAAATTTATTAGCAACTACTACACCTGTTAAGGATGTCAGATTAAAAAATAATTTTACTTAATATATGTTATGATCTCTATAATGGTCTCCAGTTTATCAACATGTAAAAAAATTCTGCAAATTACCACATAAAACAAGAAATTAAATTAAATTTTTCATTAACTTTAAATAGACAACAATATTACCTTTAATTCGATTTAGCCATTTTATAATGTATCATATTAATGCAAAAATGTATGCAAATGGCATGATAGTTATGAAATGTAAGTTGTGTATTTGTGAGCATGAAAAACTATGATAAAAATTCTAGGACGTAATTTATCAAAAAGATTTATAAAATATACTTACAATACTGGCCTCCAACTATATGTAAAATATTTCGGTCAGGTTAGAGTCATAAATAAATGGGCTGCAACGTCTTCTAAAACGAAATGTAAACTATTCAAGAAAACGTTTGGAGAAAAGGTATATTTAAGTTAAACTAAAATGGAAAGTAGGTAAAAGAAACAATAATACCTTTGATTTAATATCAGTATTTTATAATTATGTTTGGTATAAATGCCAAACTATGTATAAATATGATAACAAGGTTAGAAAATTGAAGATCTGTTCTTATGAATATGATAAACCAAGACGAAAATGTTAACAAGTAATTACCAAGAAAATTTCCAAACTGTACTTACAAGAATTTTCTGTAACCATCCGGGAAATATTTGGGTCCAGTTCGGGAGATGAAAAAATGGGCTGCAGCGTCTTCTAAAACAAAATGCAAATTTTATTCAAAATCAAGTTTAGATGTATTCCAGAAAAGGTATATTAAACTTACCCTGAAGTGAATTGAAAAAAAAAAATAAACTTAAAACACGAAAACGTAGCCAAAATAGACGAAAACCAACTTTGTTATTTCGAGTACGCGAAAAAGCCAGAAAATAATGGCGTCCGGCGTCTTAAACTGGGGATGAGGATGACGTGATTGAACTGGGGTGACGTAGGGTCACGTGATTGAGCTGAAAAATTCATTTGTCTTTAACTGGCCGCGCAAATAATTTAAATTCTTTTGTTTTTGATGTTGCCGTTTTTAGCATCTTACTGACATGGCCTTGACTAACACGTCCAGTCGGTAACTGCGCACACCAACGAGTTCGCGAAGACTGACTAACACGTCCAGTCGGTAACTGCGCACACCAACGAGTTCGCGAAGACTTACTGGTGACGCCCATGCCCCACAGAGGTCGCTCGGCAGTTTTGATGCGGAGATATGAATGCAGGCTCGATACTTTTGGGACAAACCTCGTATTTAACTCTTGAAATTGTAAACCTGAATTTAAAATAGGCGCCTGCCTGGCCTACTCGAGCTAGATGTTTTAAATTATGTTTTTTTTTTGTAAAATCATTACAATTTATTGTAAAATAAAAATGATCTCAAAAAATTATACAGGGTTGATAAAAACACATTTGATTTTTATTATTATTAAAATGAAAACTTTCTTATTTTAAATGGAACACCCTGTATTTATTATCGAATTTATATTCTAAACAGTCGCTAAAATTGTATTGAGGTTTTCTTCTATCTTTTATAGTTTATTAGTAATTTGGCATTTTCAATTTGGGACATATATTTTTTGCAATTTATTTTTGATAAGTAGGTGTTGTCCGAGTAGATGATATGTAATCACTAATAACTTAAAAAAATTATAACCAGGTTAATATCAAATAGATACTTTACGAGGAGGGTTCGATAAGTTCTCGGCCTAATAAAGAAAACAAAAGATTTTTCTAAATATTTTTATTTATTTTTCAACATAGTCCCCTTGTACTTCAATACATTTAGACCAACGATTTTCTAACATTTTAATACCCGTAGTATCATGTGATGTGTCCAACTCTGCAAAATAAGCGGTTGTCGCTGCTCTGACCTCGTTATTTGAAGAGAATTGTCGTCCAGCGAGCCATTTTTTCAAGTTTGGGAAGGGAAAGTAATCGCTGGGAGCCAGATCCGGCGAATATGGCACATGTGGAAGCACTTTGAAACGTAGGTCATGGAGTTTTGCAGCAACATCCATAGATTTGTGTGCAGGCGCGTTATCCTGACAAAAGAGCGCTCTTCTTTTGGCAAGATGTGGACGTTTAGCCTTAATCACATGCTGCAAACGGTCCAATAGTGAAGCGTAATACTCCCCGGTGATGGTCTTGCCTTGTTCTAAATAGTCTAGAAGCACCACGCCATGTGAATCTCAAAAAACTATTGCCATGACTTTTCCTGCAGACTGCATCGTTTTTGTTTTTTTTTTTTTGGCGCACTTTCACCTGCCCCCACCCACTGTTTAGACTGCTGCTTTGTCTCTGGCGTGTAATGGTGAATCCATGTTTCACTTACAGTTATAAAACGTCGAAGAAACTCAGCAGGATTGCGTATGAATAAGTCTTAAACACTCTTGCGAAGTGTTCATTCGAAGGCGTTTTTGGTCGACTGTTAACAAACGCGGCACCCATCGCGCAGAAAGCTTTTTCTACCAAGAACATCATGTAAAATGTAGTGGACACGATCTATCGAGATGTTTGCTATACCAGCAAGCTCTTGTACTTTCAGTCGGTGGTCATGAAGTATGACTTTGTGAATTTTTGTGACAATTTCGTCAGTTGTAGCGGTTTTTGGGCGTCCCGAGCGCTCATCAGCTTGAAATGATGTACGACCACGATTAAATTCAGCAGCCCATTTTTTTACTGTCGAAAACGAAGGCGAAGAATCCTTTAAAGTACAATCTAACTCATTTTTAATGTCCGTAGGAGTTAAACCCTTTAAAACAAAGTACTTTATAACCGCTCGAACTTCAATTTTATCCATCTTTCACAAAATATCGAACCTTATGTGTTCACTCGATCGCCACAAATAAGTAACTGAACACAAACATCTGAAACTTTGCAGGACGTCATCTCAAGGTTAATGCTTACAAAATATTATAGTTATTTGATCCTACTAGCGTCCTCTCTGTTTCAGGCCGAGGACTTATCGAATCATCCTCGTATTAAGGAGATAACAAACTTAATTTATAAAATTAAATAAACTAATGTCTTTACAAACGGATGTCCATCTCTTGCAGTACGTAAGCAAACTCGTTTCTGAGATGACTAAAATGTGCGGCGAAAAAAATCACGCATCTAAAAGTACAACGAAAACCATTATAATTTTGAAAATGCGGCAAAAAATTACACTTTTAAAAGTGCATCGAAGACTATTATAATTTTTAAAATGCAGTGAAGATAATTTACCGCACATTTTAAAGATGTAATGTTCTTCGTCACACATTTTAAAGATGTAATTTTTTTCGTTGTTATGGCGTTTGACATGATTTTTGCCCGTGGTTGTATAAATATATTTTTTTTAACCGCAAATCTTTAGACGCTATTTTTTTCGCCGCTTATTTCAGCGTCATGTCTTCGTGAGCACGTAGTGTGACACCATCGTGTAGAAGTCACGTCAGTTTCGTCCATTCCAACCGGTTCTCCGAGGCACTCGTAATTTTCAAAAAAGTATGGTCTGCCCATGTCAGGCGCGGATCCAAGGGGGGGCGGTGGGGGCGATCGCCCCCCCCCCCCCAAGAGCTTTGAGTTTAGGAATATGAACCCGATTTTTCCTCTTATACTACAGTTTATTTAAGAACTAGAGAGAGTAATAAATCATTTTTTACCCTTTTTCTCTTCACAAACTACCTGTGTTCTTTAGACCGGTGTCTTTAGCAAAATCTGTTAGACACATATATTTTTCATAGGAATGGGTTAGAAATTTTATAATCAAAAATACCGGTCTATAATAGTGGACTAAAATGCAGCCTTATTCTCTTAAAAAATTTGAAGTTATAATTTAAATACTTACAAAATATCCATTGTCAAAAATACAAAAAGGTAAACATATATAAAAAAATAAATTCGTCCATATAATATTAAAATATTTTTGGGGCTATCAGTCATTTTATTATTAATTAAAAACATTTTTAGGGTATTTGACGTTTCAGTTTATTTATTTCTTAACCATTTGCAGAATTACAATTAAACACTAAAAAGGGATTCAAATGTAATTACTTTTTATATGTTACAGTTAAAATTAGACCTACTTATTTTTATTTCTATTGTACTGATATCTTAATTTAATTTACTTTATTATATGGAAATATGATAAACATGCCCCAAAAAATAAGATAAACATGTTAATTCTACACGCTTAAGAAAAAGACACAAATACAATAATAAAATAATAAAAAACTTACAGCTAATTAGAATTAAATATATATAAAATTAAAGAGTGGGACACACTAAAATAAAAATTAAAAAAAATATGAACAACATTAAACAATAAAATACAACAAAAACAAAAATTTAAATAATAAATTGTGTTTACACTAATAAATATTACGTATCTAATTCCTATTCAAAGTCAGTGAAACTATCTTCGCTCAAATTAATTATAATTGGTTCGTCTAACTCAGCGATCATGAGATCGAGTTCTCACATTTTGTTTTATTCTTTTATTATATGGATTTTTCCCAATTTTCCGCAGTAACGTTATTCAAAAAAATCTCTCAAAAGTTTAGTTATATTACTAATTTTGTTAATTGTGTTATTTCTACCAACTCTACCTTTTACTTGAGAGAGGTATTTACTTCTCCTACGGACGTTTCCGGACGATCTATAAGAACAGATTTTCTATCTGGTTTTTCCCAGCAAAAATTAAGTTCTCTGAGCAATTTCCAGAGATCAATTCTTTTAATTTCATTTAAATCGCGATCTTCATTGATTTTAGTTAGAAATTTCTCGACGGTTGGGATCTGCTTCTCATAATAAGATGTATATACAACTCCTTTGATTGCAGTTTACATCTCTTCTTCCAACGAGGTTTTTCATCTGCCTGTAATCGAATGTGGCTTGGGAGTACTAACAATTCCAGTCGTTTTTTCTCCTTCAGTATTCGGTACATAGTAGCTTTTCCAACTCCTGTTATGTTGGAACACATCTCAACAGAGCTTTTAACATTATTATCTAGATATTGATATCTTAAGGCATCAAAAACATTCATCGTTTTTCGTTGAGGAAAAAAAGCTCTGGTTTACAAATTTTGGAATAAATATAGAGGTGAAAGCCATATCTTTTGGGTATCTCAGTAGTCTCAAATAATATAGCGTAAACAAGATAAATCACTAAGAACAAACTGTAAGGTGTACTTTTTCCTCACTGACAGAAATTCAATTAAACTATCAGAATTTTTATGTTGCAGTAAATTTATAAAATATATTGAAATATAATGAAATATAATTAGATTTACGGCAGTTCTCAGTTACCAGCGGCACTGGAGCAAGTACGTTGGAGGTTTCGGTAACAGTTTTATTACTCTCTTTACTTCTTGAATGTGTATGTTTGTGATCAACCCCCCCCCCCCCCAAGGGCTCAGAGGTAAGGAAAATAGAACCGATTGCCTTCTATATTAGGAATGTATATGCTACCCCCCCCCTCGCTGACAACTTGTTTTTCTTGCTATCCTGTACTTTTGTGATATCACCGCCCCTCCCCCCCCCAAAGAGAGAGGCTGGATCCGCCCCTGGCCCATGTCGCACACCAAGCTCAATTTTGAAGATGTAATGGAAGTTCTTGCCAAACTTGTGGATTTTCTGCTTCCCATATCCATTAGACTCATAACAAGTAAAATTATGCATAGAATGTAAATGGAAATTTAAAATACATACCGCCATTGTTTCCCACATATAAAAAGGGGTCTCATTCAGGATATTTACACCTGTTTTTCTAATAAAATAATTGTTTACATAAGGGGTAAAAGTTGTTTCACAAAAAAACATATTTCGCATTTACTTTTAGATTCCCAAAAAAAACTTATCCATTTCCAATTATTATTTTTAAACGCCGCCGAGGAATCTGATATATTTTATTATAAATCGATTATTTTTCTATTTTAAGGTTATCCGAAATAGATTCCCGACACTTTGTGTATTTTTTCAGCAATTAGTTATGTTAAAGAAAAAAAATGTTTCATGTGTTTAATGACTAACGTGATGATTTATTAGGTTGTTTGAGAGTTTCGGTGATGAGTTGGAGGTCGCTGTTATACAGCGTGTGGCCCAGAGCCTGCACCGTTCGCGAAATGGCACGTTTCGTCTTTTTTAGGTCCGAGTAATGGCGGTTCGTGGTTTTTAAGATAGGTAGTGTCAGTACGTGAGACAAAACATGTAACACGACAGTTCTCTTATCTAAACACACTGAGAAAAATTCAACTGTATTTTTTCCGTTTAAATTGCCTCAGTATTTCTTGAATCTTTGTTTTATTTCGTATATGAAAAGACCTCTTCCAGTTCCACTTTTTAACCTTTTAAATTTTGACTCTAAAAAAGCGCAATAAAAGCATTCTTAAAAAATAAAATCTTGTTTGTAGTCATAGCTGCATTTGAAACGACTTTTAGTAAGAAAACATACCGACATAATGAACTGAAATTGCGGAATATAGAAAATCCGCGGGTATTAAGCTATTGCTATGTTGCCAGACGTACAAATATATATATATATATATATATATATATATATATATATATATATATATATATATATATATATATATATATATATATAAATAAAATAGAATAGAATAAAATATTGGCGAAGCGGACGTGAAAATTTGTCAATCTACATGATTCTCGTATTAAAAAATGCGGAGCACTCCAAAATATGGAAAAACTCCGGGTCCGACAGATGGCGACAGCGCTGTTTCGTTCTAATATGGTACTCGTCAGGCCACCGCAGTCGGTACAAACCATCATCTCGCCTTTCCATCGTATAAAGTTGAATTTAAAATCAAAAAACAGCAAACAAGAAGACAAAGGCGACATCTCGATGGTCCACTTGATAATACAAGTACCACACAGATTAACAAAGTTTGTAAAAGAACCGTCATATGGTGGCGCGACGGTGAATTAAAACAGAAATATGTAAAATCGAGTACACGAAACGTGTGTGGTTCTTGTATTATCAAGTGGACCATCGAGATGTCGCCTTTGTCGTCTTATTTGCTGTGTTTTGATTATAAATTCAGCTTTATACGATGCAAAGGCGAGATGATGGTTTGTACCGACTGCGGTGGCCTTACGAGTCCCATATTAGGACGAAACAGCGCTGTCGCCATCTGTCGGACCCGGAGTTTTTCCATATTTTGGAGTGTTCCGCACTTTTTAATACGAGAATCATGTAGATTGACAAATTTTCACGTCCGCTTCGCCAATATTTTATTTATATATATATATATATATATATATATATATATATATATATATATATATATATATATATATATATATATATATATAAAGCTGTTACTATGTTGCCAAATGTCCTGGTAATTAATATGGAAAGGGAAAAAATATTTGTGGAAGTTTTAATTAAATATGTTTTTAGAAAAAAATAAGTAGTGCTATGGCGCTGTGACACTACTTTATGAATCGCCACTGGATTCGGACGGTTTTATTTCTGATCTAGAGCAGTTTTTAGTTCCTTTTTTGTTGTTTTTCCACACGCCAATGCTTTAAAAAAGGGAAATATACTGTTCAATTTTTGGGAAGACCCAATTTGTGTACTGCAATAGTCATTTTATCATAAACTCTCTTTTTGCTGTAAAACACATCATAAAACACAAAAAATTAACGAATTCAAATAAAAATTTGACACATATTTAGGAAACGTTAGTTTATGTTATGATTGGGTAGATAATTCGTACATCATCTAAATGTTTACCCATATATTTATTGTAGGTAGTAGAAAGAGCAGTTCCTCCCGCCGCATTACAACCTGACGAGGATGAAAGGCCGGATTTACCGTGGTGGAAGTGCAAAAAATGGGCGCTTCATATCCTATACAGGATGTTTGAAAGGTAAGGGAATTAAAATCAGATTGATTGTTTGGTCGATCATGAAGTATAATAGATATTTAGAACTGGCGCAGTACAGCATCGTTTTACGCGTTTAATTTTTAATTTAGGTATGGGTCGCCAGGTCACGTTTCAAAAGAATACAACGAATTCGCCGAATGGTACCTACAGACTTTTAGCACCGGTATCTTGGAGGTACTTCTTAGAGTTTTAGATGGGTACCGCGGAGGCCATTGGGTTCCCCCAAGAGTACTTCAACAAACATTAAATTATTTAAATCAGGTAAGTTTTTTTACCAAAGATGAAACAAAATTGAATATTTAATACACTCTTTTTTTTTCCTTGAATGAATGTTATTATCAATTTTTTTTTCTCTTTCGATTAAAAAATTGTATTGCATAAGCTAATTGTGAAAGTACACTTTAAGCGGAAAGGAATGAATAAATTTCCATTTTATATATATATATATATATATATATATATATATATATATATATGTGTGTAGTCAATATAAAGTAAAAACTCAGTTTTCCTTACTCGGTGAGACCCTAATTGAAAAGTTATGAATCTTGTTCAAAGCCTACACTTATAAGAGAATGATTGTTCTTATAAATTTTTTTTAAATTTCTCCTCAACTAAA
Organism: Diaprepes abbreviatus; assembly: GCA_034092305.1. Taxonomy (NCBI): domain Eukaryota; kingdom Metazoa; phylum Arthropoda; class Insecta; order Coleoptera; family Curculionidae; genus Diaprepes; species Diaprepes abbreviatus. The sequence continues at coordinate 3,595,806 of JASJET010000127.1, forward strand.
AAAATATGTTACGTTTATGCACTTAAGCACAAAAACTAAAAAAAATTCTGAACTTCCCTTTTTTGTAATTTTCTGAATTAGCAACACTCATATATATTTAATACACCACTTTTTATATGAATTAATGTTCTTATAATTTTTTTAAATACGTCTCTTTTTTTAACTTGTATCTCGTAAAGTATTTTTAAAAGAAAAAAATTCGTCTTTTTTTATTCAGTGAAACACTAGTTCAGACATTAAAAATCTTATTAAAAACCTGCAACTTTAAGAGTTTTATGTAAGAAAACGATTTTTCCTATCAATTCTTTTTCTTTTTTCCTTTTCTTCAATTAAAAAAATCATAATTTGTAAAGGCTCGCTTGAAATGGAAAATTAATTAATTGAATTCTTTCGTCAGAATTAGCAAAACATTAAGATTGGTGGTTTTTCAAGTGAAAACTATTTTCGTGACTGAGAATGCCCATAATTTTAAGCGTTACGTAAGAAGACGAATGTTCTTATCAAAAATTGTTTTTTCTTAATTTGTTGTTAAAAAATCGTATTCTGCAGGCTGTGTCTCACGCTCATACATGGAGAATATTGAAACCCCATATGCCAGCAATCATACAGGACGTACTATTCCCATTAATGAGTTATTCCGCCGAGGACCATGAATTGTGGACCGTGGATCCACACGAATATATTAGAGTTAAATTCGGTAAGATTATTTTTATTTCCTTAAATTTTCTGCACTCTACGGTATTTATGAATTTATTATAGACGTTTTCGAAGACTTCGTCTCCCCCGTGACAGCCGCACAAACGCTTTTACACTCCTCCTGTAAGAAACGTAAAGAAATGCTCGGGAAAACAATGGTTATGCTCACGCAGATACTTACAAACCCCTCGACCGAACCCCCTCAGAAAGATGGGGCCCTCCACATGGTCGGTTCTCTGGCCGACGTGTTGCTGAAGAAAAAGCCTTACAAAGACCAATTGGACCAGTTATTTATAAAGTATGTGTTCCCTGAGTTTAACAGCGACCGAGGGCATATGAGAGCCAGGGCTTGTTGGGTGTTGCATTATTTCGCCGAATTTAGTTTTAAACAGGTTCGTATTTATTTTTTAGATATTTATAAGTCTAGGTTATGTTAGAGGTGAATGCGCAATGTTTTTATTGTTCCTATTACAGGAGAATGTTCTTATGGAAGCTGTAAATTTGACTGTTAGGGCATTGCTCTTTGACAAAGATCTACCGGTGAAGGTAGAGGCCGCTATAGCTTTGCAGTCCTTGTTGAATTATCAAGAAAGGAGCCATAAGTACATCGAACCTCAGGTAAGGTTAATAAATGGATAATCTTTATAGTGGTATTAGCATTTAGAAAAAAATTGTGGGGAAATGTTTTATGGGACATCAAAATTTTCAAAAAAAGCAAAAAATGAAAATGATAATAAGATTCAAAATTCTTAGACGATCGTTTTGTAACGTGGAGTTTTATGATACTAGGTAAAACAAATAGCTCTCGAGCTCCTAACCATCATCAGAGAAACTGAAAACGAAGACGTAACCGGCGTGATGCAAAAATTGGTGTGTGTATTTACGCAGCAATTGGCACCTATCGCCGTGGAGATTTGTCAGCATTTGGCGTCGACGTTCAACCAGGTCTTAGATACGGACGAGGGCTCGGACGAGAAGGCTATAACGGCTATGGGACTGTTAAATACCATAGAGACTCTTTTGACTGTGATGGACGAGCAACCGGAGGTGATGAGGCTTCTGGAACCGACTGTGTTGCAAGTTATAGCTCAGGTGAGGGGAGGCGACGCCAGCCGAACATTCTGTAATATCTAATTTAACCGAATTAACCCGAATTCTTTTTCAGGTTTTACAAAACGAGGTGCAAGAGTTTTACGAAGAAATTTTAGCATTAATTTATGATTTGACTAGTAAACAGGTCTCGCCTGATATGTGGAAAGTTTTCGAATTATTATATCAAGTAAGGAACGATTCGAATCGTATTTTTTTAACGTAATTTTTCCAATACTCGTTTTTTATATTTAGGTTTTTATGAAGAACGGTATAGATCATTTCACTGACATGATGCCGGCCCTGCACAATTACATCACGATCGACACGGACGCCTTTCTCTCCGACGAAAAGCGGCTGTTGGCGATCTACAATATGTGCAAGGAAATACTCACGAAAGGTAAGGATAGTTTACACGCAAAGGGTTTATATGCTTATATATATATATATATATATATATATATATATATATATATATATATATATATATATATATATATATATATTTTTTTTTTTTTTTTTTTTTTTTTTTTTTTGAGTGACGATTGTTCTTATCAGTTATTTTTAATTTTTTTTTCTTTCTTTCCAAAAAGTCGTAATTTGAGCTTCAAGCAAAAAAAGAATATCATCGCCTTTTCTAGGTTGGTGTAGTTTGATCACAGAATAATCAGAATATTCACTCTTGGCGGTCCTTCGATCCAAGAAACTAAATAATTCCTTGACAAATTGAAGCCAATTCGAGCAAGCTGATCGAGAATTTAGCATTTGAAGCGCCTAATGTTACAGACAGAGTATATGTATTCTGTTTATTCTGTGATTTCAGTTGTACCACATAGGATACACCAATTGTTACTCATTTTTGCTTTCGAGTTTATTCTAGTTAAAATTCCCTCCTTGTATATGTTATTTTTATACTATTCTTTTTATAGACAGTGGTGAAGATCCCGAATCGCACGCTGCCAAACTTCTTGAAGTCGTACTATTGCAGTGCCGCGGAAAGATTGACAACGCGGCACCCATGCTCGTCGAGTTGGCTGCCACGAGGTTACTGAGGGAGGTCAAGACTAGCGAGCTGAGAACCATGTGTCTGCAGGTTCGTTGTTGTCACTCGTGTATATCCCGGGCATCGTTTATTTCATATATTTTTTAGGTTCTCATTGCGGCGCTGTATTACGATCCCCAGCTACTTTTCGGGGTACTGCAGAAAATGCCGGACTTTACAAACCATTTCATCAAACAGTGGCTCCACGACACGGATTGTTTCTTAGGCATTCACGATAGGAAATTATGCGTTTTAGGATTATGTACATTAATAGGTAAGTTGTTAATGGACCTTGTTCAATGATATTTATTTAATTGCGGCTTTTGTTATAGGAATGAGTCAGAAACCGCCGGCATTAATAGAAATGGCACCCAAAGTCGTTCCTTCACTTATCCTCTTGTTCGATGGCCTAAAAAGAGCTTACGCCGCGAAGGCTCAAGCTGAGGCGGAAGAAGAGGAAAGCGAAAGTGATGAGGGTGAAATAGGCGAAGGTAAGGCATCATTGTTTTTGACAACTATTTTTAGGCAGTCGATGTTCCTATCAAATTTGTGTTTTGAATGTTTTTTGTTTTCTCATTACACTAAAAATTCTTTATTTTAATCTAGACATAAGAATTCTGTCAAAATTTGTTTAAGTGTAAGACCGCGCGCTTTTCTTTAAATCAACTGGTTTAAATATATATATATATATATATATATATATATATATATATATATATATATATATATATATATATATATATATATATATATATATATAAGAGCCGTATAGCAGATGAAGCATTTTTAACAGTAAAATTGGAAACAACACACAGTTGATGGATAATGTTAAGGTTGAAACCCTACAAATCTATGTTTCTTAATTTAATATCTCACTTGTTACGAGTTTACTTTTGTTCTTATCAAAAAAATAATAACATCATAGGAAAAATAAAAAATAAGTGAAATATAATAGCTACAGAACGGTAACGTAATGCTTGTCCAATATGCACGTGGCAGGTTTTTTTCATAGTTTAATTTTTAAAGTTCCATAAGTTGAGTATTTTATGCTCATATCGTATCACATAGATCACGTCGAGGTAGAAACCTTGCAGATTAATGTTTTTGTAGTTATCATTTAATTCTGCTTAATTTAATATCCAATTTGTTACGAGTTTACTTTTGTTCCTATCAAAAACAGTCTGTCCAAAAAAAAAAAAAAAATAACATATGAAAAATAACAGTTATGGAACGCTAACGTAATGCGTGTTCAACACGCACTTGGCTATAAATTGAGTATTTGATCATATTATATCACATATCAGATTAATGTTTTTGTAATCGGCATTTAATTCTGCTTAATTTAATTATCCCCCTTGTTTTGAATGTACTTTTGTTCCTATCAAAAAAGGGTTTGAAGTTAAAAATATAATAACAAAATAGACACGTGTCCAACACGGCAGGTTTTTTAAATAGTTTAATTGTAAAACTTAACGCTGAAAATAATTTAAATCGTTTAAGGGCATAGTATATGTAATTCAAGCAATTTTCCTAATGAAATATTTGATATTGAAGGTGTTATAGATATTCTTAGCTCCGACGAAGACGAGCTCGACGATCAGGGCCAGGAATATTTGGAAAGCCTTGGGAAGAAAGCCTTATCCACAGCACAAAGTCAGGGTAAATTATATATAAACATATAGATACTAGTTATTATCTCGAAAACTGATTAAATTCTTTGCAATTTTTTTATTACACTTTAACAAAGAAGTTTCGAAAAAAAAATGAGATATTTACAAAATGATTTTTTTCTACCAGCTTTTTCAATCATTTTAACCTTGAGCGACGATTTTCAGGCATAAATATGACTGCTACTATTAACGACATAGAAGACACATCGGACGACGAAGACTCCGATTACGAACCTAACGAAGAAACGGTCCTAGAATCGTATACTACCCCCTTAGACGAAGAAGATTGCGACGTAGACGAATATCTTGCTTTTAAACAAGTTATGACGAGTAAGTATGAAGGCGTTTGTTTATTTTGCGCTTAAAACTGTAATCCTAAATATCAGCGTAATCTAGAAGTATTTACAGATCTCTGAATGTTCCTTTTCTTTTTTTAGGTATCCAAAATCAAGATCCTGAATGGTACGGGGCTTTAACGTCGAATTTAAACGAGCAACAATTAAAAACGTTGAACGAAGTAGTGGTTTTAGCAGAACAAAGGGCTGCGGCTAGGGAGAGTAAAAGAATTGAGCAGCAGGGAGGTATGTAAGTGATGGATAGTGTTAGATGGAGAGGAAGAGCGTGGATTTATGCCCCTGTTTGTCTTAACTTATTATTTTTCGTATATATATATATATATATATATATATATATATATATATATATATATATATATATATATATATATATATAAAGAGCGAGGAATGTGATGGGTCGCTTGCAAAGACTGGCCGGGGTAATACCCGTAGATCAAGTGTGGAGAGAGGCACTGACCATCAGCCCTCTCACTTCCGGCATCCAAGCAACCGCTGAGGACCCCGCTAGCCGGGGATGGGTGATAGCCCTTCCTACAGGCTGGTCGGGGAGAGACTATGTCAGGGCCGTGCACTTACGGTCCAACACTCTCCCATGCAAGGGCCACCCTTCGGTTCCTGAAGCCGAGCGACGGTGTAGACACCATGGATGCGACGCAGTGGAGTCGCTCTCGCATATACTGCAGACTTGTCCTGCCACTCATGCAGAGCGGATTCACAGACATGATCATGTCGTCAAAAGCATCGCGTCCCACTGTCGTGGCAGATGGGCTGTTGAGGTGGAACCCCATGTTAGGCACCGAGACGGCCGTCTCTACAAGCCAGACCTGGTAATCCATAAGACTGATGGTCACACTGTCGTCTGTGATGTCCAGGTTTCACGGGAGGGAGTGCACGGCCTGGGACCGAAAACAGCTAGTCTACGGTAATGCACACTTCGTCGAGGCAGCCTCTGAGCGCTGGCCTTCAAGAACTTTTCTCTTCTTGCCCCTCGTCATCGGGGCCCGAGGCATATGGCCTCGCTGCAATGCTCCCACAGTTCAGGCGCTGGGGCTTCATACGCAGTTCAAAATGAATTGCGTCCACGGCGTCCTGAAGTGGGGATCAAGCATTCATGCCACTTTTATGAGGAGAGTCTGGGGTGCCGGGCGAGGTCCTCCTAGGCATGTGATCGCGAGGAACCCTGTCGCAAGACAGGATATCCCACGTGGGGATGGGGAGATCGTTAGATCCCAGATCACAAGACCTGGCAACCAGCACCGTTTTCCATAGCTGGTGAACGGCTATGTGCTTCGCACTGAAATTTCTTGGGTATGAGGTTTTTTGTTTTTACAACAATCTAATTAAAATTTAACGTTTCGCCCATTCTTTTGGGCTTTATCAAAAATATATTGTCAGTCTATGGATAAAATCTACAAAGAAAACAGAACAGTCAGCAATCACTCAAACAATTAAATGCACTTAAAATAGACATACATATTTTATAAAACGAACACACTGTACAATATAAAAAATGTAAATTTAAAATTCTTTGCTATATACGCACCCGTTGTAGCTGTGCTGTAAAATTCAACTAAGAGTATACATTGCCAGTATGGAGGAATTTGGGTGTTATCAGTAAAAGTTTTTTTTTTTAAATACATTTTTATTAATTATTTCATTATATTATATTATTAAAGACCCAAATATTTTTTTTGGTATTTTAGTATTGCATTTGTTATAATTTTTAATGGAGTTTTTAATTAATTAGGTTATTATATATTTGGCTAAGATTTTTTGTATCTTGTTTGTCTTTTACGACATGCTTTTTTTTTAATGTGAATCATCTCCTTAATAAGCAGTTTGTGGTAGTTCTGGTCCTGGGCTAATATCTGTGTATTTGCGAAATCAAATTCGTGTTTTTGAGAGGATTCGTGCTTATGTAACGCAGTTGAAGCATTTTTGGTGTACTTGTGATCATTCAATCTATTATCCAAATATTGCGTTGTCATGTCTATGTATTTTTTTGGGCAGTTAAGGCAGGGTACAGCCTATATTAAATTTGACTTCTTTTTGGTTGCTACTTTACTTTTTAACGGAGTGAAAAGCGAAGACAAAAGATTATGAGATTTGTGGCATACAACAATGTCGTGTTTTTTTAAGGTGTATTTTATTTTTTCTGAAAGTCCTTGAGTGTACGGCATAGCTATGTATTGTTTGTTACCATCTGGGTACGCTGATTTGTCTATATTACTAGTATTATAAAATTTATGAATTCGTTGTTTAATAATTTTATTAATTTGATATTCTAAAAAGTTATTTTCAATCAGAATCTTTTTGACTTTCTTAAGTGTTTGGGTTCGATATTCAGGAGACGTTAATATTAGTGCTCTGTCTGTTAGACCGATGACAACGCTGTTTTTTTGAGATAAGGGATGGTGTGAATTGTAGTTCAAGTATCGACCAGACCATGTTTCTTTTGTATACCACTTCATTTTAAGGCATTCATCAACATTGTTTCTTATTATTGTTAAGTCCAAAAAGTTAATCCCACTGTTTTATTCGATTTCTGATGTAAATTGTAATTTGGGGTGAAAGTTATTGAATCAATCTAAAATGTCTTGTGCATGGATTTCTGGAATGGCATTAAGGCAATCATCAACATACCTTTTGAAAAAAAATCATGGGGATATTAGTATTATTTAAGACATTTTCTTCCAAATATTCCATTACAAGTTGTGCAACTGTGGAAGATATGGGTGATCCCATGACACAGCCATCTAATTGTTGGTAAAAAGTATTTTGGTATTGGAAGCAATTATTAGTTAACGTTAGATTTATAGATTCCATAAAAACATCTTGATTAAGACTAGTATGTTCCTTTAAAATATCCCACTTTTCTTTTACTATTTGATTTAAAAGTTCGTTAGGTATATTGGTATAGAATGATACTACGTCAAGAGGAAGTATTATATAATTATTTGGAATTTTTGTTCTTTTGATGAATTCCTTAAAACTAAAAGAGTCTTTTATATAATATTCATTTTTACAAGTAATTTTTGATAAACAATTACTAAGATATTTAGATAATTTGTAGATTGGTGATTGTATGCACGAGACTATGGGTCTAAGTTGAATGCCTGGTTTATGTAATTTAGGCAGTCCGTAGATCTTCGGTGCAACTGCGTTATGTATTAATAATTTCTTGGCTTCCGTCTCAGACATGAGTTTTTTGGATATCATTTTCTTGATCAAGGTATTGTTTTTTAATTGAAAAGAGTTAGAAGGATCACTGCGAAGTTTCTTATATGTTAGGTTGTCAGATAGTAAACTATTTAATTTGAAGTTGTAGTCCTTTGTGTTCATAACTAGTTTTATTTGTTTTGTCTGGTTTTAAAATGGTTATATTGGGATTATCTTTAATAAATTGTTTTGTTTTATTTAATTGCTTGGAAATTTTTTTCTGGAAGATATTTTGTTTTTGATTTTTATGTTTCAATTTAATTTTATGATTTGTAATTATATTTACAATATCAGCGCGTATGGTATACGTCACAGTACACCAAAAATGCTTCAACTACGTTACATAAGCACGAATCCTCTCAAAAACACGAATTTGATTTCGCAAATACACGGATATTAGTCCAGGACCAGAACTACCACAAACTGCTTATTAAGGAAATGATTCACATTAAAAAAGAAAAGCATGTCGTAAACGACAAACAAGATATAAAAAAATCTTAGCCAAATGTATTATAACCTAATTAATTAAAAACTCCATTAAAAATTATAACAAATGCAATACTAAGATACCAAAAAAAATATTTGGGTCTTTAATAATATAATGAAATAATTAATAAAAATGTATATATAAAAAAAACTTTTACTGATAACACCAGATTCCTTCATACTGGCAATGTGTACTCTTAGTTGAATTTTACGACACAGCTACAACGGGTGCGTATCTAGCAAAGAATTTTAAATTTACATTTTTCATATTGTACAGTGTGTTCGTTTTATAAAATATGTATGTCTATTTTAAGTGCATTTAATTGTTTGAGTGATTGCTGATTGTTCTGTTTTTCTTTGTAGATTTTATCCATAGAGTGACAATATATTTTTGATAAAGCCCAAAAGAATGGGCGAAACGTTAAATTTTAATTAGATTGTTTTACAAACAAAAAACCTCATACCCAAGAAATTTCAGAAAAATAAATATAGATGGTTTAAGAAAACAAAGATATTATATATATATATATATATATATATATATATATATATATATATATATATATATATATATATATATATATATATATATATATATATTCTAGCAGGTGATTTCTGATAATTTCGACTGGCGAGGTAACTTACTGGTTATTATAATTGTACTGTGTTTTTATTATACCGAACCAATACTTATGCAATTTTTGTTAACAAGTAACTTTCTTTCCAGGTTATATGTTTACCCAGCAAGCGGTACCAACCAGTTTCAAATTTGGCGATAGTAACTCGTGAACCATCTCATTTATTACTTAGTAATAAACAAAAAAATAATAAAAGATATATTGTAATTTATTGTGACTGAATGTTATCAAATTGACTCAGTGAAAAGTGATGTACAGTTTTTTCAAAGAACAGTAAAATCCCTTAATTTTTTAATTAAGTGCCTTTTTTATTAATTAATTTCGGTTTTAGAAATTTTGTTATTGTCATTATCCCGTGTTAAAAAAATCAAAATCATTACTTAAATAGACTCATTGACGTAATGATTATAATTTTTAAGGTAATGAGCATCTAGCAATATAACGTTAAGGTAATGACAGTAAGATCACTTCGAGTTCTGAGCATTTATCGAATGCGATTCTTCCTAAATTATCGGGATGCGCAGTGAGCGGACCGTTTTTTTATTTAATTTAATTAATTGATATGTTAAACATATTTGTTGATTTATGTAATCAATATCTGTACTATTTGATGTTTCACACGTTTTTCATTACTAGGATAACCAATTGAAATATTATTTGTTATATCAGATTTGTAAAGTAACACGTTGCTTATGAGCAAATTAAGTGTTAAATATAAGTTATTTTATTGCATTTTAATAAATATTTTGCTTCTTTATTTGTCGTTTTTATTTATTTCATTTATAACTGTATATATATATATATATATATATATATATATATATATATATATATATATATATATATATATATATATATATATATATATATATAAAGGGTGTTTTTTATAGAGGTATAGAACTTTAAGTTGGCAACACTTTTTTAACTGGCGGTCATTTTGTCAGCTGTCAAGTGATTTATGTTTAGTTTGGTTTGCAGGGCTGTCAATTTGCCAGTAATTCCTGGCATTTGCCAGGAATAATTAGCTGTGCCAGTAATTTTGCCAGGAATACTATCATGCCAGGGATTTGCCAGGAATAGATGTCTTGTACTCAGAAATTGATAAAATATTAGGGCGAAATGTACATTCAATTGATAGCAAGTGTATGAAAATCGATAAGATGCCCCATCTTTAAAATTAAATCTCTCTACTATCATGATCACTTCGACCCAATGACAAGTAAATGCATATTCAAAAGAACATGAAGTTATCAGTTTCACTTTTTTCATTTTGATCTGTGATAATTTACTCAAAAGAATACAGCCTATCTCTTTTAGCTTCTCACATGTAGTTATTTTTTTCTTTATTTTATGGTTTTGCAGTCTAAAATTTAAAGGATGGGCCATCTTATTATCATCTGTCTTTCTCTAATATTCAGTTTAATTGAGCAATATCAGCTTTTTTTTTATCACACGCATTTTGCCAGGAATTGCCAGGAATAAATATAAAACTTGCAAGTATTTTTCTGTAGAACATTTGACAGCACTGTTGGTTTGGCATTTCAACATGAATAGACTGACGCCTGAACAACGCTTCCAAATTGTGCAAATTTATTTTTAAAATCATGATTCTGCTCGAAATACGTATCGCGCACTACGTCCATTTTATAGTCAACATAATCGTCCATCAGAGCAATTAATTCGATTAACTATGGAACGTTTTCGCACCACGTTTACTCTAAATGATAATACGCATCCACAGAGACGTCGTACAGTGCGTACAGAAGAAGTCATTGCTGCTGTAGAGCGTAGCGTAGAGGAAGACCCGAATCAGTCTATCCGCCATCGTGCACAGGAATTGGATATGTGCCCATTCACTTTATGGAAGATTTTGCGGAAAGATCTTGGTTTGTGTGCTCACAAAATCCAACTCGTGCAAGAATTGAAGCCACAAGATCACCCAGCAAGGCGTAGATTCGGTGAATGGGCCCAAAACAAGATTGCCGTTGATCCCGATTTTCATAAGCGAATTTTGTTTAGCGATGAAGCTCACTTTTGTTTGAATGGATACGTCAATAAACAAAACTGCCGTATTTGGAGTGATGATAATCCTCAAGTGTATGTTGAGACACCATTACATCCAGAAAAACCGACTGTTTGGTGTGCATTATGGGCTGGTGGAATCATTGGTCCATACTTCTTTAAAAACGATGCTGGTCAGAACGTTACAATCAATGCTGACCGCTATAGAGCCATGATTACTGACTTTTTCGTTCATCAATTGAACAACCATGATGTGCAGGAGCTGTGGTTTCAACAAGACGGCGCAACATGTCACACAGCTCGTGCCACAATTGATTTATTGAAGGAAACGTTTGGTAACCGCATAGTTTCACGTTTCGGACCCGTGAATTGGCCTCCAAGATCGTGCGACTTAACGCCGCTATATATATATATATATATATATATATATATATATATATATATATATATATATATATATATATATATATATATATATATCCTGCTGTAGGTAGGTCCTCCGCTAATAGACAATTTGCATTTAATAGGTCATCCCGGTGTGATAGGTCATCCGTATATGGATGACCTATCGCTTTTCATGTAAAACAAGTTTATGGATTATCCTGATACTCCTGACAAATTTTCAGAAGGATGACTTATAACGTTTTTTTTGATATTTCGTATATTTTAGTTCAGAATTTTGACATAAAAAAAGTGGCGCCACCTTAGTGAGTATATTTCATCTGTATATTTGTAGCTAAATTGCAGCGGATATATCCTCCGTGAATACTAGCATTTATCTTATTTGCGGTGGATAGGTCCTCCGAAAATATGGCAACACTGTATTCATCTCGATTATTTTGGAAATATTAAAACACTTCCAAAAATCAACCGTTAGAGTGTGACTTACTAGGAAGGTATCTGAAGAGTCCGACTCCGATTACAATGAAACTCTAATATGTTGTAGAGGGTATAAAAATAAGAAACACGTATTTTTTTATCTGAGGAGATTCATTTTGACTGGGTTAAATCCGCCCTTAAATTCCACTCCTCAAGTCAGATATCGTTACAAAACAAAATGAAAATTATTTGTTCGAAATGATGTTAAACTAGGGTTGTTTCATCCCCAAGGATATCATTCCTTATTTTTTATAGGATTAAACCATGTATTCGCGCCCGCAATTTAATTCTAAAAATTACGAAATTTAATATAATTGTTTGAAAATATTTTATTCACGAATACCATAAGTAACTTAAATTGAGGGGTTTCGGGGTTTCTAAAAATAACTAGTAAAAGAGGGGAAGCCACCCCCAAATACTTGTTTTTCTTAAATTTGAAGTTCTAATTGAGATATATTTACAAAACAAAATGGAAATTACTCGTTATTTAAAATGATGTTGAGGTGTTAAATTATTTTCATCCCCAAAAATATCATTCCTTATTTTTTATAAGGATAAACCATCAATATGCGCATGTAATTTAATTCTAAAAATTGTGAAATTGTTTGAAAATATTTTTTCCACGAATAATATAATTAACTAAAGTTAACATCTTGCGGGGTTTCCAAAAAGAAACTAGTATAAGAGGGTGAATCACTCCCAAATATATATTTCTTAATATTTTCTAATTAAGATAATTCTTCAAAACAAAATGAAAATTAATTGTCATTCGAAATGATATTAAACTATGGTATTTTCTCGCCCAAGGATATCATCCCTTACTTTTTATTAGAGTAAATCCCATATTTGCGCACGTAATTTAATTGTAAAAATTACGAAATTTTTAAGTCACTTAGGTTGTGATGTTTCGGGGTTTCTAAAAATAAACTAGTAAAAGAGGGTGAGACACCCCCAAATACTTTTTTGGCATCTGAAATTCTAATTGAGATAACTTTATGAAATAAAATGGAAATTACTTGTTATTTTAAATGAAGTTAAATTACAGTATTTTCACCCCCAAGGACATCATTCGAAGGATGTTATTTTATACATGTATATTTATTCTTAAAATTGCCAAATTTCAGTTGATATGAACGTTATAGAGCTTACAGATTTTTTTTCTTCTAATTAATAAGAAAGTATAAACTTATTTTATTGGTCAAGCATTCATGTCTATAAATTACACTGGACAACTAAACTGAAACTAAACTTATTTTCTTAATATTAGTTCGAGTTTTAGAGATACGTTATGCCATGTGTCCCTATATATTAACAATGTAACCGCAAGAATGCATGTGGCATATTTGTATTGTTATTAAAAAGCTCGTTCTTGAAAATTGCAAGTTAGTTTTTAATTTCATTGTCATTTTTGTATTCAGCGCCCCAAAATTAACAAACACTTTTCATACAAGATACAACCAATATACTAAAATTTGTTGCGTAGTGTTATTATTATTCTGGCCAATAGTGATTTCTAATTCTGTAACATTCATTTAAATAAAAATTTGACAATTTTAAGAATAATAATATATATATGAAATGATGGTTCACTTTTATAGAAAATAAAAAATAATTTCCTTGGGAGTAAAAATACCATAGTTTAACATCATTTCGAATATGAAGTGATTTTAATTTTGTTTTGTAGAGATACCTTAATTAGAACTGGAGATATTAAAAAAGTATTTGGAGGTTGCTCACCCTCTTTTACTAGTATATTTTCGGAAACCCCGAAACACGTCAACATAAATTACTTATTGTAATCGTATAAGAAGTATTCTCAACAAATTTGGTTTAATTTCGTAATGTTTAGAATTAAATTATATAAATGAATTACAAGATTAATCCTCATGAAAAATAAGGAATGATCTACATGTAGGGTTAAAGCAATATGGGGTAACCTCGCTAAAACTAGAAAGTAATATCCACTTTGTTTTGTAGGTATACCTCAATTAGAATTTGAGATTTGAAAAAATGTATTTGACTCACCCTCCTTATTACTTTATTTTTTAAACCCCAAAACAGGTCAACTTAAGTTAGTTATGGTATTCGTGAAAAAAATACTTTGAAACAATTTAGTTAAATATCGAAATTTTTAGAATTAAATTACGCGCGCTAATAGATGGTGTACCATGATGTACCCTTATAAAAAATAAGGGATGATACTTTTGGGGTTGAAAATACGTTAATTCAACATCATTTCAAATAACAAGTAATTTTCATCTTGTTTTGTAAAGATATCTCAATTAGAACTTGAGATTTAAGAAAAAAAAAGTAAATGGGGGTGGCTCACCCTCTTTTACTAGTTATTTTTAGAAACTCCGAAACCCGTCAACTTAAGTGACTTATAGTATTCGTGAAAAAAATATTTTCAAATAATTATATTAAATTTCGTAATTTTTAGAATTAAATTACGTACACAAATAGATGGTTTACCCTTATAAAAAATAGAACATGAGATATTTCAAAAATACTGTTTTTAAGGGTGAATTTTAAGGGCGGATTTTACCCCATTAAAATGAATCTCCACAGATAAAAAAAGTGTCTCTTATTTTTGTGCTGTCTACAACATATTGAAGTTTCATTAAAATTAGAGCTGGACACTTCAAGTACCTTTCTGTTAGGCTTTTCGAAATGGAATAAAAAAATAAATCGACTACAAATCAGTTATAAAACCATTACGACGGCTTATGTTTGCAATAAGTTGTGGAGTAGCTTTTCAGTTAATCGATTTTTTTAATTTTTAATGCCGACGTTAAAACTCTCATTTAAATAGAAAAATGTGGAGAATTCTTTTTCGGCTTTGGCCCTTTTTAACTTAAGGTTTGGGATAGTAACAAAATCTCTCAAAAATTAACCTCAGATCTGTAACACCGTAGAATTTTTGTAATTTGGGAAATATTTTGAAAATCAGATTATTTCACGAATAACCAAGATTATCGCTAAAAAAATGTAAACAAAAACAGAGTAAGAATAAAATACCGAAGCGGTTGGCTAACTCAAAAAACTACCAAGTAAAACAAACAGAGATAATGGATGTATTTGTATAATCTTTGTATTAAAATTTTAAAAATATTATTTTACAGGATGTACAAGATTTTGTCAAAATATTCTATAATTTTTTCTTACATATGTGCTTAAAGTTTCGGAAACATTTTAAATAAACCACTAGAGATCTCAATTTAGTTGATATTTAGACAATGATATTTTTAATTCTTTTGTACGTTGCACTACAATAATAATGGATTCCATAATCCTGAATTAGAATTTTCTTGTGCTTTCTAAACCAAAACAAAAAAGAAGTTTAAAATTTATTGATATAGGTAAAAATGGAAGCCTTAGATTTTTTTGAAAATGCATGAAAATTTAATATCGTTGATCCGCCAGACTTTAGTTACGACGCTGGTAAGATATACCATATTCAGTGGCGTAAATAACGACCCCGCGGTGAGGGGGGGAGGACACAGCCAATCCAAGGGTGACTTCAAGTCCCTTGATGAAAATTAATAAATACGAAGGATCAAAACCGGTGTCAAATAGTAGGGCGCATTCAAATGTCTGCGGAGGGGAGGAGCATATACT
Source organism: Diaprepes abbreviatus (assembly GCA_034092305.1). Classification (NCBI taxonomy): domain Eukaryota; kingdom Metazoa; phylum Arthropoda; class Insecta; order Coleoptera; family Curculionidae; genus Diaprepes; species Diaprepes abbreviatus. Next base: position 3,611,521 of record JASJET010000127.1, read on the forward strand.
CTTAGTTACGCCACTGATCATATTATAGTATTAATTGGGACAAGCCTGTTGATACGTCCTTGATATGCAAAAAAAAAAGAATAACTTGTATTTATTGATATATTTTCCGATAAAAATAAACAAAACAGAAACATATTATATCGAATAACATTAAACACAAAAATGGAAAAGGAAACTTACAAGTATATATTTAAATAAGTGCTTAACTCTTTTTATTTCTTTGTATAAATATTTTGCACAAAGACTTTTATTTTTAGCCAGTTTTTGTTCATCACATTCAGCCTTCCTGGGAGGTCTATGTTGTATTATATGATTTTTAAAGTACGTTATAACAATCTTCTTTTGTTGTTCTGTCCATCTATCAATCTTTTTTGTTCTGTTTGCTTCTTTTTTATTACACTGTTATTATTTCTTTGAACTTGCAACTCAAGATCGCTATCTTGATCTTCTGTATTAACCTCCTTTTTCTCTAGTTTTTTTCCTAAATCATCATTTTCGAGCAAATTTTAGTCTAAATTCAAATCAATTTCATCTAAACTTTTGCCCTTAAACTGACCGGCTTCCCCCTTTTCCATAAGTATGAGTAATTTGGATATTTTTGATATTTGGTAAATATCATCAGGTAGTCTGTAAGATGATCGGTGGATTCCTAAGGTGTGACCCATAAAAGAGGTTAGTTGCTCCATATCATTTTCACTCATATTAAATAACTGGGTTAATGTAGCCAAATGCTTTCCTAATCGAGTACATGTGAGGGCGTCAGCGTTTTTAACTCCACTTAGTCTGGCATATTTTCTCAAAACTTTATAACCCACAAATGGCTGCCCAGTATTTGGATTTCCAAATAGATAACTACTGGGTTTTTTGAGAATATTATCTCGACATTTTAGAACTATTTCTAAATAATCTTGGACGTCTTTACTAATGAGCACCGGAACTCCCCGTCCCCTTTTACCCCTTATGACAATTCTTTTGAAGGAATTGATTAATATTTTTTTTGTTTCAGAGACAACTTCGGAAAATTCTTCGTAACCTTGTTGATTTATATTTAGAAGCGCAGATTTAAATGTATTTATGAAAAGTCTTTGAAACAATGGCAACATTGTCGGGCTAGCGATCCACTGTAATCTATAAAATTACTATATATTGGAGGACGTATCGCTTCGATTGTGAAAAAGAAGTATACGTCCGGGTGACATAAATACCGTGATTTCGTTGGAGGACGTAAAGATAGGGGCTTATGTGAAAATTAAAAAAATTTATTTTAATTATTTTAATGGATTTATAATAAGAATAACAAAATACTCTATATACATGAAAAAAATTATATATATATTCACTATTTCTGGTGGATGACCTAAAGATGCGCCACATGAGGAGGACCTATCTACTGAATGATGTAAATATATATATATATATATATATATATATATATATATATATATAGTATTTCAATAAATTAAAAAAGTATTGGTACCCTTAAGAAATTTTTTCCGAATTAAGCAAAATCTGAAACTAGCTGGAAAGATCTGGAATTTTCAGAATAATTTTTTGAAATGTGAGATTTTGCTGATTCAGGAAAAATTTCTTAAGGGTGCCAATACTTTTTTGATTTATTGAAATATACTTACTAGTGACAAAACTTTTCAAATGTTTTTGAGGTCCCCGCAGCGGCGTAAATAAAGACCCTGCGGTGTGGGGGGCGCCCTTAGATCCCTTGATTGAAAATTAATAAATTCAAAGGATCGGAACGGGAATGAGGAAATCATTGATGAGGTAAAAAGTACAAATATTGGGTACCCAATGGGACACAACACCATTCAGATTATAAGCCTTGACAGCAGATAGCGAGGACAACTTACAAAGAATGCTTTTCCATCTCAATCGAACAGCCAAACAGTATAATATGAAGATATCTGTGGAGAAAACCAAAGCAATGGTAATAGCAAAAGAACCGGTAAGATGCAAACTAATGGTTGATGATAAACATATCGAACAGGTTGGGAAGTTTAAATACCTGGGAGCACATATAACAAGGTACAGGGCAGTAACGGAAGAAGTACGCACACAGGCCAACAAAGCGGCCATGATATCAGGTCAACTAAGAGACATAATCTGGAACAATAAACATATGACGGTTGAGAGCAAAGCAAGAATTTACAAGGTCTGTGTAAGACCACTACTGACGTACGGCGCAGAAACAAGAAATGAAACCACAAAGACAAAACAAATTATGAGAACCACAGAAATGAAAACGCTGAGAATGATCACGGGAACAAGTTTAAGAGATAGGATAAGAAATGCAAAAATACGCGAGAACAGCGGAGTGGGGGATGTTGTGAAGTGGGTTCGAAATCGTCGTAGGCAGTGGAGAGACCACGTGGAATGAATGGACGATGACAGACTAGCAAAAACCGTGATGAGAGAGAAACCAAACGGCTACCTGGACGGCCCCCATAAGATGGAGAGACAGCTGGATTTCGACCTCAAACGAGGATCGATGAGGCATTGTATAGATAACAGAACTTGGTTCTACCTAGAAGAAGAAGAAGATCGAAACGGGTGCAAAATAGTAGGGCGCATTTAAACATTTGTGGGGTGGTACACATACTTTTAGTTACGCCACTGGGTCGCTGATTATAAATCTACTATAGCTTTTTAAAATTTCAAGATGGCGAATCGAAGATTACGAAAAGTGTAAAAAAAAATTTTGTGTCGTAAAAGTATGAGCTGAATATGCAATAAAGTATTGAAATCTTGAAATTTTAAAAAACTAATAGGAAATAACCAGCGACCCGAATAACACTTTATTACATATCCAACTCATACTTTTATGACACAAAATAATTTTTACGTTTTTCAGCGGCCATTTTGGATTCGCCATCTTAAAATTTTAAAAAACTAAAAGAAAATTCAAATCCAGCGACCACGATGACACTTTATTGCATACGTAACTCGTACTTTTATGACAAAATAATTTTTACACTTTCAGCGGCCAATTTTGAAATTTTAAAATGCTAATAGTAGATTTGTAATCGGCGACCTCAAAGACATTAAAAAAGTGAATTGCAAGAGTTGAAATTACGTTTTTATAAGAATTGGATCAAAAATAAGAGATTAAATTTAGCCGTTCCTAATATCCTATTAAAAAATAGAAAAGTCAATAAAAATAAAGTTTATTTATCCTAAAAATTGTAGTGTACACAGGGGGATGGCTGATTCGACAGAGAATGCATTATATTTAAATATATGTTGTACAACAGAAATTTTTCCAAGTAAGCTAAAAAATGCCCCGATTAGAGCAATTTATAAGAAAGGGGAGAAATCTGAAGGAAAGAATTATTGACCAATCTCGCTATTGCCTAATATAAGCAAGGTTTTTGAAAAAGTTTTATATCAGAGAATTGTAACATTTCTGGATAAGTTTTCTGTAATATCAAATAAACAAAGTGGCTTTAGAAAAGAGAAATCCACAGTAATAGCTTTGTACCAAACAAATTCAAGAATCACTAAATAAAAAAAGCAAACATTGGCTATGTGCCTGGATCTGTCTAAAGCCTTTGATGCTGTGGATCATAAAACATGATTGTTAAAACTTTCTCTCCATAGTAGAGCTATAGTGTCTCAGGGAGTTAAAATGAAGAGGAGCGTCCCTCAGGGTTCAATACTTGGACCTCTTGTCTATATTCTTTGTACAAATGATTTACCCGAAATCTCTGGATAGCAGACTGTACTAGATGCTGATGATACATTGCTTATATTCAGTGAAAGCACGGCGGAGTTGCTTTCAATGAAGGTTCAGTCTGTGATGTGTATTCTTGATGGATATTTTCGGCCCAACAGGCTGTCGCTAAATACATTTTTACAGTCCAGACTCGGATATGGTTTAATATTTTGGGGCAATTCCTGTGATATTAAGTGTTTTGATTCTGCAAAAAAGATGTTTACGGTGTATTTTTGCAATGAAACAACAAGATAGTTGTAGGGATATCTTTATTAGTAACAATATTTTGACAGTTATAGGTATGTACATTTCGGATTCGGTGATGTTTATTGTTGATAGCAGGGATCCTTTTGAGGGCGCATCTATTAAACATAACTACATTACTAGAAATAAAACACATCTGCTTTCTAATAAATATAACTTTAGTTATTTGCAGAAAAATGTTGAGTTTTCTGTAATAAAAGTTTTTAAATCTTTACCCGAAATCTTCGATCATACCCTAGATATAAACAACAATAGATTTGTCTGAAGGCTGTTTATGGTCGGTGGGGGAGACGCTTTTTTGATGTTTGACAGACATAAACATATTTACTTCTCTTGTCTTTCAGTTTAATTACTTGTCGTGACTTTTTTCGGTGTTTTTAAGTGGCAGAAATTACTATAAATGCGAAGTTTACAATTAATATTAACAAAAAGAGGATTTAAAAACTTATTTTTATCGGTAAATATTATTAGATATTGTTTACATATTGGAAATAACAATAATAAAAATTTAGGCAACCATATTTTCATACTTTGTTTTCAGAATTGACGTACCCAGGGGTATGTTCGAAGGACGTACCGATGATACTCGTTTAAATAATGCAGTTAGAAAAGGATAGCTTAAAATCGGTATGTCTGTACCAAGAAATTAAATATCTACTGTTTATCAACACTTTTTCAAATATAAATAAAAATATTATTACGTTATTCAGCGTTCAAACAACCGGGCCCTAGTTCTGACGTTATGCTACTTCTACAGGGGTATGTTCGAAGCCCGAAATGTACGTTATGCTAAAGTAGTACCGCTCCGTCCATAGAAAGGGGGGTACTACAGACCTATTTCGCTCTGTCGATTTCTAAGCGAGAGCCAACGTACTTCTATAGGCCTTGTGGTCTATATCTTTATGATGTACACAATACTGTATATAGAATATGGCTTTGTGGTTTGGATATTTCCACCTTAATAAATGAGATTCACGCCGAATACATTTTGGAACATTTCCACAAATTTCAACCTGGTATGTCATTCTTTGACGTCAGCAATATTTTATTTCTGTTAATCTCTCTTCAAAAATTATTCTGTCCTTTATTTAAGATATTATTTTAGAACAAAATGGATTAGTTTCTGGGCAATAGTATCTACAATATCTTAAGAAATTATTGCGTACAGTTTTATGTTAAATGAACGATATTTCAAAATTTCCCAATGTGTTTTATAAATTTAAAGGAATATGTTGCAAAAAATTTTTTTTGAAAAAACTATGTGCAACCGTCAAAAAAAGGATCTTCAAATTGGTGTTCTACAATCCAAAAATTGAGTAAATACAAGAATTTTGCCCAAAATTTTTACTACTCGCACGTTCAGTGTAATAAAACCATTTTTTTTTTCTATAAAGATTTACTAAAAACAGTCAGGAACTATTACAGTACAATATCACATTTTAGACAAAGGTTTGAGCCCTAAAATAATCATTCCATTTCTTAAGACTTCTCGAGCGGTGTTAAACAAAAGCAATCTTTGTGAAGCCACTTCGGAAGCTGAACCTTTCACTTGAAGAATCTTAAGAGCTCTATTTATGTGATTACTAAAAAGAATTTAGAACATATATAAAAATACTACTGAAAAAACTACTTCTTACCAAAGGTGAAACAAATACACGACCAAAACGCTGGCTTCCAACTGTTCATTGGCTACATGTAAAATATCTTGAAATTTTGCCAGTTCTTTCAACAATACCGTCACTTCCTCCTCAATTAAAACGGCTGAATTGCAAACCTTTGCAGGAATTGCTCCTGAATTCTCTTCTAAGCTATGTAATCTACAATGTGTGTACTGTAGTTTTATCCCAGTATCACCTTTTACCTTAAATTAATAAGTAAATAAAAACAAAATACTTTGGTTGATAAGATCTTTCAGCAATATTAAATGTTCTTATCAGTGCAAGTTATACTTACTTGTAAAATCTTATCCCAATCAAAGTCATAATCTTTTTGCCTCCTTTGCTTTAGATCATTTACAATAACGCAAGATACACCCAAAATATCTGAAGTTTCTTCATCAGTGATAGGAACTTTGGTAGCTTAAAAAATCTTCAAATTATTTTTTCAAATTATTCAAAAATTGTATCCTTTGCAAATACTACATAGGGTGTCTACTAGGAACGGGTAAACAACTGTATTTTATAACGCAGAGCATATTTTTAAAAATTACCGCACCAGTAAACACCCCTTATATATAGAAAAACACTTACTAGGGGATTCAATCTGTCTTTTTGCAATCAGCTCTTTACACTCGTCTAATATATCTTTCAAAAAAACGGCGGTACCCTTTCTGGTACTCATTCCCTTTATTCTGCCAAATTTGACATGGACCAATCGGTCTGACCAAGGCAAGTCCATCTTGTGTATGATGCTTTTCAACGCGTGGAAATGGTCGTTTTGACCGTTTTCCACGACATAATACATTTTATCAAATTTGAATCGTTGAAATCTGTCTAAGGCAGCCGCAATATCCCTTGTAAGATAAAGTGATGTGCCATCACTTTTAAGTACTGTGACAGTTCTGTCATTACTAACTTCTGCCACCTGTTAACAAAGATAATGTTTAAATTTCGAATTTTACACTGATTTCCTGCAAAAAGAGTCTGTGCTGCTTTGGTAGCTACATTTTTAATAAATTTCCAAATCACCTTGGGAAGTTAACTGCCTAATATTAAGCCCTTAAAATTATACTTTTGGTTTTTATTTTAATTATTTGAAATTTATATTCTAACACATATTTTAATTTATTGGCACTGTCAATACTTTAGAAAAAGTCTTGTTAACAATAACTTTAGGAAAGCAGATTATCAGGCCATGTATCAGTTATTCCAAAATGCAACCTGGGATGACTTGAAAATATTTTCTGATATTAATCTTGCAGTTAAACATTTTTATAATAAAATAAATGCAATCTTTGAAATATGTGTGCCAAAATGCACACCTAGTAAAAAATATCCTGTATGGTTTGATAAAACTATCATTAAGGGCATTAAAAATAAAGATAAATTAAGAATAAATTATAAAAGAACCGGTAATTTAGACATTAGAAATCAGTATGTAAGGCTGCGAAAGGAACTTAAACGTGATATAAAAATAGCACATGAAAAATATCTTAACAAGATTCAAATGGATATCAACGAAGATTCGAGGTCTTTTTGACAATATATTAAAAATAACAAGGAATCAGTTGGCATTCCAAACAAGTTACATATGAATGGTGTGGAGTACACTGATGGCAAGACTATATCTGATGCATCGCAGCCTTTTTTAATTCAGTTTATGAAAAGGATAATTTAAAAACTAATAGGAATTATAATAAATGCGAAATTTATGAAGTTCTTTCCACACAGCAAGTTAGCTATGAGGATGTGTGCGATGCTGTCAAAAGACTTAAAATTAATAGAGCTACTGGTCCTGATAACATACCTTCATTTCTTATTAAAGGCATGATTGGTTTTCTTGCTGAACCCTTGAGAATACTATTTAATATGTCAATAAAAACAAGTACTTTTCCGAATATGTGGAAGGAAGTTAAAATTTGTCCCGTTTTTAAAAAAGGAGACAAAAGCGATATTCAAAATTATAGGCCAATTGCATTGATATCATGTCCAGCAAAAATCTTTGAATCAATTATATATAAGTACGTTTATAAACATGTCTCAACTAAAATTACTGAACTACAACACGACTTTATGAATAAAAGGTCAACAATAACATCACACAATATATAACAGAAAGTTTAGATAATAAATCCCAAGTTGATGTAATATATACGGACTTTTCTAAAGCTTTTGATAAAATATCCCATACTGTTCTCAAGGAAAAACTGCACACTGAGTTAGGATTTCATGATAACGTAGTTAAATTTTTCCTGTCATATTTGAAAAATAGACAACAAAGGGTGGTAATTAGAGGCTATATGTCAAATTTTTTTTCACCTTCCTCAGGCATCCCTCAGGGTTCTAACCTTGGTCCAATGTTATTCCTTTTATATGTGAACAATTTAGCAAAAGAAATTAATGGCTGTAATATATTATTGTTTGCTGACTTAAAACTGTATTCAAAAGTTCAGCAAGACAGTGACTGTCTTATAGTACAAGAAAATCTGAATAAACTCTATGAATGGTCAATTGGAAATGGTTTGAACTTTAATATTAGCAAGTGTTTTATTCTTAGCTTTAACAGAAAAAGACATATCTTAAAGTATGAATACAAAATGAATGGAATGTCACTGGCCCAGGTTGATGAGATGCGGGATCTTGGAGTTACTTTTGATGCTCAATTATCCTTTAGGCCTCATCTGATGGATGTTACATCTAAAGCTTCAAAAATGTACTGTTTTATTATCAGAAACTGCAGATTGTTTGAAAACGTTGACTGTATAAAAACATTGTATATTTCCTATGTTCGAAGTATATTGGAATACGCTTCCATAATATGGAATCCATATTATGCGAATCACAAAAACATGATTGAAAGAATACAGAACAGATTCCTAAGATATATCTATCTTAAAGAAACTGGAGTATATCAGTTACACATACCAAAAGACGAAATCATGAATAGATATAATCTTAGGAGTTTGGAATGTCGTAGAATGCATGCATGCATAATTTTTTTGTTTAAGCTATTACATAATCAAATTGACGATTCAAATTTATTGGCATTAATACGACTGTATGTACCTAAATATAGGACAAGGAACTCGTTAACATTTTATACAGATAAAGCTCGTACTAATTATTATAGCAATTCACCTGTTATTAATATGTGTAAATTATATAATCAATTTAGGGATGATTTTGATATTTTTAACATAAACATAAGATCTTTGAAGAAATTGTTATCAGAAATTATATAAATACTAGATTATTATTATTTAGTCATAGTAGCAATAGGTCCTTTCCCTACTCTATAATTGGATATATCTGTAGAGTTTGTAATGAAATAAATAAATAAATAAACAATGAATAAATAGTGGTAAGTATTTTTGCTAAGGCATTCTAACAAATGAATTAAAAGGGTCCAAAGTGAATTTCACTGGACATCCATTTGCTGACATTGTAAACTTATGGTTTTGATTTGTTCTTTCATGTTTTTAAAGCAAAATTTAGGTTTCTATTGTTTGTAATCACATTTTTTAGGTTTAAAGACGCCCCATACAATACATATAAAATCAAATTGTAAAAAATTAAGAAAAAATACTATACACACCTCTTTTCCATCTTTTTGTTTCTTCAAAATATTCTTCTTTCTCAAAATTTCCACCACACTGGCAATATCCTTAGAACTATACATTGATTCATAATTGTATTCATCAAAAGTCACCCCTAACCTACTATAAGTCTTTGATAACTCATCTTTTGTAAAATCAAGGATTTGTTGCCAGGACTGTACATCTTGTGGAGATCCTCTTTCAAGTTTAAGAAATTCTTCTTTAGCTCTTGCTAAAATCATGGGGTCCTTTTCAGCCAATTTATTAGCATGAACATAACATTGATATAAGAGTTTTATAGGGTCAGATCGTATAGTATCATTGGTATATTTTAATTCCTCAATTCCAATTTTTACAAAACCAAATTGGGTGCCCCAATCTCCAAGATAATTCAACCTAGTAACTTTGTTCTTTATAAAAATGTTTAGATTACTTAAAAAATTGCCTATTATAGTAGATCGGAGATGTCCAAAGTGAAATGGTTTTGCAATATTAGGAGAACTATAATCAACCACTACATTTCTTGGCTTAAAATTAAGGTCAGGCAAAAAGCAGTTCTCCATCACATCTTTCATAAACATATTCCTATCAATTTCAAAAGATATCTTTCTATTTGCTCTGTCTCTTACCAAATGCACACTTTTTATGATGTCGTCAGGTTCAATCTTTAAAATTTGGTTTACATTTGTGATGCCTAAATGTGTTTCCAGCACGTTCAGAGGCAAATTAAGTTCGATTTTACCTTTTTCTTGAGGGCTTCCTACGTGAATTAGATTTTGCAGCTGAGTAGGAGCAAACTTAGTGGATTTATTCAATGAATCGATGATCTAAATGTTAAAAAAATGCCGTAAATTAAGCAATTATGTTTATGTAGAGTTAGCTTACCTTACGACCAATGTACAGTTTAAGTTTTGTAGACATTTTATACGGTATTAAGTCATTTAAACAAGAATTTTGTTGAAGTTAAATTACCAAAAAGTTTGATGATTCTTAAAGGTTATGTTATGCCGACTGACAGTTCGTGACACGTGTTTACGATATTTGACATCTCCACATTAGAGGCGTTCTTTATCACCGGTTAGTTCAATTAACATTTTTTTTCTGTGAGAATCACTTAATTAGTTTGAAGAAAGGAGTGCTAATTATTTTTTTTCTGTTATAAACCATTGCAGTGACGTGTTAAATCGAGATTAGGTCATTATATAATCTCTAAATTTAGTGCGTCCTTATAATCGATTGTTAGTGTATTGCTGTAGTTAGAAAAGAATACACTACAATCAATTATTCATGACGTAATAATTGGCTATTATTTTCGATACATTTTTATTTATCTATCTTTGTTTTATTCACTCGTATCATATATTTGTCTTTAGCTTCAGTATTTCGAAATGTGTCAGATTTAATCAAGGTTATGTTTGTAGTAAACATTGAAAATAAAATGTTCATCATACTGAAAACGATTTAAAAATTTGCATTTTGAATAATATTAGTTGATTTGGTAGGACATAATCATGTTTACAATATCATGCTATATTGTCCCAACAATTTTACTTCTAATTGTGTTGAGAAAATACAGAGAAAGGAAATGGGGTACATGTAAAAACAATGTAAAACTTGATGGTAAATTAGCACTCGTAACGGGGGCTAACAGTGGAATTGGTTTTGAAATTGCTAAAGAATTAGCCTCCAGGAATGCGCAAGTTATTCTAGCTTGTAGAAACTTAGACAATGCGAATTCAGCGATCGAAAGAATTAGAAAGTCTCTGCTAAATAATCCTTTGTTGGTAAGTCTGGCAAAGCTATTTGTAAGAAACATAGCAAGACATACCATATTATTCTTTAGGTACCAATGACTTTGGACTTAAGTTCTTTACACTCAGTGAAGCAGTTTGCACACCTGGTAAAAGAGAATTATCCAAAACTTGATTTACTGATAAACAATGCTGGAGTTGCTTTTCCAAGATCTCAACGTTTACAGACCATTGATGGATTCGAAATGCATTTTGGAACAAATCATTTGGGCCATTTTTATTTGACTAGTTTACTCGAAGATTTAGTTGCAAAGGCACAAGGCAAGTGGACTTAAAAATACTTTTACCAATAATTTTTTTAATGCAAACTTTGTGCATTTATCTGGGCATAGATTAACATATACCAAGACTATTACTCCTGTGCTATAATTTAGATGCCCATAAATGGGACACACAATGTTGCCAATGATTAAATATGAGTAATTGAATGTTATATACATACTTTTACAACAAAAAAGTATAAAAGAATTTAAATTTTTGGATTTGCGTTCAAAATGTGTCAAGTTCCACATTACTTCTCTTAAATATCATTAGTCAGATGTTACATGTTTTGATAGAAAAACAAGTACAAAACTACGAATTACAAAATGACTTAAGTATATTCTTTGTTTAAGAAAAGAAAATCCCTGAAACTATGGTATAGTATCGGTTTATTGTTAAAATAATGCTCATAATCGCGCCAACACTTCCTTGTCTTATTTCTTGCGATTTTACTACTTCTTACTATAATTAGCGTTGATGAATGAGATCGATTTAATTCATATGAATTTTTTTTTATCTTGCGCATTCACCAAAAAATAAAAAGAGCTTCAGTGGGGCCCATAAGAGATAAAAGTCTTGGTATACCTAGTCGCTGATCAGGATTTTTATTATTAATTTTAAGGGAGAATAATTGTTGTTGCATCTGCCCTGCATGAAAAAGGAAAAATAGATTTAAAAGCTATCAAAAGTATGGAGTTTGAACGTGGGGAAAATTTATATGCCGATTCCAAATTGGCAAATGTTTATTTTGCTCAGGAACTAGCCAAAAGAACGAGACAAAAAGGTATTTGTTCATCAATTTTGGTTGTAATTTTGTAACGGAAATATTGAACATTGTTACAGGAATTAAGGTATATGCTATTTGTCCTGGATGGGTATATACCAACCTTTTTAGACACTCTTTTAGGTGGTACCATTTGATATTTCTCGCACCCATTGCTTTCTGGTTTATGAGGAGTGCCAAGCAGGTGAGTATCATTCGCTACAACATGAATAAAAATCAAGTTTAGTACGCTATTTTTGATAAATTAAATTAAAATACTAATAAAAAATAACATATTGTAGAAATAAATAGTTTGAAAGGCATTTATCATTGAATTAGAAAATATTATAAAAAAGAAAATAAATATGGAACTTCATTTGACTCATTTAAATCAGCTCACAATAATTAATTAATTTACATTGTTTCAAAATATCTATAGATCAAAATTTTCATGTTGAATCTATTCAAAGATCTGAAATGCGCACTCATGCAAGGTTGCCAAACGTTTCGATTCCATTTTAATGCAGATTAATGCTAAGTTCTATGGCATTTCTTTTAATTGGTATCTCAGTAAACATCACGGTAAGCTTATCTACGGCTCCATGCAGCTTCTCTAAATGCCCAAATCAGCAGTCCATGGCATTATTTGCAAAGATTTACATTTCCACAACTACAAAATTGTTATTGTGCAGAAATTGAAGCCTGATGATTCAACTAAACAACTTGAATTCTGCAGGACAATGAAAAACCGTTTTAGGAGTTTTAATAACATAGGGTTCTCGGCCATCTGCTGGAACTGCATTAGAAACCCCTACACTCGCCTAAGGTTGTCGTTTGGGTTGCCATGTCAAGCCAACGAATAATCGATCCCTATTTTTTTGAGGATAACTGTGGTCGCACTTAGACTATTCATTCCAATCCTTATTGCCATATGATCTGGACTTTTTTGGCTCCAGAAATGCAAAACAAAATTGGCTACAACCAGAATTCATTTTTCCCAACAAGATGGAGCAGTTGCCTACATCACGAATGATTTTTTGCTGAGGGGTCATCAACTGGCCTCCGCGGAGTCCAGATTTAACACCTGTTGATTTTCTTCTATGGGCCTACTTAAAAACTAAGGTTGTCAACCGATTACCACCCAACTTAAATGTTCTAAAGCAAAAAATCACAGACGAAATGAACGCGATTTTAAAAATTTACATCATAAAGATAATCGAAATTATTATTAAAAAATTAATTTTCATGGGAGTTATTGAACCTCCGTAAAAATATGTATTTACTGTTTTTTTTTAATTAAATCTTCTAACAAGTTTTTGTGTTTCATTTTCCTGTAATTTTTTTATTTACTCTTTTAGGGTTCTCAAACAGCTATCTATTGTGCAACAGAGCCATCTCTAGAAAATGAAACAGGACTATTGTACAGAGATTGTACTAATTATAACAGCAAGGTTATATTCTACGATAAAGTTTCGCTAGAATTGTGGGAAGAGTCTGAACGTATGATTCAAAGTGTTGTAAAACTATAAAGTTTTAGAGAGTAGCTAGTAGACCAAAGTTTTCCATTTTTAATGTCAAAAATATCATTTTAAACAATATGTAATAATAAATATGTTCCATTACAATCGGACTTTTTTTTTTAATATTATTTCCTATCAAATATCCATTTTTTACGTCATGTTTATTAATAAGTCAAAAAGATTAGACACTTAACAAGCTAAAATAAACATTATCTCGATAACCGCTGAACTAGGGGTAATGCGAATGTTCGAGTCAAGTCGAGTTTTGTTTTCTAGTCGAATATTCGAGTTTTCGAACAAACTCGAATTTTCAAACAAACTCGAAGATTCGAGAAACTGTTGTATAATGGCGGTGAGGTTCTGAGATGATGTAACAGGTCATTGTAGATTGTTCGTTTGAGCTTTCTGTTTCGATTTAGCAAAGAGTAGGGATCTATCAATGAAGTCTTGGCTTTGCTAATAGTTCGTATTAAGAAGCCAACTGAGCTTCTTATGGATGATTAGGACTGTAGAGAGGGAAATCGGAACCCCAGGAGGGGAGGGGACTTGTATGTATACTCTAAAAAATTCACATTCTTCTAATTTTGAGTTAGAGAGTAACAAAACCGAGCCCCTTGAGAAGTTCGGGCCCGGGGGAAACACCCTGTTCCCCCCTGTCGTCAGGCATGGGCCTTAACAATTGACACATACTGGTGGATAAAATAATCCGAGTTTTTCCAGCCACAATTTTTATTATAATCCTTGCAATAAGAAAAAATAGTGTTAAGTGTTTCTGGAGCAGGTGGAAGTAAAGTTTCAATTGGCTTCAAACTGTTATCTATTAATTTCCAACCCCAGTCTCCTGGGTAAAGTTGATTGCCTAGCTACACTTAAACTTGATAGTAGACATGATATAACTGTTGATAAGCAGAAACAGATGTTGAAAGACTATAAGCAAGAAAAAAGCTAATCCCATTTGTGATGATGACTTGTAGAGAAGAATCAATCTTTTTAAATACTTCTGCTCAATCAGTTGAATTATTACGTTTTTTTTAACAATTTAAGTACTGTTTTTATCTCTTTTGAAAATTGCTGATGTAGTATCTCAGCCAGTTATTGCATGTAAAAATAAAATATGAGCTTGACCTTTTGGATATGAAGATACATTTTCCCATAAATATATTCTTGCTTGTACTTGAACTTATCAATTGGAGTTCGTGAAGTTAGTAATATTAACAAATCAATATCTTCACCAACAACATAGTTGAATTTGTTCTATTGCTGTTTCAATTGTTTATCACATAACATTGAAATAAAGCGAGCTTTGTGGGTATTTGCAAGAAATTGTTGTTGGTCTGTTGGAGTTGTTATAAATCAATCAAAAATGACATCAGAAGTTAAATATATTTTTGTAGTCCAACGACTTTTCATTATTTAATGGCACAAATTGAATTCAAAAATGTTTTTAATAAGCGTGTCTGTTTACTGCCAAGAAACGTTTGAAGGTACTGATACCAGCAGTAGTTATTTCGTTTACGTCCATCAAAAAAAGGACAGCTTTACGACCGTCACCACTCGAATAATGGAGTAGCAGATAGGTGTAGCTCAAGGTTATAAAGGCGAACGGAATTAGGGACTGCGTGTATATTCATTCAGAATTATCCAATTTGCACGTATTTTGGTGTGTGACTCACACAAACCTATACCTCCATATTTTTACTTCTATTGAACGTCCGATGACGTACATAGGCCGCGTAAGAGTGCATACCCACACAGCACTAGACGTCTTATAGACGTCATTTTTATATCCAGATTATGTCTGAACGTCTTAAGACAAATAAGGCGTCTTATAGACGTTGTTTTAAAGATGTCCATAAGACGTCTATATACAACGTCTTTAAGATATCTTTTAAAAGTCTACATACTACATTTTATATGAAAATAAATACAGTTGTGTATAATTTAGTTGATAAAAACTAAAAAGCATTTCCAGATTTTGTCGCAGTTGGGTAATAAGTTTGCAACGCCGCACAGAGCTGAGCTGAAAACAAGCTGAGGTTAAAATATTTGATTGAACGACAAATTTTTAGTAGCCTCACTACAACCTTGGTTAATGGAACTTTTGCGTGATCTCTTTTATCAATACTTTGGTGCTTTTTGTCACAGACTGTTTAATGTACCGATAATAATAACAATATGATGCCCGCGAAACTATAACTTTAAAAAACCCGCCTTTTATTTATGTCAACTGTCATTTTTCAGTTTTGTAATTGTGTTTCGTCATGTCCCTACTTATTTCATCTATGGTCATGTCGTTATTCATTTTTAATGTTGTTGGGGTGCCGACTGTGAAAATTAGGCTTTTGAAAGAATTTTATTAAAATAGTTGATTTATCTATGTGCCTCTGAAAATCTTTTTTATTCGTGTTTATGTAATACTTAAGGTAAGATCGAGAGTTATATGTACTTAGGAAAAACAGTAACGTTATTTATAGGTTGTGTTACAGGAAATTCCCGAATGCTTTACCGCTTATATCTTTGTAGTAACTCTATGTTATTAGAAGTATGAAATGAAATCTTCAAAAATATTATCTGTGCGAAAAAGGCTTGCACAGCTCGTCCAGACCCGGTCTTAAATATTACAAGAAATATTACTAATGAAGTGGAAGGCGAAATGTTTGTTTATGGAGTGCTCCACTAATGAAATCTGTAAGATTTATTTTGTTCCTGATGATTGGTTTATATTTAAAGAACATAGAAAATAGAGTTTTGTTATATTACAAGAAGTAATTTTGTTTAAGGTTTTAGAAATTTCAAAACTGGGAGTAGGGAGCATTTATGACTTTGTAAAACGAACTTGTAAAATTACCATGTACAGTTGATTAGTACGAAAAGGAAAGAGAAAGTTCTACGTTTCCAACTTGGCGAGACTTACTATGAATAAGTTCTGTCTTTCATTATACATATTAACCTTGAAATAGCATAAGTCACGATTCTATAGTAGAGGACAGTTATAAAAATTCGCAAAAATATCAAAAAATTTACTCCCACAAATAATAAAACTTTATCCTATAAAATTAAAATCAGTTTGTTATTAGGATCTACAGAGACAACAAGACTGGCAAAAAGTCGGAAGAATGAGGAAATTTCAATCCAAACATGGCTGAAAAGGGCATCAGACCAGATTTGTTATTCGACTAAATAAAAATTCTTGTTTTTAAAACTATTTAAAGATTTGTGTACTTTTTATTTCAATAAACTTTTATTTTGTTGATAGTCTACTTTTTAGAGTTTTTGGGATAAACTAAGGGTTCAATTTGATAGGTTCACTTATAGTTCGAACAGTAGTAGTTCTGAAAATATTTGCTCTTCTACCTCACTTCTTAAATTTCAAAATAGAAAAAGTTTACATTATGCTTAAGTTATGTATTTTTTTGTATAGAAAGATTATGTTGAACATATTTTTTAAAGCAAATTATTCATGCGGAACCTGTAGTTATTTAAAAAGGTAGTGTTTATTTTGCTCTTGATTTTTTCTTAATTAAAGTTATTTCTTGGGCTTTTGATTAATTACGGTTTGACTTTGTAAACAAGACAAACAAAAAAATTGAAGGGACCCTTTTTAATATACATAATTTTATTGTTGGAATATGTTGTTTTAATATTGGGAAGGGACGTCCATAAGACGTTGTAAGCAAATGTCTTAAAGACGTTACCTTTTGTAACATAAGACGTCTATACAACGTCTTATGGACGTCATTCGCCTTTTATGGACATCCATAAGACGTCCTGAATGTTGAGATCCAACGTTTTATGGACGTCTTTAAGGCGTATTTGTGCTGTTTGGGTATTAGTCCTGAAATCGTGATATTTCAGGAATGGTGATTTGTAGGAAAAAAGTATAAAAATAATTTTTGTAGAGAATTGCATTTTTAAGATAACACTTAACGTTTACAAGAAAAATTCGAAAAAAAAACATATTTTTGAGTTACGACCTTGAATAAAATTTTTAGCAGCTGTAGCATCGATGGGAACTTTTGATATTTTATTTGTAATAGTGTTTTTAAGATCTCTACCAATTTTCACCTCAATGCGAATTTTTTGAATTTAAATATCTATTTTGACTGGAGTGAACCGACTTTGACAAACAACAAAGAATTTCAAAGGCTTTTTTTAATGCCTACATCGTTCTAATGGTGAGTTTTTGAGTACGAATTAAATGAAGAAACCAATTTTCCGTTCTTAATAGCTAATTAAAAAAATTTGCCAAATGAAATTCGAGATACTAAAGATGAGAATCATTTTGTAACCCCTGGAGGAATGATTTTTTAAAAGAACTAGTTCAGTATCTCTCGGCTCTCAGAGTGAGTCCACACGATACAAAAAATTTCGGCGTAGGCGTATTACGCCCATTTATGTTAAAAATGTCTCGTCCACACGGGGAACTTTTATCGTGCAGTCGTGCAGTCGTAATGTTTTTTTTTGTGGTAACCTAACTTTTTTCTGATTTTTTGATAATATTTATTTATGTATAAATTAAAATGAAAGAAAATAAAAAAAATAATTGCAGCAATGTTGTTATGTAGAAAAAGAAAACTAAAGAAAAAATTACAAAAGATAAGGATATTATTAATATATTCTTTATTAAAAAAACGGAAAAGTCGTCCCTACTAGGTCCGATCTGTTTTTGAGAAAAACATTGGAGAAAGGCTTGGACATACTAATGATTTAATTCAAGAAATGCGAGAAAGTGATCCTGATTTTTTAAAAATATTTTCCTGTTACTCTTGGTGAGTTTGAAAAGCTGTTGTTGGGCCAATAAATAGGAAACACGCTATGGAAATGTGTACAGCTATACCCTTATTACCAGGTTTGAAAAAACATTGTGATATTTAGCTGATGAAATCAGCATGTGAAAGCAACAGTGCGAATTCTGAGTCGGTAAACAGTGTTTTTGAAATTAGTCATGTTACTTGTGCGATAATATGAGACTCTTTAAAGCAAGTTTTATTTCCGAAGTTTGCCACTTCTACCTGGTAAAGAATTGCCAAAGAGTTCAAAGACGAGAGTTTTAATATTAAGTGTCATTTTAACAATCGTTTTAATAATTACAATTGTTTGTAGTTTTTAGAAGCATATATTACGTATAACACTAACTGGATTTCTGTTATTAAATTTCCATTAATGTTAATTTTTACTTTTTAATTGTTTATAATAGGTTTATATAAAATTTGGTAAGGGTAGGGTTACCAGACGACAGGAATTTTCCTGACATGTCTGAAATTTTAGCCCCTTGTTAGGAAGAAACAGGAAAAAACTGCAATTGGCAGTATTTTTTTGAAATTAAAAGAGGAAAATATAAGTAATGAAAAAATATTTATTAATCATTCTAGTGAGAAAAAAATAAATTGATTAAACGTTAACAAAATGAGTGAATTGTTAATTTAGTATATTAATAAATTTAGTTTCATACTTTTTATTGCTTGATGTTTCTTTTGGCAATTGCTGGACTTTTATAACCATTTCATGACATTCTTCACATGATATGTTCTTTAAGTTAAATTGTGTCTAGAGTAGAACCTTAACACAAGACATTGTTGTAAACCAATTACTAATTATTAAATTACTATATATATTTTTAAGTTACTCTTATGGATTAATAGATAATTATAGTCTAATATTTAATACTCCCTTAAGAAACAGTTATATCTTAAGTAAATTTATGTTCTAATAGGCTCAAACAAAAGCATGCCTTAATCTCCGAAACTCTAAAACTTTACTTTTTACAGAGACCATTAGTTTTGTTCATATTGTCATCGTCCCATAAATACACACTTTTTCATTTCAGTAATCATGTAAATAAATAGTTATAAGTTATATTTGTTAGTACGCCTATCACTGTAAAATATATAATTTAGATACAGAATAGAATGTAACTAGGATATGAACATTGAGACGAGAGGAAATAAATCAAAAAACTACAATAGTAACATTAAATTAGTAAGTAAGAACAAAAACTGTTGTTACCTCATGATTTAGTGAACATTATAATAAAATATTAAAAAAGTAATATTAGAAGATTTATTTGAATTCATCGAAACCAGTGATAAACTAAAAGCAGAACTAGCAAAGTTATAACATTGGTGGCAGCGAAAGGCAAAACTTATAACAATATAGACAGTCTATGTCTCTCCTTAGTCCACTACGCTCCCATTAATGAGAAGACTCACTCGATATTGGCATTTAATGCTTTGATTGCAAAAATTTTGAAAATCTCACTGCCTTAACATACGACATTCAGATAAAATGTCCGGATATTTACAGAAACATTAGGGATATTGTCAGGGAATCTCATTATTTGATCTGGTAACCATAGCTAAGGGCATGTCTGTGGATTAGCGTCTCGATATCACAGATTGTCGTTGAATAGAAATTGTATTCTATAATGGCCTTTATTTCATAAGCTTTAATTTATATAACGAACACCTGTATTATTGCAATTGTTATAAAATTAATAAAAAAATGAACAAAAATCGTTTTTTTTTTGAGGACCAAGCAGTAATGATCTTCGGTAACAAGCATTTTTAATAAATTAAAACAATTTAACATAATTCATAAATATCCATTATTTCAAAACTCGCTAAATAAAATATATTAATAAAACAACAAAGTTTAAAAAAAAACATAGGTTATGTTTTCATACAAAATATTGAAAATAAACAGTTTCCACCATTTTTAAAGCAGTCCGCTGAAAAGTTCAACATCATTTGGCGTAATGACCTTGGAAAAGGCGGATTTAGGCGGGAAATCTTCGGTCTTTGTCTTTTTTTAAATCTAACAAATCACAATGCTTGAAATTTGACATATGTCTTATTACGCTACGCTGCCGCCCAGATTTTTCTTATCGTGTGGACTCACTCTCACTGAGCTCGTTCTTCGCTGCTTCCACATAAAAATCAAATCTATTTTATGGTTGCCTATACTTCACATTTTCATTTGAATCAATACGTAATCCAACGTTGCCACGTCGCTTGCTCGACTTCAACGTTGTCACGTCTTTGCCGCTAATCGACTCGACAATCTAATTTTTGCTCGCGTGTGACGGTTCGACGCCTGACAGTGACAGTTGGTAAAGTTCGTTGGGACGGAGAGAACGTAGACCGTTTTTTTCACAATTCGGCGGCTTTTCGTGCAAGTGAGTGTGTTTTTTTTTGGTGTTTTTTTCTGGTGATAATCACGTGATAAAGTGTCAGAATGGCAGGAAGACTCGCTGGACAGACTATAAACGACCGATTATTGGCCGCAAAGCACAGCATAGCCGGTCAAGGACTGGCCAAAGCGGTATGCAAAGCTACGACCGAGGAAATGATTGGGCCCAAAAAGAAACATTTAGATTGTAAGTCGTTTTACGAAGATTTTGCGAACTTTATATCCGCCTCTCACTTATCAATTGCAACTGATATATTTTTTATAATTCGCAGCGATAATTAAGAAAATAATTGGAATCCAAGCATTTTATTTGATCTATTGTGACGTTTATCGATGATAAGAGATAATAAAAAACAACATACTAAGCAGTTTAAAAAATTTTAAATAAGTTTGCGTTAGATAACCAAGTCGAAAGCTTTAGGAAAATCCTCTTAGATACTTTTTTAATCGGTGTAGGTGGCTGTGCGGAAAAAACAAATGACAATAGGTCGTTGTTCACCTGTTTTGTTTGTTTCCCTCAACTGTCAACCTGTTTACGCTTTAATAAATAATCACATGTCGCCTCCATGTGTTTTACATTTCTGTGGATTTACAGCAGGATAATTACGAGGTGTTTGATTGTTAATACAATTATTATTTCATACGATGCTATTATCAATTTTAATTAATATGTTTATTATTTATTATTTTCAGTTAACAAATTTTGTGATAAAAATTCTCGTTAAAAACAAAATTCGGTAACACTGTGTGTATCTATATTTTAATACCATCGTATCTGTTCGGTGAAAGATCTTGCATATTGTGTTATAATATAAGACCTTGAGAGAGATATTCCGATGCCGTATAATCGGCAAATTTTTTGTTTCGAGGTCGAAGTTCTGTCGAAATTGTTGTTTTTTCGGGGATTTGGGAACAACCACAACTCGAGAGCGGAGTGAAATGTTCAAAGATCTTTTTTATCGCTTTTTAAATCGAGCTTTTAGAACTGCATTTTCTTTGGACGTTGGTAATTTGTTAAAATCAGAAATTGTTCTATTTGAGTACTTATTAATAGGTATTTGGGTTAGTGATGTCGATTTTTCCGCAAAATTTGAGTATTTGTTTTTTCCCAACTTTCTGTTAAAGAGTGGATTCCGCACCACAAGAACCGTTCGTTTTTGAGACTTACCATTGAACAACCCAAATTTTCACTTCTTCCTAGGAATGTAAGTTTTGTTGTGAAAGTCCATGCTGCAATGTTCAAAATAAATGGTAGACCGAAGGGGCTAACTCCGGTGACGTTTATCGTGTCGTTCGGCGTATATTAGTCCGTTTTTCTTCAATGCTCGGATTGCCATGTATTTTGCGTACTAACTGTGATGTTGAAGGCTGGCCTGGATCTACCCATGATTTTTTGCGCTTCGGCTTGTCAAAATAGATCAACTTTTCATCCTCTACCACAATTCGATGCAAAAACCCCCTTCTTTTCTGTCAGACACACAAGATTTCACAAGTTAGTTTTTCCTTCTTTCTGGATCTTGCCCAATGCATGTAAACGTTCGAAAATAATGGAAATTGAGACTTTTTTATACAATTTTTCCTCGCTGATATTATGACTGGCACGAGTTCAAATAAAACGGTAATAACGTAAATAATAAAAACAAATTAATAGTGTATGAAAACTTTTTTATCTGACTTCATAAGTATATCTTATAAATTATGATAATATATTGAAAACAAAACTGGTCAGTTAAAAAATCCAGCTTCCACGGAAACTACAGTTAGTTCGGTGAGATTGAGACCTGATCATTTTAAATTGTATAGAAATAATAAAATGACGAAAAACAAAATATTATTCTTCTAATCCAATCGCAGAGAATCTGACATTATGGGTAGAGCAAGACAGAAAAGGACAACTGAGACAAACGAGTCATTTCGCTTTATGAATACAAAATGTCTTTTGACTTCATTCAAAACATCATTTTATTGACAGTCACCGTTCGGAGTTTTATTTACATTGTGTGTGTTTTTGGGAAATTTCGATCATTTAAATAAACTGTTTTATATAAAAGCTATTAATTAAAAACCGGGAAGGAATACTTCTGCCAACTGCTAAACGGTGGAGCTAGCACGAATACATCAAATATAGAGGTACATACAGCTGAAATAGAAGACCATTGCCCGACATATGAAGAAGTAACCCAATTAAAAAACTTAAAAATAATAAAGCCCCAGGCAGCGATGGTATACCCGCAGAGTGTCTGAAACACGGAGGGGAAGCACTATACAGATCTATATACAAGCTAATTCAAGGTATTTGGCAGGAAGAAACAATGCCAGACGAATGGAAAGAAGGTGTTATCGTACCAATTCACAAAAAAGGTAACAAAAAGCAATGTAACAACTACCGAGGAATAACGCTCCTTAATACTACCTACAAAATCCTTGCAAACATTCTGTTAGAAAGAACCAAATCGTACACAGAAGAAATCATTGGAGAGTATCAATGCGGATTCAGACCCGGCCGATCTACTGTTGACCAAATATTCACTATAAAACAAATAATGGAAAAATGCTGGGAGTTCGATCGAGAGCTTCATCAGATGTTCATAGACTTTAAACAGGCTTTCGATAGAGTATGCCGGATGAGACTGTGGACAGCGATGCAAGAACTTGGCTCTCCTAAAAAACTAGTCAACTTGATACGGATGAGTATGGAAGGACTACGATGTAAGGTAAGAGTTGGGCAACAGTACTCGGAGAAATTTGAGATTAACAATGGACTGAAGCAGGGAGATGCACTCTCACCACAACTCTTCAACGTAGCTTTAGAACACATAATCAGAAATGCAAGAATTGATACACCGACTTCCATATTCCATCGAGAAGGACCAAACTTACTGCTGGCATTTGCAGACGATGTAGATCTAATAGAAAACACAAGAATAAAAATGAAGGAAACTTTTATCAGGTTCGAGAAGGAAGCAGAGAAGATGGCGCTACAAATAAATGAAAACAAAACTAAATATATGTACACGAGCCGCAATATTCGAAACAGAGACAGAATTGGACAGAACATCACCATCGACGACTACAACTTTGAGCGCGTCAGAGAATTTAAGTAACTTGGAACAACAATAACTGAAGATAATAACGGATCACAAGAAATAAACAATAGGATCCAAGCTGGGAACAGATGTAGCTACGCCCTTCGAGACCTGATAAAATCGAAACAACTAACAAGACGAACAAAGATAAATCTATATAAAACAGTTATAAGACCAGTAGTGATGTACGGCAGCGAAACTTGGACAATAACAAAGGCAAACGAAGAGCGACTGCGAGTTTGGGAGAGAAAAATCCTAAGGAAAATCTTTGGCCCGTTACTGGATGGGGCAACGGGACAATATAGAATAAGAACAAACAAAGAGTTGGAAGAGTTATAAGCAGACACCAACATAGTTAAAGAAATAAAGTCTAGAAGACTCCAGTGGACGGGCCACCTCATAAGACACTCTAACGAAAGAATAGTGAGACTGGTGTGGGAAGAAACCCCAACTGGAAAAAGACCACTTGGACGACCCCGGCTCCGGTGGCGGGATAATATAGCAGGAGACCTTAAAGCTATGCATGTAGAGAACTGGATGGAGCTAGCAAAGGACAGAAACGAAGGGAGGCATATTGTCAAGTCGGCTAAAACCCACACGGGGTTGTAACGCCACGGAGTAAGTAAGTGAGTAAGTAAGTATTAATTATTGTTTTATAATTTATTACCCGTAAGTATGTATTATTTTTATTAAAAAAGTAAACCTAGACGTATGAATATTTCTAACCTTCAAATCTGTCATCGGTGTCTAAATACTCGACAAACGTGTATAATTTTAAATTGTTTTTCGTACTACTTTATTCACTTGTAATAATTGGGCATTCAAAATTAGAATAAAATAGTGAGATTCGATTTGTCACCACAACAGCTTGTGCATAATTTGTGTGAGTATTTCGAGTTAGAATTTTATTTTTGGAAATAAATATTTTCAATTAGGAATCATTATTTTTAAAGTAAACACTGCCCTAAAGATTTCAAGGAAAACCCCATATGCCAGGTGAAAAAGGAAAGTAAATAATCTAATTATTTCTTTTCCTGGAGAAAAAATAGACCTTGTGGATAAGAAAAAAACACAGATGTTCTTGAAAGTTCCAAAATTGAAGTTCGAAATACACTTTACAATATGTACTAAGAAAATATATTTTATAAATATTGTGTTAAATGAAAAAAAAATGCTTATTTGAAGTGTTTGCAGGTAAATCTTATTAGATAAGTCTTTATTTATTCCAATAAGTATCACTCACACAAAAAAAACCATAAAGAAATATCATTACTGTAATAAACATCATAATAAAAATTATAGTTCATTCTCAGCTGTAGATAAAAAAAGAAAAAAAAAATGAAAAGGTGAAAAACTTCAACTATAATTATATGGTTTTAAATACCTTTCGTGAATAATTCTATCAAATTAATGTAACAAAAACAAAACTTAAGATAAAGGGCAATATTGTAAATGAAAAAATTTGAATAACAAGGAAACTTACACACACATTTAAAGTGTAATGATACAGCCAACAACAAAAATTCTGCTTCGAGATGAACCTGAACTTTTAATCGATTAATATAGTCGAAAAAGGATATTCGCCAGTGGTCAATTTTATTAGCGAGGTTAGCAAATTAATAATTTAACAAATAATTGCTCATAATTTTTTTTCTTAAATTGTTTATTTCGGTGACAGTTGATGGTGAAAAAAGTATGGCAGAGATTTACTCCCCGAAACCTACCCTTAGCGACAAAAATAGGGTTGAGAATAGAATTATATTTTTTATTTCCGACCCTGTAGGTTACAATGAGAATTTTATTTTCTTAAATTAATTAGTTCGAGGACAGTTCATTGTAAAAAAAGTTTGGCCGCGATTTACTCTATGGAACCTACCCTTAGCGACAAAAATAGGGTTGAGAATAGAATTATATTTTTTATTTCCGACCCTGTAGGTTACAATGAGCATTTTATTTTCTTAAATTATTTAGTTCGAGGACAGTTTATTGTAAAAAAAGTTTGGCCGCGATTTACTCTATGGAACCTACCCTTAGCGACAAAAATAGGGTTGAGAATAGAATTATATTTTTTATTTCCGACCCTGTGGGTTACAATGAGAATTTTATTTTCTTAAATTATTTAGTTCGAGGACAGTTCATTTTAAAAAAAGTTTGGCCGCGATTTACTCTATGGAACCTACCCTTAGCGACAAAAATAGGGTTGAGAATAGAATTATATTTTTTATTTCCGACCCTGTAGGTTACAATGAGCATTTTATTTTCTTAAATTATTTAGTTCGAGGACAGTTCATTGTAAAAAAAGTTTGGCCGCGATTTACTCTATGGAACCTACCCTTAGCGACAAAAATAGGGTTGAGAATAGAATTATATTTTTTATTTCCGACCCTGTAGGTTACAATGAGAATTTTATTTTCTTAAATTATTTAGTTCGAGGACAGTTCATTGTAAAAAAAGTTTGGCCGCGATTTACTCTATGAAACCTACCCTTGGCGACAAAAATAGGGTTGAGAATAGAATTATATTTTTTATTTCCGACCCTGTAGGTTACAATGAGAATTTTATTTTCTTAAATTATTTAGTTCGAGGACAGTTCATTGTAAAAAAAGTTTGGCCGCGATTTACTCTATGGAACCTACCCTTAGCGACAAAAATAGGGTTGAGAATAGAATTATATTTTTTATTTCCGACCCTGTAGGTTACAATGAGAATTTTATTTTCTTAAATTAATTAGTTCGAGGACAGTTCATTGTAAAAAAAGTTTGGCCGCGATTTACTCTATGGAACCTACCCTTAGCGACAAAAATAGGGTTGAGAATAGAATTATATTTTTTATTTCCGATCCTGTAGGTTTGAATGAGAATTTTATTTTTTTAAATTATTTAGTTCGAGGACAGTTCATTGTAAAAAAACTTTGGCCGCGATTTACTCTATGGAACCTACCCTTAGCGACAAAAATAGGGTTAAGAATAGAATTACATTTTTTATTTCCGACCCTGTAGGTTACAATGAGCATTTTATTTTCTTAAATTATTTAGTTCGAGGACAGTTCATTGTAAAAAAAGTTTGGCCGCGATTTACTCTATGGAACCTAACCTTAGCGACAAAAATAGGGTTGAGAATAGAATTATATTTTTTATTTCCGACCCTGTAGGTTACAATGAGAATTTTATTTTCTTAAATTAATTAGTTCGAGGACAGTTCATTGTAAAAAAAGTTTGGCCGCGATTTACTCTATGGAACCTACCCTTAGCGACAAAAATAGGGTTGAGAATAGAATTATATTTTTTATTTCCGATCCTGTAGGTTTGAATGAGAATTTTATTTTTTTAAATTATTTAGTTCGAGGACAGTTCATTGTAAAAAAACTTTGGCCGCGATTTACTCTATGGAACCTACCCTTAGCGACAAAAATAGGGTTGAGAATAGGATTATATTTTTTATTTCCGACCCTGTAGGTTACAATGAGCATTTTATTTTCTTAAATTATTTAGTTCGAGAACAGTTCATTGTAAAAAAAGTTTGGCCGCGATTTACTCTATGGAACCTACCCTTAGCGACAAAAATAGGGTTGAGAATAGAATTATATTTTTTATTTCCGACCCTGTAGGTTACAATGAGAATTTTATTTTCTTAAATTAATTAGTTCGAGGACAGTTCATTGTAAAAAAAGTTTGGCCGCGATTTACTCTATGGAACCTACCCTTAGCGACAAAAATAGGGTTGAGAATAGAATTATATTTTTTATTTCCGATCCTGTAGGTTTGAATGAGAATTTTATTTTTTTAAATTATTTAGTTCGAGGACAGTTCATTGTAAAAAAACTTTGGCCGCGATTTACTCTATGGAACCTACCCTTAGCGACAAAAATAGGGTTGAGAATAGAATTATATTTTTTATTTCCGACCCTGTAGGTTACAATGAGCATTTTATTTTCTTAAATTATTTAGTTCGAGGACAGTTCATTGTAAAAAAAGTTTGGCCGCGATTTACTCTATGGAACCTACCCTTAGCGACAAAAATAGGGTTGAGAATAGAATTATATTTTTTATTTCCGACCCTGTAGGTTACAATGAGAATTTTATTTTCTTAAATTAATTAGTTCGAGGACAGTTCATTGTAAAAAAAGTTTGGCCGCGATTTACTCTATGGAACCTACCCTTAGCGACAAAAATAGGGTTGAGAATAGAATTATATTTTTTATTTCCGACCCTGTAGGTTACAATGAGCATTTTATTTTCTTAAATTATTTAGTTCGAGGACACTTCACTGTAAAAAAAGTATGGCCGCGACTTACTATCAGGAATCTACCCTTAGCGACAAAAATTGGGTTGAGAATAGATTAATTTTTTTTTCCGACCCTGTAAGTTTCAATGAGAATGTTATTTTCTTAAATTATTTAGTTCGAGGACACTTCACTGTAAAAAAAGTATGGCCGCGATTTACTATCAGGAATCTACCCTTAGCGACAAAAATAGGGTTGAGAATAGATTTTTTTTTTTATTTCCGACCCAGTAAGTTTCAATGAGAATTTTATTTTTTTAAATTATTTAGTTCGAGGACACTTCACTGTAAAAAAAGTATGGCCGCGATTTACTATCAGGAACCTACCCTTAGCGACACAAATAGGGTTGAGAATAGAATAATTTTTTTTTCCGACCCTGTAAGTTTCAATGAGAATTGTATTTTCTTAAATTATTTAGTTCGAGGACACTTCACTGTAAAAAAAGTGTGGCCGCGATTTACTATCAGGAACCTACCCTTAGTGACAAAAATAGGGTTGAGAATAGAATTTTTTTTGTTATTTCCGACCCTGTAAGTTTCAATGAGAATTTTATTTTCTTAAATTATTTAGTTCGAGGACACTTCACTGTAAAAAAAGTGTGGCCGCGATTTACTATCAGGAACCTACCCTTAGTGACAAAAATAGGGTTGAGAATAGAATTTTTTTTGTTATTTCCGACCCTGTAAGTTTCAATGAGAATTTTATTTTCTTAAATTATTTAGTTCGAGGACACTTCACTGTAAAAAAAGTATGGCCGCGATTTACTATCAGGAACCCAACCTTAGCAATTATCAAAAGTGTTCTTTTAATATTGATATTGCCAATTATTTGGTGACTATGTTTTTACAACTTATTGTGATAAAGTCTGTGATATACTTAATTATAATTTATCGTATAATTATTTAATGTAACTCACTGTGATATTACTATATCTGAGAGATATGAGAAATTATGTAAGCCAGATGGAAGGAGAGTCAGAACATGATGGTAT
Source organism: Diaprepes abbreviatus (assembly GCA_034092305.1). NCBI lineage: Eukaryota > Metazoa > Arthropoda > Insecta > Coleoptera > Curculionidae > Diaprepes > Diaprepes abbreviatus. The sequence continues at coordinate 3,640,665 of JASJET010000127.1, forward strand.
CTCTCCAATTCTATTAGAAACTGATGCCTTAATCTTGACCAGACCGTTTTTTTATATATTCAGAAAAGCACAACACGAATATCAGCTTCTTTGCTTGGCTGGTTAAAATGTGATATCTCTCACTCTTAAATTGTTTATATAAATGAGTTTTAGTCTCCTGAAGTTCAGGTCACCTGCTGTTCCACATCTAGGCCTCCTTTTTTTCAATAATTACATTAATAATATTATAGAATATTTAAAATTTCAAAATTTTTACTTTTTATCGATGATTTATAATTCTTTACAAAGGTTGGTAATATATGTAAGTGACTGTTTAAAACTTCAATTCAATTTGGTTACACTAATGGGGTGGTATCAAAGAATGGCATGAAACTTAAGGTAACTAAATGTTCACAATGATATTTTCACGTTGAGCAAATTCTATGTGTTGACTACATATTAGGATATGTAATGTTAAATAAAGTTTCTCATAGAAGGGACTTGGGTGACTGTCTTCAGTCTCTACAATTTGAGGGTAATATGCATGCAACATGAAAATCATAAACTACTTAATATTTCTTAAATCCCTTAAGAGCTGTGATTTTATGTGAAGGATTTTTGTTATAATTAATTGTTTCTTTTATGCTTCTATGTGATAATTACTATGGTGTATCTGTAATTAATAGGTTTAGGCTGTGAGTAAATAAATAAAGTTGTTTCAAAAATATTAAATTACTAAATATTCACTAAAGGAATACTATGATACCTATTTGTTTAATTGTTTCGTTAAGGTTTTCATTATTTTTAATTATAATGTGACCCATATACTACTTCTTTAATATTATTAGTTTTTTAATTACTTTTTATTCTTATATATTCCTGTTGAAATATTGTACAATGGTTTATAGATTTTCAATAAAGTATTTTCAATTGATTTTATTTCTTTTATTTTCATAACGGTAGGTCCCCGTTGCAAAATGGCGAGGAAAGTTTTTCAAAGTGAAATGTCATTGAAATAAATAATTTTTCACCTTTCAGTGAAACTCATAGGCTCGGAAATATAAAATATAATTCAATTATTATCAATTCTTTTCCGATAAGGATAGGTTCATGAGAGTAAATTGAAGCCAAACTTCTTTCACAATCAACTGTCATCGAAATAAATAATTTCAAAAACAAAACTCTCATTGAAACTCACAGGGTCGAAAATAAAAAATGCAAATCTATTCTCACCATTATTTTCCCTGCTATGGGTACGTTCCAAAGAGTAAATCGAAAACATACTTTCCTCAATATCAACTGTCATCGAAATAAATAATTTAAGAAAATAAAACTCTGATTGAAACTTATAGGGTCGGAAATAACAAAAATAATTCTATTCTCAGCCCTATTTCTTTCGCTAAGGGTGGGTCCCAGAGAGTAAATCGCGGCCATATTTTTTTACAAAGAACTATCGTCGAACTAAATAATTTTAGAAAATTAAATTCTCATTGAAACTTACAGGGTCCGAAAAAAAAAATTTTATTCTCAACCCTACTTTTGTCGCTAAGGGTAGGTTCCGGATAGTAAATCGCGGCCATACTTTTTTTACAGTGAAGTGTCCTCGAACGAAATAATTTAAGAAAATAAAATTCTCATCGAAAGTTGCAGGGTCGGAAAAAAAATTTATTCTATTTTCAACCCTATTTTTATCGCTAAGGCTAGGTTCCGGATAGTAAATCGTGGACATACTTTTTTTACAATGAACTGTCCTTGAACTAAATAATTTAAGAAAATAAAATTCTCATTGAAACTTACAGGGTCGGAAAGAACAAAAATAATTCTATTCTCAACCCTATTTATTTCGTTAAGGGTGAGTTCCGGATAGTAAATCGCGGCCATACTTTTTTTACAGTGAAGTGTCCTGGAACTAAATAAATTAAGAAAATAAAATTCTCATTGAAAGTTGCAGATTGGGAAAAAAAATTTATTCTAGTTTCAACCCTATTTTTATCGCTAAGGGTAGGTTCCGGATAATAAATCGCAGCCATACTTTTTTTCAATGAACTGTCCTTGAACTAAATAATTTAAGGAAATAAAATTCTCATTGAAACTTACAGGGTCGGAAATAACAAAAATAATTCTATTCTCAACCCTATTTTTGTCGCTAAGGGTAGGTTCCATAGAGTAAATCGCGGCCAAACTTTTTTTACAATGAACTGTCCTCGAACTAAATAATTTAAAAAAATAAAATTCTCATTCAAACCTACAGGATCGGAAATAAAAAATATAATTCTATTCTCAACCCTATTTTTGTCGCCAAGGGTAGGTTCCATGGAGTAAATCGCGGCCAAACTTTTTTTACAATGAACTGTCCTCGAACTAATTAATTTAAGAAAATAAAATTTTCATTGTAACCTACAGGGTCGGAAATAAAAAATATAATCCTATTCTCAACCCTATTTTTGTCGCTAAGGGTAGGTTCCATAGAGTAAATCGCGGCCAAACTTTTTTTACAATGAACTGTCCTCGAACTAAATAATTTAAGAAAATAAAATGCTCATTGTAACCTACAGGGTCGGAAATAAAAAATATAATTCTATTCTCAACCCTATTTTTGTCGCTAAGGGTAGGTTCCATAGAGTAAATCGCGGCCAAACTTTTTTTACAATGAACTGTCCTCGAACTAAATAATTTAAGAAAATAAAATGCTCATTGTAACCTACAGGTCGGAAATAAAAAATATAATTCTATTCTCAACCCTATTTTTGTCGCTAAGGGTAGGTTCCATAGAGTAAATCGCGGCCAAACTTTTTTTACAATGAACTGTCTTCGAACTAATTAATTTAAGAAAATAAAATTCTCATTGTAACCTACAGGGTCGGAAATAAAAAATATAATTCTATTCTCAACCCTATTTTTGTCGCTAAGGGTAGGTTCCATAGAGTAAATCGCGGCCAAACTTTTTTTACAATGAACTGTCCTCGAACTAAATAATTTAAGAAAATAAAATGCTCATTGTAACCTACAGGGTCGGAAATAAAAAATATAATTCTATTCTCAACCCTATTTTTGTCGCTAAGGGTAGGTTCCATAGAGTAAATCGCGGCCAAAGTTTTTTTACAATGAACTGTCCTCGAACTAAATAATTTAAAAAAATAAAATTCTCATTCAAACCTACAGGATCGGAAATAAAAAATATAATTCTATTCTCAACCCTATTTTTGTCGCTAAGGGTAGGTTCCATAGAGTAAATCGCGGCCAAACTTTTTTTACAATGAACTGTCCTCGAACTAATTAATTTAAGAAAATAAAATTCTCATTGTAACCTACAGGGTCGGAAATAAAAAATATAATTCTATTCTCAACCCTATTTTTGTCGCTAAGGGTAGGTTCCATAGAGTAAATCGCGGCCAAACTTTTTTTACAATGAACTGTCCTCGAACTAATTAATTTAAGAAAATAAAATTCTCATTGTAACCTACAGGGTCGGAAATAAAAATATAATTCTATTCTCAACCCTATTTTTGTCGCCAAGGGTAGGTTCCATAGAGTAAATCGCGGCCAAACTTTTTTTACAATGAACTGTCCTCGAACTAATTAATTTAAGAAAATAAAATTCTCATTGTAACCTACAGGGTCGGAAATAAAAAATATAATTCTATTCTCACCCCTATTTTTGTCGCTAAGGGTAGGTTCCATAGAGTAAATCGCGGCCAAACTTTTTTTACAATGAACTGTCCTCGAACTAAATAATTTAAGAAAATAAAATGCTCATTGTAACCTACAGGGTCGGAAATAAAAAATATAATTCTATTCTTAACCCTATTTTTGTCGCTAAGGGTAGGTTCCATAGAGTAAATCGCGGCCAAAGTTTTTTTACAATGAACTGTCCTCGAACTAAATAATTTAAAAAAATAAAATTCTCATTCAAACCTACAGGATCGGAAATAAAAAATATAATTCTATTCTCAACCCTATTTTTGTCGCTAAGGGTAGGTTCCATAGAGTAAATCGCGGCCAAACTTTTTTTACAATGAACTGTCCTCGAACTAAATAATTTAAGAAAATAAAATTCTCATTGTAACCTACAGGGTCGGAAATAAAAAATATAATTCTATTCTCAACCCTATTTTTGTCGCCAAGGGTAGGTTCCATAGAGTAAATCGCGGCCAAACTTTTTTTACAATGAACTGTCCTCGAACTAAATAATTTAAGAAAATAAAATTCTCATTGTAACCTACAGGGTCGGAAATAAAAAATATAATTCTATTCTCAACCCTATTTTTGTCGCTAAGGGTAGGTTCCATAGAGTAAATCGCGGCCAAACTTTTTTTACAATGAACTGTCCTCGAACTAAATAATTTAAGAAAATAAAATTCTCATTGTAACCTACAGGGTCGGAAATAAAAAATATAATTCTATTCTCAACCCTATTTTTGTCGCCAAGGGTAGGTTCCATAGAGTAAATCGCGGCCAAACTTTTTTTACAATGAACTGTCCTTGAACTAAATAATTTAAGAAAATAAATTCTCATTGTAACCTACAGGGTCGGAAATAAAAAATATAATTCTATTCTCAACCCTATTTTTGTCGCTAAGGGTAGGTTCCATAGAGTAAATCGCGGCCAAACTTTTTTTACAATGAACTGTCCTCGAACTAAATAATTTAAGAAAATAAAATTCTCATTGTAACCTACAGGGTCGGAAATAAAAAATATAATTCTATTCTCAACCCTATTTTTGTCGCTAAGGGTAGGTTTCGGGGAGTAAATCTCTGCCATACTTTTTTCACCATCAACTGTCACCGAAATAAACAATTTAAGAAAAAAAATTATGAGCAATTATTTGTTAAATTATTAATTTGCTAACCTCGCTAATAAAATTGACCACTGGCGAATATCCTTTTTCGACTATATTAATCGATTAAAAGTTCAGGTTCATGCTTCGAGACAATGCTGCTTTTATCACACTCATAAAACTCTTTCAATGTATAGAAGGCTTTTTACACAAAAAGATTTTTAGGACACACTTTAATCTGTTTCTCGGTAATAAATGTACATTTTCAGGTAAAGAATTAAAAACTTTTATTATAGAAAACTCGACATTTTTTTGCAAATAACTAAAGTTATATTTATCAGGAAGCAGATTTGTTTTATTTCTAGTAATGTAGTTATGTTTAATAGATGCACCCTCAAAAAGATCCCTGTTATAAATAATAAACATCATCGACCTCAAAATGTACATACCTATAACCACCAAAATATTGTTACTAATAAAGATATTTCTACAACTATCTTATTGTTTCATTGCAAAACTACACCATAAACATCTTTTTTGCAAAATCAAAATTCTATTAATATCACAGGAATTACTCCAAAATATCAAACCATATCTGAGTCTGGACTGTATAAATGCATGGTAAGCTGATAGATCTGAATCGATTCCAACTCTCTCCGAAATAATTCTTAATGCAAAACAATACTGAGATATTTTAGTGGCAACTCTCTCGATGTGCGCACCCCAGTCCAACCTTCTATCGATGTTTAGTCCCAAAACAACAGCGCTCTCAACTGATGTTATCGTTGTATCCTCAAACGTTACTGTAAATTGATTATTCAATCTGTTACCAAACATAATGCACTGTGTCTTGGAAACATTTAGCGACAGGCTGTTGGACCGAGAGTACCCATCGAGAGTGTCCATCACAGATTGAACCTTCATCGATAGCAACTCCGCCGTGCTTTCACTGAATATAAGCGATGTATCATCAGCATATAGTACAGTCTGCCCTCCAGAGATTTCGGGTAAACCATTTGTATAAAGAATATACAAAAGAGGTCCAAATATTGATCCGTTAGGGACGCCCCTCTTCATTTTAATCCTCCGAGACACTATAGCCCTACCATGGAGATCAGACTCCACAACACACTGAGTCCTGTCCGTCAAATACGATCTTACCAATTGCAGCGCGTTACCCCTTATACCATACATTTCTAGTTTTAATAATAATAATATTATATGATCCACAGCATCAAAGGCTTTAGAGAGATCCAGGCACATGGCCAATGTTTGCTTTTTTTATTTAGAGAATCTATAATTTGTATAAGTGTTTGGTACAAAGTTCTTACTGTGGATTTCCCTTTTCTAAAGCCATTTTGTTTTTCTGATATTACAGAAAACTTATCCAGAAATGTTAGAATTCTTTGATATAAAACTTTTTCAAAAACCTTGCTTGTATTAGGCAATAGCAAGATTGGTTTATAATTCTTTTCTTCAGATTTCTTCCCGTTCTTATAGATTGCTCTAATATGGGCATTTTTGAGCTTATTTGGAAAAATACCTGTTGTAAAATACAAATTTACAATAAAAGATAAACGCTCAAAAATAAAGTCACCTACATCTTTTAAAATAGAAATATATATCTGATCATCATGTGTTATATTCAGTGTTCGTTTCGGTTAAGAAAGGAGTCCTAATTTTGTCTCTTTGCGTGATAATTTTTTTCTTTTCAATAAATCTACTTATTATTTCACTGATATTTTCACTTCCCTAAGCAAGTAAGACTATAATATCAGTTATAATTATAAGTTTTCTCTTTTCCTGATAGCGAAATCGAAAATATGATAGAATTTTGAATAATCAAAAGTTCCGTTCGTCAATACAATAATCACATATTTATGAATATAAACGTTATATTGACTAATTGATTTTGATATATGGGGTATGGGTATTCTTTCGCTGGACCAACTGTAGATTCGGTTTAAAACGTAAACCCTTTTTAGTAAATCTGATAATAATATAAATATTTCATTGTGCCACCTAATAAAATTTATTTCAGTTAGTAATTTACTTTGTTCAACACAATCAGTTACAATTATTTGTTATTAATGATAAAATACCACTAATGTAAGGTCACCAAGACTTGATCCGTATATTTAAATGTTAGTTTCGAAGTAGGCCATGGAAATGCGAGTAATTTGTTTTTAAACATGTAAAGTAAACAGTTGTATCCATTCTCGAGAATGTTTGTTTTTTGATTTAAAAAAATCGCCGACAGTTGGCGTATGAGTTTGAAAAATTACAAAGTTCAACGGCATGTTTTTTTGAAGCCTTATCTCTTTCAGTTCTATCACTTTTATTGCTTTTAATCATCGTGGTTATTAACATAAAAAACACAACCAAATATGTATTTAAAATTATTACCTAAAACTTAAGGATCTTTAAATAATTTGAATTTTGACAAAATCTAACTTTTTAAATACCTATCGAATGGTATAAGGATGTTCTATAGCTAAGTCTTCGCGTTTTCACAAAATACGTCAAATGATCGTTTTCTGCACCATTTTGTGTTTTTTGAATAGATGTTCTAATGTATCTAGTTGTTTATGACATTTGGAAATGACAGGTAATTTACAACTATAAGAATAATAATCAGGAATATCTTTACAAATGTTCAGAAACTTGGAACACGATTTATAGTCGTCCAACAGGCTATAACAGCAGTAATTGTAATAACATATTGACGATAGCATAAAACAGAAGCAAAATATTTTTAATAGATGTTCGAAATGTCAACCATCCATTTCCAAACACTTACATATTCTTTTTTCGAAACTACTGCTAACTCTGGACAACATTGGCGGGGTTACAGTTTGAAAAGCGTCTCTTATGTGTATTTTCGAATCTTGTGGTATTGTCGGGGGCGCAATGTAGACAATTAATTCTTTTTATGTATCCCCATAAAAAGAAGTCTGGTGGAGTTAAGTCCGGAGATCTCGGGGCCAATTTTGAAATCCATCTCTCCCAATCCACCTATTTCGAAAGTTGAAATTTAAAAATTGCCGAATCTGGCGATAATAATGAGGCGGAGATCCATCCAGTTGAAGCCACATAGTTGTTCTAATATTTAAAAGGACATCTTCTAATAACACTGGAAGTTAGTGTAAAAGAAAATCGCGAAACATCAAACCATTTAAAGGTCCTTCAAAATGGAAGGGTCCACGTAAGTATGGACCCAGTCTTCCTCCCCAAACATTAAACCACCACCTATTCTGGTTTCTCATAACTCTGTATTCGTGCGGATTTGAATCAGAATAGTAATGAAAGTTGTGTCTATCACTAAACAAGACATTATCAAAAAAGTGTTCATTTTCTGCCACTTTATTGAACACCCACAAGCAGAATTCAGTTTAGTTGTCAAAATCATTTCCGTGAAGCTCTTGATAAAGCTAGATTTTATAAGGATGAAATCTGTAATTGTTAAGAATCATTGAAACACTTGCTTGGCTAATGTTAGTATTTTCGGATATATAATCCTGACTAATATTGGGATTTTCAACTCAAATATTCACGAAAGATGAAGAAGAAAAAATTTCAGAATATCTTACAACATCGTTTAAACTAAACCATGGACTGTCGAAAGTGAGGGCACGCGAACTGGCTTACGAATACGCCATTGCCATTAAAAAAAATACCAGAAAACTGGACAGAGAAGAAACTAGCGTCCAAAGATTGGTTTAGAGAATTTTTTTAAAAGACAACCTCAGCTTTCTATAAGGACATTAGAAGCCACCACTCTCTCACGGTCCACGAGTTTCAATAAGAAAAACGTCGGAGATTTTTTTGAAAATTTTAGAACTGTATATGAACGGCATCATTTCGGCCCTGAGTCTATTTACAATATAGACGAAACTGGATTATTAACAGTACAACGAACACAGAAAGTGATTGCTTTCAGAGGCACTAAGCAAGTTGGGCAAGTAACGTCAGCCGAAAAAGGGACGCTTGTAACGGTTTGCTGCGGTATAAATGCATTGGGAAACTCAATACCACCCTTTTTCGTATTCCCACGGGTCAATTGCAAAACGCTCATGCTACATGATGCCCCTGTTGAATCAGATGGATCAGCACATCCTTCAGGGTGGATGACAGCACCAAACTTTTAAAAATATATGCACCATTTCGCAAGACACACAAAACCAACGCCTTCCTCGCCAGTTCTTTTGCTGCTGGACAGTTACGAGAGCCATATTTCAGTACCAGTTGTCGATTTCTGTAAAGAATCGGGCATTGCTTTAATGACTTTTCCACCGCACTGCAGCCATAAACTGCAACTCCTAGACCTGACTGTCTATAGACGACTCAAAAGTTATTATAACACTGCTGTAACGGATTGGATGGTAAGCAATCCTGGCAAAACGGTGACAATTTATGAAATCCCAAAATTAGCAGCAATAGCCATGCCACTTGCATTCAAGCAACAGAATATGCAAAGGGGATTTGGAAAACCTGGCATAAGGCCATTCAATTCAAAAATTTTCTCAGATGAAGATTTCCTTTGTTCTTTTGTCACTGATCGCTGCTTGCCGGATGAGGATAATGCTCCTACAGAACAATCGATTTCAGACCAAGCTCTAGAGGATCGTACACGTTTAAATGTGGAAGTCGCTGAGCCATCTCAACTCGAATCTGCAATTAGAAGCCAGGCCAAGGATACTGTCATAGTAACACCTGATTTAGTAAGACTATATCCGAAGACTGGCCCCAGGAAACTGCGTGGCACGACATGGAAGAAGGGAAAAACTAGGATATTGACGGACACACTCGAGAAAAGACTTATAGAAATGGAAGAAGAAGAAAGACAAAGAAAAAATAAGATCAAAGAGGTCAACAAAAATAGGAAATGCTCTAAAAATATAGGACAGAAAACAATTCCTAAGCTTGTTGAAGAATTTACTTCGAAACGAGAGAAAAACAGTTTCTGACGAAGCCCTCGTTGAATCTTCGGAAGAAGATTTTGATGAAGACGATGTCATTGTTCTGGATAGAAATATCCAGATCAATAACTTTGTGTTGGTTAAATTTGACACAAAAAAAACTGTCTATCATTATGTTGGGTTAATCGAAGCAGTTAGTCACTCCATGGCAACTGTCAAATTTATGAGAGCGCGTAAGATACGAAATACATTTATATTTCCTGACATCGAGGACGTAGCCAGCGTCCCCTGGAAGATATAAAGACAAAATTGCCTACACCAACGCCATGGATGAAACGCGGCAGCTTTAAATATAAATTTGACAAGCCTATCTGGGTCATACCAAATATAAGGTAAGTTTAATTAAGTCCAACATCGTGCAGTATTCATTCTTAGTCACTTTGTTTATTTTTTTAAAGTCTATGATAAGAAAAAATATTTGTATTACAAGTTTTTATAGCAATGTTATATATTACTTAAGCATAGTAGTATAGTATAGCAATATGTGGCGTATTAAATACAATACCCAAACCTCCCTGCAGGGGTGCCCAAACCACCCGACCACAGGGAGGTTTGGGCACTTTGGATATGTGTCAAAAGATCTTTTGTAACTTTGAGACTGAATACAATACCAAAACTTGTCTTTGCAATAATTACTACTAAATATATGTGCTAGATATACTTGGAATAAAATTTTGATTTTGATAAAAAAATAATAGTTTTATTACCACCTATGTAAAAAAGTGCCCAATGCTCCCCTACCTCCCCCTACTACGTATTATGAGGGATGCTTGTAAATAGAACATTTTCAATTTCGCTCTGCATCTTTAATAATAATACAGATATTCTACCAAAGTCTTGATAATTGGACATCCTGTACAGTCGTTTAAAGAATTTAACTGTCTATGACAAGTCCTTGGCTATTTTTTTTAGCTAAACACCCCCAAGATTCGTATAGAGCACCAAAAACTACACCAGAAACACTATGGAGATCCCATCGGCAACCTCACTACGTGGTATAAAGTCGACTTTAGAAAAAAATACCAGGTATCATCAGGCAAAAGTTGCTGGTCTGGTTACCAGTATTCTTGCTTACTCATCGACTGAACATGCAAAATATGAACTAAAAGATTCGGTTTTACCTGACTAATCTGAATACCGTAAACCTATAACTGGTTTTAAAGACCTTTTTTAGTTCACTCTTGTTTTACAGGAGTAAAACAAAAAGTGGCATTCTTTCAAACCAAGAATTTGTAACTAGTATGTTACGGTATCTACTGGTTATTGTTCTTTGACGTCATACCATCATTTCAAGCAGTGCGGTCATATCAAAAAATTAATTATCGTGGTTTTAATAATCCCTCAAAAAAAAAAAAAAAATAGATAATAATTAAATCACAACTGTGACAAATGATTTCGAACAAAAGAAATTCTCCAATTAGAAATATCCCGCATATTATATAAAACACAAATCAAAATATTTACTTTCCGCAAACCGGAAATGATGGCGACGACGACGTGAACTCAACGTAGTTATTTGGATCTAAAATTAATCTAAGGCTAAAAATAAAAATAGTTTTTGGAAACTATTGGATTCCTTCACTTTTAAATAGGGTTTTGCCATTACGAACTACATGGGAATCTCTTATGCTAAATTTTCGGTTCTTAAAAAGGAAATCTTTTAGTGAAAAGATAAATAAATAAGGGTAAATATCCATTTCTAGTTTTGGCTTTTCAGTATCGCAGTTCGAAAGCAAATAATTATACCCGGAAATATCTCCAAAAATTTATTGTGTTATTGAAATTGCTAAATTTGATTACAAAGGAAATGTTAAATACGACCTATCCGGATTGTATGTTATGTACAAGAATTTTTGAAGATGGATGCATTGAAGATGATTAACAACTCCTGTAATACAAGGACAAAGCGCTGATTTGCGAAGTCATCATCTGGAGGCTTTCAGTCACCCCAGTATTAACTGCTCTTTATTAGGTTTATGTGGTTGTTTACTTTTAAATTTATGTATGAATTTTAGTTGGTCGTTATTTAAATATTTTGTGTTAATAAAGTAAGAAAAAGTACAAGACAATGATTTGAAAAAACATCAGTGGGGGCTGATGCATTAAAAAAGTAGGGTTTGCAATTCCAAGGGTACATTAAAGACGTAGATACGTATAAAACCTTCCATAGACACCAGTGGATGGAAAAATAAAATCTTTAAAAATTGATTTAATATTAAACCTTATGTCGTATTAAATTTTTGATAACATCTATGGAGCCAGGCGATTTAGGGCCTGGCTCCCACGGGCCAAACGTAGCGTAATGGATCTTCGCCGTGATCGTTGTTGCCAATTTGCGCCTAGTTATTTAACTTTCGCAAGGACCTTGTCGCCGCTCGATACGGAAAAAATATAATTCAGTTGCATTCTGAATGTCCTACGTGTTTGTTGTGACTTGTTCTGGTATTTGTTTCGTTCCGCAACGGATGTTCCGATGTTAAAATAATTTTATTGCCTTTAATAGTATCCTGGAAATATTAAAATAAATAAAATATTTATTACAGTATAAATACACATATTTTTTTGGTTATTATTTGAATTGTGAGACAATTGTACATTTTTTTAAACCGACCAAAAAGAACATGTTATTAATTTCATATATATATATATATATATATATATATATATATATATATATATATATATATATATATATATATATATATATATATATATGAACATGTACCTCTGCCGTATCACTATAGCGGGGAGGGTAAGTTTTGACTTTCTTCTCGGTATGGTGGTACAGGTAAGCCATCATCTCGATGGTGGTGGAATAGGATAAATTGTTTTCCTTAGCAATTTGTTCAAACTGTGCAACCTCTAACACGGAAAGAATATGGTTGGAACGAAGTTTGTATTTACTGTTCGCATTTTACTTCATTTATGCATGGAGCTGCATATAGTTGTACGTTTACTGAATGTGATTTCAGCACTACGACGGCATAATGTGGATATATCTACTGCTATTGCATCTTACACGGGGGAATCCGTGAAAGCCGCATAAACATATATATATATATATATATATATATATATATATATATATATATATATATATATATATATATATATATATATATATTAACAAGCCTTAAGAAGTTCTCATCAGCTAGGAAGAAAAAATTGATGTAGGTCATACAGGGTGGCTCTAAAGAGTAAAAGTCATATCTCAGTGCGTTTTGACAATAGATACAACAGGATTTTGAAAAAATAACCTTGTGGTTTAAATAATTAATTTAGAACATACTGGGAGCTTAAAAAGTGTGTTTAAATACTATTCTAAATTTCTAGTTTAGGACGTAAAATGAGATTTACATGGTGGTTAAAAAATAACTATTTGGAACAATTTTACAACAAATAAAACGCTTGAAAGTGGTCTTCACATGCCTTCTATCACACAAACAAATGTTTTTCTTTTAAACGCTGATACAGAGTTCCTAATGATACAGAGAATAATTTATTGGATAAAATGTCATATAATTTCTTCTAGGTAATCAACAACACAAAAAAATCGATGCTTCTTTTTGCAATCGGCCCCAGAGGAAAAAGGTTAAATGTCTAATATCTGGCAACCTAGATAGTCAGGGTATTTCCGAACATCATCCTATTAATATTTGTGAAAAAGTAACAGGGAGTTCCAACATGCTGACACCCCAAAGATCCTGTAACACTTTTAAAGGCAGTCAGGAAATAAATTCAAAAATATCAATTCTTAAGAAATTTAAATAAATCTAACTTATAATATTTTTACGGGAGAAACATTTTTCCACTATTTGATAATTTAAAATACCGTTCCAAACGTTTGTTTTGAAACAGATTTGGTTAGGGCAAATAACTGTTGTCAAATTGTTTAAAATAAGGTTACTTCTTAACTAACCTGTAAATCTCATTCTACTTTCTAGACTAATTTATAATTTGATTCGTGTTCTTATGTAACTGCAAAGTAGTCTAAATAAAATATAATATAGCCTTGTATTGGATTAATTCACACCACATATGTTTCGCTAAAATCTCAAGCACAGAAGACACTTTATATATATATATATATATATATATATATATATATATATATATATATATATATATATATATATATATGTATATAATGGCTGCCAACTTCATGCAACTCTCAAATGAGGCCCTTTGAAATGATCATTTAAACTACGTTACTTTTTAATAAATCGATTCATTTTATAGCTACTATAATAGGTATAGAATAAAAGCATCTGACAACATCGCCAGCCCTCGGATAGTTCGTGGACCGCCAATTTCATTTTCTTCTAATTTCGGCCGGTTTTGCTGCGGAAATATAAAAACGCGGCTTGCCATAAGTGTGAGGTATCTTGAGCGGTAGCTATTATAATCTTTGGCATTAGTAAACTTATCAATAACCCGCAGATTGAAATCAGGTATGCTTTCGATAAGATCCCTTTCTTTACAAAGCGTTGCCAAAGCAGAAAGTCCAAAATATTCCCATTTATCCTGTCTGGAATCAATAAGGTAGAAAAAATCGAGATATATAAAAATCTGATTGGTTTTGAGTTTAGTCAGTCACTGAAAATACATCGAATCATACATAGTATCAAGTAAACTTCATAGTTCATACAAACTACTTGACAAAAAGCTGCTGTTATTTCAAAACCATATTATAGGAGTTGTTAGAAGATCAAAGGAAAGAGGCCTCCAAGCCGTGACGTCATGGAGAAATTTCATTTCAACACGTAGTCCTTATTTAGAGGAGTCATTGGTACGCGAGGGCGTTAAAAGGACAAAGTAAATATTGATGAATAAATAAAGTTTTATGTTTTTTTTTCAACTAAAAATAATTATTTAATGGCAGAAGGTATAAGTGGACATTGTATTTTTATTATAGAATCTTTCAAAGTGAGAGGCAAAATATTAGAAATCGCTTGCAGTACTTTTTTTATTATTTAATTTTAGGATAATTAATTGTACGTTTAAAAACGACCTAAATGTCGGCAATTTTAGCCAAAGGCGTCGCTCAACCTACTAGAAGCACCAAGTGCGACCCAAAATTCTTCCGCCAATCAGAGGCCGAGTAATTTACTTTAGTTTCGTAACAAGGAAGCTTCGCCAAACACCAAATGTGTGTTACCGGTCGATCTGTTACAAGCTCTCTTACATAAGAGCGTGCACCTTTACAAATCCTACTTTTATATTCTTTATTATGCTATAATCACGAGCTAGGAACTCGATGCTTTTACACATTCGCCTTTGGAATTAGAACGTGAAGCGATGAGAAAAATATTTACATCGATTCGAAGAGAACACAAATAAATGAGAGTTTCGTGTGAATATGTTTGCAGAATCGAAAATGAGACTTAATTGAATATGCAGCAGGGTTGGAAGATTTTAATCAAACGATTCAAATCATGATTAAAATTACAATTTAAATCAGTTAATTTTTTTTCAATAAAAATCATAATTTAAATAAAAAAAATATTTATTTTAATATTTCAGGCTACTTGCCAAAAAAAGTTCATAAATGAATTGATAGCAAAGAAGTTGGAGGGGGAAAAAGGAAGGAGAATACCCCAAAATCAATTCGGTCGGACGTGTAAAGCTGTACTCCCCTTAAAGGGGTTATACTGTACTTGCGCAGTAGGTCATGGGACAGGACTGGACTTGAGCAACTATTATTACATTATTATATTGCTAAATTACAATTTGGAGTTCATTATTAAATGATTAATGAAAATCTAGGATATCGATGTTTTTTTTGAAAAAATTTCTGCATTTCCTCATATTTCGAGGTCGTAGAATACGATGTTGACCTCCGTTTTCCATAATTTTTTTCTCAGTTTTGCGCAAAACAGTGAAAAACACTTTTCACTGTAGGTTCAATTTTTCGTTAAATCGTTAAAATTTTGTTACAACCACAAACTTCACATTGATAGAAGCCTTAATAATATTAAAAAGTTGATGCTGGTAGCCGTTACAATGTGGTAGTTAATAATCTTCGGGAAATGTTTAGAAAGGAACTACTATGTTTTATACCACTAAATTTATTAAGAAAACAGTGACTGCAGTTTCAACTCACAGAGTCATTTTCAAACTGAATTACAAAGGTAGACTAAGTATTCAATACAGAAACATGAGAAAATTTAACAATAAATAAAAACTACCTCAGAAATTACATTATTACAAAGGGGAGGTACTAAATTTTGGGAGCTAATTATTATTTGGCGACAACAAATAACGGGGAAAACCCAAGTTCTGTTTGGTCATTAAGCAAATTTACATTTTTATTTTTACTATGTTTATATATTTCTAAATATTCAAGAATATTTAACTTTTGGTCCTTTGTTGAATAATGTAATATGTCAGTGTTGCTTAAATTGGGAAAACTGTGGCTGTGTTCTAAGCAATGGTTGGCAAAGCTCGAGTCTGTTTTTTGTAGTCTATATGATCGGTGGTGTTCTGAAAAGCGAGTTTTAAAGCTTCTACCACTTTGTCCAATATACAAGCTATCACACTCCGAAAATATTAACTTATAAACTCCTGATTTATCAAATTTATTAATTTTATCTTTAGCATTGTAAAGGATAGTGGACAGATTGTGTTGAGATTTAAATGCTACTTTTATGTTATGTTTGGAAAGAGTATTAGCTATGTTTTCTGATAGGGTACCACAGTATGACAAAGATATATAAGATGAACTATCTTTATCATTTTTTATTTTGGGATATATTGAATTAAAGGCTAGTTGTTTTTGTTTTTTAGTTATTAATTTCTTTATAGTTTATTGGGAGAAATTGTTTGATATTGTCATCCTTTCAATGACATTTAGTTCCTCTTGAAGATCTTCTTCAGAGAGAGGCAAAGAGAATGCTCTGTGTATCATTGAATTGTATGCAGCCATTTTGCGTTGTAAGGGGTGAAAAGAGTCATTAGATATAGTATTACCTGTAAACGTTGGTGTTCTAAAAATTTTAAAATTACACTGATTATTGAGGTGAGATATGGTGAGATCTAGAAAATTTATTTTATGGTTATTTTCAGTTTCCAGAGTAAATTGAATTTTTGGATGGCAATTATTAATGTATTGTAAGAATTTTTGAGGCTGTCTAGTAGTGCCTTTAAAACATGCTAGAACATCGTGCACATATATGTACCAAAATTGAACATGGTTTTTGCTTAAAGGGGAATTAAGAATTTTGTTTTCTATGTTTGACATGAAAATGTCTGCTAGGAGAGGGCTAAGAGGAGAACCCATTGGTAGGCTTGAATTTTGTAAATAAAATTTGTTATTAAACTGGAAATAGCTTTGTGATAGGCAAAATTCAAAAGAGAACAAGATTTCAGCAGTAACTATTGGATTGATATTTCGTTCCTGTAAGATTTCTTGGATAAGTGTAAAACATTCATCTGTTGAAATATTAGAAAACATGCTTTTTATGTCAAAAGAAACTAGTATGGAGTTATTTGGGGTTTTTATGTTTTTTAGTTTTTGGACGAGATTTACTGAATTATTTAAACTGTGACTTGGTTTAAAGTTGCTTATTTGTTTGAAGAATGAATTTAGTTTCATACTGAGTTCTCTCGTGGGGCTATTTATGTATGAAACGACTGGGCGAATGGGATTTCCTGGTTTGTGATTTTTTATAAGGAAGAAGATCTTCAAGAGGAACTAAATATCATTGAAAGGATTGCAATATCAAACAATTTCTCCCAACAAACCATAAAGAAATTAATAACTAAAAAACAAAAACAACTAGCTTTTAATTCAATATATCCCAAAAAAAATGATAAAGATAGTTCGTCTTATATATCTTTGTCATACTGTGGTACCCTATCAGAAAACATAGCTAATAATACTCTTTCCAAACATAACATAAAAGTAACCTTTAAATCTCAACACAATCTGTCCACTATCCTTTACAATGCTAAAGATAAAATTAATAAATTTGATAAATCAGGAGTTAATAAGTTAAAATGTTCGGAGTGTGATAGCTTGTATATTGGACAAAGTGGTAGAAGCTTTAAAACTCGCTTTTCAGAACACCACCTATCATATAGACTACAAAAAACAGATTCGAGCTTTGCCAACCATTGCTTAGAACACAGCCACAGTTTTCCTGATTTAAGGAACACTAACATATTACATTATTCAACAAAGGGCCAAAAGTTAAATATTCTTGAATCTTTAGAAATATATAAACATTTTTATCGAAAAAATCAAGAAAATTATCAAAAAACAAATCCAAACAAATAAAAAGAAAATTGCTTCCGCCATTAAATAGTGGTGTGACTCGTTCCAAAAAACCCGAAAAATTAGCGCTGTTGTCCGATTCTGAATACGATTTCTGTGGAATTCACATATATTCTTTTCTTTTACAGATTGTCCCGTGGTCCCTGCTGAACAATAACATTTTTAATTAATAACTCTAGGATAGTTCTGGTTAGTTTTAGTTTCTCAAACTAACTAAAACTAAGCTAAACTTGAACTAACTATTACTGAAAAAAAATTTTGTGTATTTAAGTTTAATTTTACCCTTTTTTTATACATTTCAAAAATTAAACTATGTTGTTAACTGTAATGGATACATTATAGTTTATATTACGAAAGTATAAATATATGTCAATTTAGGTTAGTTCAGATTAGTTTCAGTTTTACAAATTAACCATTAAACCTGAACTAACCAAAAATTTTGGGTGCTTAAGATTAATTTTTCACTGAGACTGTATAAAACATTACAAAAATTAAACTATGTTGTTGACTGAGATGGACAAATTTTATAGTTTATACCATGAAAATATTTTACATCTGGCAACGTGTCAAACAAATATTAGTCGTTTTCGCGAGTCTGATGTTCGATGGTCGGAACGTATTTTAGGTTTTTCGTTGAAAATGTAAGTTTTTCTTAATTTATTCACTAAAATTTGTACAAAATTAGATGAAATATATTACATACATAATATTTTAACTGGTACTATTGAAAATAAAAGTAAGTTCGGTGTTTTCTTCAGAATTAAAAGTGCTTGGTGAAGTGATGCTTTGCGTTTTTTGAGTTTTCTGGGAAACTGAGGATAAATAGTGAAAAGTGAAAAGAAAAGAGAATTTTAAGCGTCGAGAACGATGACAAACGACCACATTAAACACATAGAATATGTCGGGGCGCTGAGATTGCCACTTTCACAAATCCTGCCCTGGTTTTCTGGTTCTCATATTGCCAACCTCATACAACAAATTTACTATGAAATTTCTTTCTACGCTTACTCCACGTAGCCACTTGATATCAATTTATGACATTTATTTTCTGCATGTTAAGATAATTTTTTAGACATTTAGTCTATTTTTGTAGCTTTACACATTCCCTCTAACTTCTTTGCTTGATAGCTACAATGCAATACCTAGAAACATAAATAAAGATAAACTTTACCTTCAACCACCTAAATGGCACAAACTTTTAAATTAAATAATTTAGTTTGTAAAATATTTAAAATGTACATCAGTTAAAAAGATAAATGAAAACTTGAAATCATAAACTTATAATTGATTATCATTTGCATTTTCAGTGTAAAATTTATATAGAAAAACCAGTTTTCCACCGTTTTCAATCCCCAATTTATTTCTTAAATCGGAGAGTACCAAATACTCCATGGAAATTAGAATAAAAATTAATAAAACCACATCAATATTATAAATATTACTTGTGATGCATAAGTTTCCTTGAAGCGCCAATGAATAATGCGCCTGAACTATGGCAACCCGACGACAGCGGCTTGCAGCAGCTATTTTCGATTAGATTCGGCCCAATTTTCGAAGGTTCACAGATCGTATGGACGTGTATTACTTGGATCCAAAAAATTCACTGGTAAAGTATAAGTATTGAAAAGCATCTTCTGCAAATTTGAGCCCTTAATATTCATTTGCCACGCCATGATGAATTTTTGAAAAAAAAAAAAACGTTTACAATTTTTTGAGATTGGAAATGATACATCTAAATCCAATGCACGCATTAATAAAATTTTATCTCCATCCGGTGAAAAGTTATCGCATTTTTTTTGGTGCAAAAATTGTTTTTGCAAAATTTCTCGGCCCACGATTGAAAATTTTTTTTTCTTAATACATCTTCAAAATATAAAATAATACAAACAATTTCCACTAAAATTGAGCATTGTATCTTAATTAGAAAAGCGGAAAATTGAGGTTGAATTTTCAAATTTGACATCGATTTTCTCGGAAAATAAAAAACTCACAGATTCCGGGTTTGACATACTTTTTTGGAATGATAATACCTATATTTATGTTAAATTTTAAATCGGAAATTTGTTAATAAATGTCTTTTTTTTTTGAAAAACCAAAGCCGTAAATTTTGTCGAAAAAAAAACTATATCTCGATAACTAGTGGCGCCACCTATAACTTATATTAAATGAATCGATAGGTTTTTTAATTCTCTACAACTTTTGTTTGAAACATTTTTCGATGCAACTTTTATTTTTCGAGATAAACTCAAAAAACCGAAAATCGTGACCATTTTTGGTCCGCCATTTTTTTTGCACAGGTCTTTCAGAGTTACCATCGAGATATGTTTATAGGATGCCAAAATAGACACATTCCAGTAAAAAAACCAATGTTACATTTTTGTTACTGATGAACGTCTATTTTCCATGGAGTAAAACCAACTGTACTAAACATACTTTCCACCGACGCTGAGGAAGTAACTTCACAGAGAAACTGCTTTATTACTGATAAAAATCTCAAATAATTTTGACTTTGTGATTCTACTATGCTTATAAGATTTTTTTACAATATTTATTGCAAATTGTAAAATGGAATTTAAATAAATAAAAATACGATCAAGATCATTTCTCGAATCCGAGAATAACGCCCTGAACACATCCAATATAGTTTTAAGCGTTTCTTTTTCGATTCGCCTTTGGGTGTTTGAACTTTCAAGGTTAAATTGTTCGTTCTAATGGTAGCGGAGGATTGCGGTGATTCTTCTTAAGTGCTCGCTGGTGACCGAGAATCCCAGTAGAAGAAGAGATTTGTTATTTCTGTTGTACGTATATGAAAAGCAAATATTTTGGTAAATATTTTTGGACAAATTAGAGAAATATAATTAGTTTGGTACCGATTTCAAAAAAGTGCCGAGTAAATAAATAAATCTACCATTGTCAAATTAATTTCATTCGGGGATAGGTTGATTTTAATCAAATTGTAATTAAAATTACAATTTAATCACTTGATTTTTTTTGAATAAAAATCATATATATATATATATATATATATATATATATATATGAATAGTTTGGTTATTCCGGGTTTCAATCCGTTCGTTCAAAAAATCGTTTTCCCGACGTTTCGCCAAAATCTCATTTGGCATTTTCAAGTGCGGTTCGTCTCGTTACTCGCTGAGAACTGATGATAACATATATATATATATATATATATATATATATATATATATATATATATATATATATATACTAGCGACCCGCCCCGGCTTCGCACGGGTGCAATGCTGATACTAAATACACTACAGAAAAACTGTGACTATTTATTTTATTTTTACAACAATTATTACATCGGCCTCCGACGCGCTATTTATAGGCACGCTGCCGCCGCCCCGGTCGGCCAGTACCGCCGCAAGCGCTACTTCCCGCAATTTTAAATCTGTAATATCTTCGAAAATATTCATTTAAATCTTGTGCTGTAAAGGACCATATAGATCTATATTAAATCAACAATGTATTTAAGCTATTTAATTGGATAAGGATTAATGCTGTATTGGTTAAAATCGCTTCAAAATTTGCCATTATTTGTCGTAAAAAGTAAATGACAAAAAAATGTTATTGTGGGATATCCATGAGAGATAGACATATACCATCGCGGAGTTTTCTGTAGACCTTTTCAATGTGTACAAATAATTAGTACATTATTTTGATAAATCTCGTAGGGTTCAGCCTGCGTTTGCAATGTAAGCGGAAAAAAATATGATAATTAACGACATCACATTAGAAACCTCAAAAATAACAGTATTTCTCCACTATTTAATGGATGTTATTATACATATAAACCTTCCTCTTGAATCACTCTATCTATTGAAAAAAACCGCATCAAAATCCGGTGCGTAGTTTTAAAGATTTAAGCATACAAAGGGACATAGGGACAGAGAAAGCGACTTTGTTTTATACTATGTAGTGATATATATATATATATATATATATATATATATATATATATATATATATATATATATATAGGATTATTCATCCTATACGCCACGCAATATTGCGACCAAAATACGTAACTTTCAAAAAGTTTTATTTGTGGAATATATGGGGTTCTAATATAGTTATTTTTTGACATTATTTTCATATTATACAGGGTGTCCTAAAAACTTTGAAAGTATCAAAGTTGTGTTGTTTAAAATAAAACCCTCTATATATTACTGCATTTTTGGATTCTCCGATTAAAATAAGTCCGTATTTTAACAAGGTTTATAGTGCCTAAACCTCAAGGGTTTTTAAATAATTTGAATTTTCAAATACTTAAGAAGTATTTCAGTTCTGTACTCGAAATTTGCAGTAAACTGTAACAATAAATCATATTTTATATCCCAATTGTAATAAACTTGCTATGTTATACAGGGTGTCCAAGAATTAAAACTAATAAAATAAGAACTTTAAATGGAGATAACTTATACTTTAATTTTTTGAGATCAAATCTATAATCTACAAAATGATATCGTGTTAATGTTTGGTTATATCGACGGTAAAATGCTTGTTTTTTTTTTTTGTAGAGGAAGCTCTAGATATGCATGTAAATGCATTGTTCTGCAGCATCTGAAATAGTTGCATTTTTTCTTTGCAAAATATCAAAGGCCTCTGCTATAGTGTCCAATATTGGATACTTTTTGGTAGATGGCGGTTTTGTACAAAACTTTGTTACTTAGTTAAGTACTTACACTACTTACCTGCATAAATTGCACCTTGTATAAAACTCGTGATGAGGTAAATCTTGATTTTATTCTTTGTAGCCTTTTTTATAACCAGATTTATTGGAATCTATTTTCTTATATAAAATTGCCATTTGTAATGTTCTTGAATAAAAACTACATTACTTCATTGAACCAGAATACAACCAATAATATAACCAAGACGAGCACGAATTATTACCCATTGGCAATTTATAAACAAACAAGCAAGCGAGTCCTGACAAGGATGTCCTGGCACTAATGCCGGTTGCACACGAAGCCAGGACAGTAAGTCAGTCCAGTGGAACAGGCTAGCAGTGTTGCCAACCCTACCGTTTTTAACGGTAGGACTACCGTTTTTCAGTGAAAGCTACGGTTCTACCCATTTTCAGTCTGTCAGTCATCTACCGTTTTTTTACTCACCGTTTGGGTGAGTAATTTATACACATTTATTTAAAGTAATTACAAAAAACTATTATTATTGCATAATATTATCATTATATTAATTATAAAACAGGTACTCTACGGAATCTAAACCATTTCATGCTTAAATGCCCACGAATTTTCTTCAATTTACTAGGTGGCGCTACATTGCACACGTAAGCCCGTTTATATTCTATCCTTTTTACGAGTGCAATAAAAAAGAACGTTACTGTCTTGAAAAATTAGACTGGCATTCTATCTACTGTCCTGTCTTGATTACTGGCTTGCAGTGTTGCCAACCCTATCGTTTTAACGGTAGATGTATCGTTTTTCATTGAGAGCTACTACCGTCTTTTCACTAACTCTTTGGATTATGATTTATTACATATTTATTAGTTGTCTCTTACACTTGGAATATGAACGCTGTTGTCCACCCCCCCCTCCCCCCCGTCGTCAACTCGCGTTCGTTTTGCGATCGCCCCGTCAAGAGTTTTGACATAAAAAAATAGACCCGCTCCTGTCTCTTATCTAGGAACGTGAATGGTGCTTACACCTCCCCCCCTCCCTGTCGGCAACTCGTTTCCCTTGCGATCGCCTTTCTCAAGAGTTTAAAATTTAAAACTACTGGCGTCTACCAACCCCCCCCCCCCCACCTGTCAATAACGTGCTTTTACTTGCCATACTGTAGTTTTGTGATATCATTGCCCCTCACCAGAGGCTGGATCCCCCCCTGATTATTATTATACTAATAATATTATTATACTAATTATAAAATAGGTACAGGACGACCCTTGATGAAAATGATTTAAATACAAAGGGTCAAGACGGGTGTAAAATAGTGGGGCGCATTCAAAAATCTGCGGGGGGGGGGGAGCACATACTATTAGTTACACTACTGTCGGCAAGTTGATTAAAAAAAAATGGATAAAACTGATTTGTATTCATATTGATTTTCATAAGATTAAGGAGAAATATTGGCAACGCTGTCGGTTTGAGACAGTTGCGCTGTCTTAATATTACCGTGCACACGGAGACAATACTGGCCTGGCGTATGGGCTTCGTGTGCAAGCGGTTTAAGAGGCTGAGCCGGTAAACCTCTAAATACAACTTCTGACAAAGCAAAAAAAGATGGGAAATATACCTTGATTTTTTATCTGGCGAATGAAAAAGTGAAAAGTAATGAAAAACTTACGCAGTTTAAAATACAGTTATTTATGCTAAATAATAAATAAGTTAAAAGCGGTTTAGGTTTTACATTACAAAAATGTTTTTATACCTATTGATTATTTGATAATAATAAATTAAATTTTTGCTGAAGGATATCCGTAAAAAGCTAAAATTTAATTTCCTAATTTTTCTTAATAAGAATAAAAATGTACATAGAAAAAAATGCACGTATACGTACTTGTAAAATATAAGTTTATGATGTAAATATTAATACGAGGATGGTTAGATAAGTTCTCAGCCTGATAGAGAAAACTCCTGAAAGAGCACTTTTTTTTGGCAAGATGTGGACCTTGAGCCTTAATCACGTGCTGCAAACGGTCCAGTAGTGAAGCGTAATACTCCCCGGTGATGGTCTTGCCTAGTTCTAAATAGTCTATAAGCACTACGCCATGTGAATCCCAAAAAACTGCTGCCATGACTTTTCCCGCAGACGGTACCGTTTTTGCTTCTTTGGCGCACTTTCACCGGCCCCCACTCACTGTTTAGACTGCTCCTTTGTCTCTGGCATGTGAATCCATGTTTCATCTACAGTTATAAAACGTCGAAGAAATTCAGCAGGATTGCGTCTGAATAAGTCTAAACACTCATCTATCGAGATGTTTGCTATACCAGCAAGCTCTGGTACTTTTAGTCGGCGGTCATTAAGTATGACATTGTGAATTTTTGTAATAATTTCGTCATTTGTAGCGGTTTTTGGGCGTCCCGAGTGCTTATAATCTTGAATTGATGTACGACCACGATTAAATTCAGCAGCCCATTTTTTTACTGTCGAAAACGAAGGAGAAGAATCCTTTAAAGTAGAATCTAACTCATTTTTAATGTCCTTAGGTGTTAAGCCCTTTAAAACAAAGTACTTTATAACCGCTCGAACTACAATTTTATCCATCTTTCACAAAATATCGAACCTTATGTGTTCACTCGATCGCCACAAACAAGCAACTGAACGCAAACATCTGAAACGTTGCAGGGCGTCATCTCAAGGTTAATACTTACAAAATATTATAGTTATTTGATCCTACTAGCGCCTTCTATGTTTCAGGCCGGTTACTTATTGAACCAACTTGGTATATAAATAATAAAAATAATATTCCATGAATTCTTTATTTACAAGGATATTTATACTTGATAATAAAATACTTTTTATAAATATGATTATATCCTCTCGACTTGCTCGCTATGAGTTTTTATGTGGACTCTGGGAAATTAATTCTAATATATCAAATTTTATAATTTATTATTTATATTTTGGTGTCAATTTACCTTTTTTTTAAATAATTTATTGTAATCGTTGGTTTTGACGCAATAATAATGCGTTTGTATACACAATTTTTCGAGCTTTGCGTGTTTTATTGCCGGTTTTCGTACCCCTAATTTCGCTAATGGATTTTTACCCCACATTTACAGGATTAAATATTTTACAAATTGTATTTGCTTACTGCGCCCGCCCCTCCGCAGTATTTTGACCTCAATTCTGAAAATAAATTTGGATTACACTCATACGTTTCGACCAGTTAACCTCGTCTCGACATTACGTTTACACTAATAAGAGGTACTATTGAAAGGTCAAGCATTATGTTATTTTAAGGGTTCTCTTTATTATTCCATTATTGTTAATATTATTTGTGTTGTTGTTTTGTTATATGTTCTGGACAAGCGCTATACAATTGACATGTGCAGTATATCTCACAAGTACTAGTTTTACCGAGTGAGACTTCCAAAATCCTATAACACTTATACGACCATAATAAAATCGAAATAGTATAAGTACAAATGTATTGTAATCGACAAAGAAGGCCATTCATTGGTGAAGTGGGCAATCTCACTCGCAGAAGTGTGTTGAAATTGCCTAATATAGAACCCTGTTTTATCGGCTTAGATAATAACGCCCTCTCTTACCAACTAAGTTAACTAAATATTAAAAGCCGACTTTAAAAAAAAAAGTTTTTTTTTTAAAGTTTGTTTATGTTAATTATACGCTAAAAATTTCCATTGTTTTCTGCCGATTTTCTGAAAGGAATAAAATTTATTTACTACATAGTAGCAAACTTCAAAATACCATTATCCAAAAAAAATCATTATTTTTATGGAACAATATGCGTATGAAATAAATGGAAATAAATATTTAA
The DNA here is from genome assembly GCA_034092305.1 of Diaprepes abbreviatus. Taxonomy (NCBI): domain Eukaryota; kingdom Metazoa; phylum Arthropoda; class Insecta; order Coleoptera; family Curculionidae; genus Diaprepes; species Diaprepes abbreviatus. The sequence continues at coordinate 3,667,167 of JASJET010000127.1, forward strand.
ATTTTGCCTCTAGCATAGTACGTGAACAATTAATAGATGGCGCTTTTTATTAAAAAATTTCAACATTACTTTTGCCTTTCTAAGGGGGTATGTTTTGTGGTTAAGAACTGATAGTGTTTGAGGGTGAGTCCGCACGGTAAGAAAAATTTGAGCGTAGGCGTATTACGCCCTTTTAAGTTAAAAATGTATCGTTCACACGGGATATTGCGTGCCGCGGTGTGTTTTTTTGTCTTAATCTAACTTTTAACAGGATGTTTGTTTATATTTTATCTAAAAATAAAATGAAGCAAAATAAAACATTAATTGCGGCAGTATTGTAATCTAGAAAAAGAAGTTATATATATATATATATATATATATATATATATATATATATATATATATAAATATTTTTAAGTTACTCTTATGGATTAATAGATAATTATAGTCTAATATTTAATACTCTCTTAAGAAGAAGTTATATCTTAAATAAATTTATATTCTAATAGGCCCAAACAAAAGCATGCCTTAATCTCCGAAACTCTAAAACTTTACTTTTTACAGAGACCATTAGCTTTGTTCATATTGTCATCGCTCCATAAATGCACACTTTTTCATGTCAGTAATCATGTAAATAAATAGTTATAAGTTATATTTGTTAATACGCCTATGACTGTAAAATAATAATTTAGATACAGAAATAGAATATAACTAGGACATGAACATAGAGACGAGGGGAACTAAAATTACAAAACTACAATAGTGACATTAAATTAGTAAGTAACAAGAAAAATTGTTGTTAACTCATGATTTAGCGAACATTTTAATAAAATATTAAAAGTAACATTAGAAGATTTATTTGAATTCATCGAAACCAGTGATAAACCAAAAGCAGAACCAGCAAAGTTATAACATTGGTGGCAGCGAAAATCAAAGCTTATAAAAATATAGACAGCCTATTTTTCTCCTTAGTCCACTACGCTCCCATTAATGAAAACACTCTCTCGATATTCGCATTTGGTGCTTCGATTCCAAATATTTTGAAAAAATCACTTTCTTAACATACCACATACAACATTCAGATAAAATGTCCGGATATTTACTGAAAAGTCAGGGATATTGTCAGGAAATTTCATTGTTTGATCTGGTAACCATACCTAAGGGCATGTCTGTGGATTAGCGTCTCGATATCAGAGATTGTCGTTGAATAGAAATTGAATTATATATATAACGGCCTTTATTTCATAAGCTTTAATTTATATAACGAACAACTGCATTATTGCAATTGTTGTAAAATTAATAAAAAAAATGAACAGGAATTGTTTTTTTTTTGAGAACCAAGCAGTAATGATCTTCGGCAACAAGCATTTTTAATAAATTAAAACAATTTAACATAATTCATATATATCCATTATCTCAAAACTTACAAAATAAAAAAATATAAATAAAACAACAAACTTCTGAAAAAAAACATAGGTTATGCAGTCCGCTGAAAAGTTCAGTATTATTTTGCATAACGACCTTGGAAAAGGCGGATTTAGACGAGAAATCTTCGGTCTTTGTCTTTTTTTAAATTGAACGAATCACAATGCTTGAAATTTGACATATGTCTTATTACGCTACGCTGACGCACAAATTTTTCTTTTCATGTGGACCCACTCTGATCTATAAATTGTATCCATAGACATAGAAGTTAAGTATATAGATTTCTGATCCTATAGATACAAGTTGACTTAGATTTAGAAAGAGACAGGGCATTTTCGATGAGTAGTACCTCTTTTTCTACTGACGATCAGGTGACAGGGGTCTTCAATGACGTTTGAGAGAGGTACTACTCATCGAATCCGCTCTCTCTCTCTCTTTCTAAGAGTGAGCCAGCTTACTTCTATAGGATCAGCAGTCTATATACTAAGCTTTTATGTCCATGACTGTATCAAACATAACCTTAATCAAAATCTTGTGGCTTGAAATCATCTTTATTCCAGAAATTACGCAGCTGTCGTTAAGCATTGATAAAATACCTTAATATTAATTGTGCAATGATTACTTTTTATCTTTTATTATTACTTGTACACCATGCAATACTCGTGAGCTAATAATAATAATAACAATTTTATTGATAAAATTACATTTTTGCAAGTAAAGATGTATTAAAAACTTACACGTAAACATTGTTAATTCGAATGATATAATGTGAACATTCTTATTCAATTTTACTTTAGATTACGGCTTATTTAATAGTTCAAACAATAAAATTAATAGAAAGTTTTATGCTTGTTAAAAAGTTATTAGTGGAGCATGTTTACGGTCTGAATTATTGTGGATTTAACGAGCATTTAGATGTATCTTACAATTAGATGAGCATAAATTAAAAATATTTGCTTAAAAATGTTGGAAATAACATATGTAACTAGAGTGTGCATCGACGCAGGCACACGCACCACAGCAATCATCGACATACACATCAATAGATGCCAATTATATAAAATATTTTTATAACTGGGTAAATTTCCCTTTTTTAATTTCGGAATATAAAAGTTAATGGCAAAATAATACTTCTAAAAAACGAATACCAATATTGACCCGTGAACTCGTTACTGCGAACTACATATGAGCTGTTTCAGGGGCGGATCCAGCCTCTCTCTTTGGGGGGCGGGGGGGGGGGGGTGATATCACAAAAGTATAGTATGGGAAACGAAAGCTAGTTGTCGACGAGGGGGAACACCAGCAACATTCCCATTTCTAGTGTAAAAGGCAGGGTCGGGTCTATTTTCCTGAACTCAAAGCTCTTGGGGGGGGGGGGGGGGCTATCGCAAGAAAAACAATTTGTCAACGGTAGGGGGAGCGCCAGCAGCATACACATTCCTAATATAAAAGCCAGAATCGGTTCTATTTTCCTGAACTCAAAGCTCTTGGGAGTGGGGCGATCGCAAGCATACACATTCCTATACTCTATTCAAGAACTAGAGAGAGTAATAAAACTGTTACCGAAACCTCCAACGTACCTGCTCCAGTGCCGCAGGTAACTCAGTTACCGTAAATCTAATTATATTTAATTATATTTAAATATTATAAGCTTTTATAATTTTACTGCAACAAAAAAATTTCTGATACTTCAATTTAATTTCTGTCAGTGAGCAAAGTACAACTTACAGTGTGTCCTTAGTGATTTATCTTGTTTGTGCTTGTTTTTATATATTATTTGAAATTAGTGAGATATCCAAAAGATATGGCTTTCACCTCCATATTTATTCCAAAATCGTTAAACCAGGACATTTTTTCCTCAGCCAAAAACTTATTACGATGAATGTTTATGATGCCTTCAGATATTAATATCTAGATAATAATGTTAAAACCTCTGTGGAGATGGTTTCCAACGTGACAGGAGTTGAAAAATTCACTATGTACCAAATACTCAAGGAGAAAAAAACGACTGGAATTGTAGTACTCCCAAGCCACATTCGATCACAGGCAGACGAAAAATCTTGTTTCAAGGAGAGATGAAAACTGCAATAAAAGGAGTTGTACGTACAATTTATTATGAGAAGCAGATCCCAACCGTAAACAAAATTCTAACTAAAATGAATGAAGATCGGGATTTACCTGAAATTAAAAGAACTTAGCTCTGGAAATTGCTCAGAGAACTTAATTTTTGCTGGGAAAAACCAGATAGGAAATCTATTCTTATAGGTCTTTCGGAAACTCTCCATTAGAGAAGGAAATCTCTCTCTCAAGTAAAAGGTTGAGTTGCTGGAAATAACACAACTTACAAAATTAGTAATTTAACTGAAGTTTTGAATGATTTTTTTTGAATAAAGTCACTGCGGAAATTTGGGAAAACTCCATATAATAAAAGAATATAACAAAATGTGGAAACTCGACCTCATGATCGGTAAGATCGAGAAACCAATTATTATTAATTTGAGCGAAGATAGCTTCACTGACTTTGATGACGAATTAGATACGTAATGTTTACTAGTGTAAACACAATTTATTATTTAAATTTTTGTGTTTCTTGTATTTTATTGTTTAATATTGTTTATATATATATATATATATATATATATATATATATATATATATATGTATATATATATATTTTTATTTTAGTGTGTCCCACTCTTTAATTTTATATATATTTAATTCCAATTAGCCGTAATTTTTTTTATTATTTTATTATTGTATTAGTGTAATTTTCTTAAGCGTGTAGAATTAACATGCTTATTTTATTTTTTTGGGGCTTTCGAATTTCCATATAATAAAGTAAATTAAATTAAGATGTCAGTGCAACAGCAATAAAAATAAATAGGTCTAATTTTAACTGTAACATATAAAAATTAATTACATTTGAATCCCTTTTTAGTATTTAATTATAATTCTCCAGATGGTTTAAGAAATAAATAAACTGAAACGTCAAATGTCCTAAAAATGTTTTTAATTAATAATAAAATGACCGATAGCCCCAAAAATATTTTAATATTATATGGACGATTTTATTTTTTTAAATATGTTTAACTTTTTGTATTTTTGACAATGGATATTTTGTAAGTATTTAAATCATAACTTAGAATTTTTTGAGAGAATAAGGCTACGTTTTAGTCGGAATATGCCGAAAACGGTTTTGATGCCAAAATTAAAAATAATAAAAATACTGTTGTGATTTGTGTTAAATATGTAAAAATTATCTATATTTTATAATGTATGTGAATTATTAAGAAATCATAAGAAATAAAATAATATTATAAAAACTTTTTATTTTAAGTTTATTACTGAAATAATATTCTATGTCATAAATACTTGATAGTGATAAAGTAAGCCTCCTCCGATGCCTGTGACAAGAATTAAAATCCATTCTATTGATATCCAACCCAAATAGTCCATTATTATAGACCGCTATTTTTGATTATAAAATTTCTAACCAATTCCTATGAAAAATATATGTGTTTGCCAAAGACACCGGACTAAAGAACACAGGTAGTCTGCGAAGAACAAAAGGGTAAAAAATGATTTATTACTCTCTCTAGTTCTTGAATAAACTATAGTATAAGAGGCAAAATCAAGTGTATTTTCCTGAACTCAAAGCTCTTGCCCCCCCCCTCCCCCCCCTTGGATCCTCGCCTGAGCTGTTTTCGGGTCTTATTAATAAATATTTCAAAAATAAGGTAAAACCATCCTTTCGAAATATAAAAGATATAAGGAAAGTATAATCCCTAAAAAAATTTTGAGCCAAGTTGAAAGCATGGAGCACCGTCATATAGACCCTCGAACGAGAAAACTCAAACTTGTGGAAAAGCTGACTTTCTAAATTTATCAATATATATTATTAAAATACGACAGAAAAATATCCTTTTTCTTTAGGAATATAGAAGATAATAGAACAATAAAATCTAATTTTTATCATTTATAATGTTCTCAATACCATCACGAACGCGATAATGTCAAAGAATATACAGGGTGTCCGGAAAATACATGTACAATGTTTGATGATAGGCTCTTGATGTCAAAATCGGTGGATTTAAGTCAATCTAGTTATATCTATTACAGTGGCTGCTGATGCATTAAAAAAGTTTTGAAAGCGAAAATGAAAGGGTGTGTATTTTTTAATGAAATTAGTTTTTTATTCAATATAATCTCCCTCAACTTCAGCATACTTATTCTAACGATCCTCCAATAATTTTTTACCATCTTTGTAATGATTTTCCGGAAGCTCTGCAAAATAATGTTTCACGGCTGCAATAGCTTCTTCATTCGACGAAAAACGCTTTCCACGAAGAAATCGTTTCAAATTCTTGAAGAGGTAGTAATCGGAGGGAGCCAAATCGGGTGAATACGGTGGGTGTTCAAGCAGTTCGTACTTTAATTATTTCAATTTAACCATCGTCAAACCACTTGTGTGAGGACGTGCATTGTCTTGATGAAAAATGATTTTTTTCTTCTGTAAGCCGAGTCTTTTTAGGAACTTTTTTATTCAACTAGTCCAAAAGGTTGCAATAATACTCAGAGTTAATTGTTTTACCTTTTTCAAGATAATCAATCAACAAAACCCCTTTTGAATCCCAAAAAACTGATGACATAATCTTTTTTGTCGATCGTTCTGACTTGACCTGTTTTGATGCTGAACAACCAGCTTCAGTCTACTGTAAACGTTCTTGTTTCAGTTTAGGATCATGATGATAAATCCAAATCTCATCCACAGTTACAAAACGACGCACAAAATCGGTTTTATTCTGCTTAAAACGCTTACAAATTTGTTTTTGATTCAGTTTCTGTTGAATTGTTAACGAATGCGGCACTATCTTTCCGAATAGCTTTTTCATACGTAATTCTTCGTGTAAAATATAGAATACTCGTTCGTTCGAGATGCCTATTGTATCAGCAATTTCACGCTTAGTCGCACTTGGATCTTTACAAACAATATCACAGACTTGCTCAATGATTTCTGGTGTTGTTGCACTTTTTGGACCTCCACTACGTGGTTCATCTTCAACGCTTGTACGACCACGTTTAAACTCTAAACCCATCGATGCACAGTTGGAAATGAAGGAGCAGATCCCTTTAACACTTTCACCATTTTTATATAAATTTCTGTTGCTGATAAAACCAAAACAAAGAATTTTATCACTTCACGATAATCTGTTTTATCCATTGCATAAAAATTCACTGACACGTCAACTTCAAATGGCTTGTAAACAAAGATGAATTGACAGATAGAAATGAACTTTTGTGTGTGTTCATATAGAAGATGAAATATTAAAATGGCGTATAAATTTTGATTCCTATACTGGTTAATAGGTGTCGCTTTCAAAACTTTTCCATCAACCTCTATAAAACCTGCTATAGGTACCAGCGGATGAAAAAATACAACTAAACATAAAGAAGATAGTAAATTTTAAAAATACAGCAGTTAAAACAAAATGCACGTATAACTTATTGTGTGAATTATATAAAGAAAATCCATACGCCGATCTTTGGTATAAGCAAACTTATCAATAACCCTCTAAATGAAATCAGGTATGCTTTCGATAAGATCCCTTTCTTTGGAAAACATTGCCAAAGCAGAAAGTCGTTTTTGGCTCATAGTATTCCGTAAAAACGTTTTTATCTGTTTGAAGTTAGAAAGGTACCGTTCTGCTTCACCCGATGCTATCGGAATAGTAACTAAAATTTTTAAAAGTTTTAGAACTTCGCTAAATGTTTCACTTAGCTCGATATTTTGCGCAAAATTCTTCAGTTTCATATATGACGGTCACGCACCCCATTCGACGAGCCGCTCATGTTTTCTAGAAAATGGCAAAGCGCTCACTTGGTTTTACTTACACACATACAGAAAGATAGAGAGCTGGAACTGCATAATATTTAACCGCTTTTCTAGAATCTCTTATAAGAAATTCTTAAAAATGTCTTAACACATACACGATGGTTTTTATAAATTTCTTCGTAACTTGGAATCCTTTGAATTCGGAAATCGAAATCGGCTGTATTTGTCTGCACAGTTTGGGACAGAGCACTTCATTTTGAATGTTTTTTTCTTGCCAAACATTTTTAACCTTTTTAAAACGTAACAAAATATTTTGATCAAAGTAAAAACAAGATCATCTTTCACATTTATATTTGTTAGTATGCTTTATTTTAAGTTATAATTTTTTTTGGGGTTTTGCAGACCTGCAAACTTAAGGAAAAGTCGTCACTGATCTATTATCTTCTAAAGGGTGTTTTTTATAGAGGTATAGAACTTTTAAATGGAATAAAACAAAGATGAATTTTTTAAATTGACATGAAATTTACTTTATTCGAAAGATAACCTTCTGGCATTATAATTTAAATATGACTTCTGGCATATGTCCAGCACGGCTGGCTCGGACGTAGTCTAATCTGGAGGTCCAATTTTCGATGACTTTTTCCAACATTTGTGGCCGTATATCGGCAATAACGCGGCGAATGTTGTCCTCCAAGTGATCAATCGTTTCGGGCTTATCGGCGTAGATTAGCGACTTCACATATCCCCACAGAAAATAGTCTAGCGGCGTTAAGTCGCACGATCTTGGAGGCCAATTCACGGGTCCGAAACGTGAAACTATGCGGTTACCAAACGTTTCCTTCAATAAATCAATTGTGGCACGAGCTGTGTGACATGTTGCGCCGTCTTGTTGAAACCACAGCTCCTGCACATCATGGTTGTTCAATTGATAAACGAAAAAGTCAGTAATCATGGCTCTATAGCGGTCACCATTGACTGTAACGTTCTGACCAGCATCGTTTTTAAAGAAGTACGGACCAATGATTCCACCAGCCCATAAAGCACATCAAACAGTCAGTTTTTCTGGATGTAACGGTGTCTCAACATACACTTGAGGATTATCATCACTCCAAATACGGCAGTTTTGTTTATTGACATATCCATTCAAACAAAAGTGAGCTTCATCGCTAAACAAAATTCGCTTATGAAAATCTGGATCAACGGCAATCTTGTTTTGGGCCCATTCACCGAATCTACGCCTTGCTAGGTGATCGTGTGGCTTCAATTCTTGCACGAGTTGGATTTTGTAAGTACGCAAACCAAGATCTTTCCGCAAAATCTTCCATAAAGTGAATGGATACATATCCAATTCCTGTGCACAATGGCGGATAGACTGATTCGGGTCTTCCTCTACGCTACGCTCTACAGCAGCAATAACTTCTTCTGTACGCGCTGTATGACGTCTCTGTGGATGCGTATTATCATTTAGAGTAAACGTGGTGCGAAAATGTTCCATAGTTAATCGAATTAATTGCTCTGATGGACGATTATGTTGACCGTAAAATGGACGTAGTGCGCGATACGTATTTCGAACAGAACCATGATTTTCAAAATAAATTTGCACAATTTGGAAGCGTTGTTCAGGCGTCAGTCTATTCATGTTGAAATGCCAAACCAAACTAAACATAAATCACTTGACAGCTGACAAAATGGCCGCCAGTTAAAAAAGTGTTGCCAACTTAAAGTTCTATACCTCTATAAAAAAACATCCTTTATATTCCCAAATATAAAATAAACCTTTTTGTCGTATTTTAACAATACTTATTGATAAGTTTCATCCTTTCAAACTGGCTCAATTTTTTTGGGGATTATATTTTGTTTATATTTTTTATATTCCGAAATAAAAAAGAGGTTGTTCTTTCTTATTTTCGAAATATTGATTAATAAATCCTGAAATCAGCTTATTTGTAGTTCGTTGTAACACGTTGATGTGTCAAAATGGCGATGTTCTGGATGATAGAAATTAACCAACCTTTTTTAGGAGTGTTATTTTGCTATCACCTTTTATATTACGAAATAAAAAGAGAAATTTAACTGTTATAAAAATATTCTATATAATTGATGTCTTCTGGTTTGTATATCGATGATTGTCATGGCGAGTGTGGCTGCATCGATGCAAACTTCAGTTACATAATAGTATGCATGGTTGAGGATTGTCCCTACTTGGTCACTGTAAGTGCTAATGAACCTCTTTCTTCTTAGCTTGCTCATAGAGATATAGAAGGTTGTCTATCATCTCAGTTGCCTAAGGCAAACGACTCAACTGTTATAATATCATTAATATTATGTCATAATAATTTATAATATTCATTCCCAGGAGCTCCCGCACTATAGTTTCTATAAAAGATAATTTTTTATATTCATTATGCCGCCTGACTCATGCCAGCCTTACATACCAATTGGTATGATTGTTTTCCCAGAAACGACTTTGTCCCCGTGAAAACGGAGATATTATTATGTGCATGAATGTAATGATTCATATTGACCTTCTGCGAATGAATTTGTAAAAAGATTGTGGCGGCGTTAGCGCTTGATGTTCCTTGATAAGCTGTCTTTATTGAAATAACAGGTCGATAAGAAAAATAACCGACCATTCCTCCCTTTTAATTGAATGAAAACAAGCAGTAATAATTTAATAAGTTAGTACGAATTATATATAAGCAGCCGTTTTATAAATAATTAATATTACATAAAACACAATAAAATTACCTAAAATAAACAAATCCCATACCACTTCCGCCAATAAATACTGGTGAGGTTATAATAAAATTAAATAATTTAAATTAAAACAATATAAATACTCCAGTCTTCCTATGAAAGGAGGTGAAAAAATGTATTGCAGATATCTGAAAGTTTCAAGTCGTAGAGGACACCCAGTAGATGATAAATACGTAAAAAAGTACAGGGTGAGTCAACGATTGGATGAAGTAGGTTTGTGCCTTTCAGTGAAATTAACAAAGAAACTATATTTATTGTTTGATACAGTTTATTTTTACGCAGATTTTAAAAATATTTAGGACTCTACAGGGTGAGCCAAAAAACTAGAACAGCATAAAGTTGTATTTTTTTAAATAGAACACCCTATATACGAATCGTATTTTCGATTTAGCTTATAATTTTAAATCTTTTTTATTAAGGGTTTACTATAACAAAATTTTATAGTTTCTGAGATAATTAAGTTTAAAGAAAAAAAGTCACATTTTCAATCATCAATTCAATCCTAAATAACGTTTTCAATTTTGTGACAAATATATTCAAATTTGGAATTTAGCAAGGCCAAGGACAAGTTAACATAATTTTTACCTAATATTTGCAATAAAAGCTACAGGGTGTTGAACACATCGGCTCAAATTTGAACAGGTTTAAATGAATAAATATCTTTTTTTTTTAAATAGTACACCCTGTATATTTTCATGTTATTTAATAGAGTAATAAAAACCCTAAAAGTTTTGTTCAATATATCCTATACCTATTTATAATAGTTTTTGAGATATTTCAGTTTTTCTTATTTTTCATACTTTTTTACAGAAATAGTCTTCATTATCATAGTAGCCATGTAAAATAATAAAAAGAAACTACAGAAACAAACAGAATGTGGTTAAATATGATGAAATACATTATTCGTTATATTACAACGGCAATAGTTTAATTAAACATAATGTGAAAAAATTAACACAACAATAACGACAAGGCAAATACATATTTACTTTTATACTAAATTGAAACAAAAAAAATACCTATTAAATACTGAGATTAATTATTTCTTTTTAATAAGTGTTCGAATAAACGACCCTCTTGTGCAATGCACAAATTTAGTCTTTTTTGCAGATTTTCTCGGACCCTGGACAAAATTAGTGGCGTTATTGTTCTACAGGTATCCCTAATCCTGTTTCGCATATCTTCCACTGTTGTTGGTGGATTAACATACACCTTATTTTTAATATAACCCCATAGGAAGAAATCTAATGGGGTGATGTCGCAAGACCTTGGTGGCCACTCAATGAAACCCCCACGTCCAATCCATTTTTGCGGATATCGTTGGTCCAAAAACGCACGAACTTCACGATGGTAATGCGGAGGCGCACCATCGTGCTGGAACCACATTCTGTCGAGCTCATCCCTATCGAGACCTTGAAGCAGTTGGGGTAGTTCTTCTTGTAGAAAGTTCAGGTAACTATGACCATTTAGTGGTTCATTAAAAAAGTGGGGTCCAATAATTCGATTATGATGAATACCACACCAAACATTTAATGACCAGTGGTTTTGATGTTGCACCTCTCTAATCCAAAATGGGTTTTCTGTGGCAAAATAATGCATGTTGCGTCTATTTACGGCACCGTTACTTCTAAAAGTAGCTTCATCACTAAACATTATCTTGCATAATAAATTTGGATTTAATTGAATCTCCGCATTTATTGTACGACAAAAGTTTACACGACTTTCAAAATCCTGTCCATGCAATTCTTGGTGTAATTCCATGTGATATGGATGATACCTATATTTCTTGGTAGTACGATTAGCGGTGGATTGTGATGTTTCACATAATGCTGCTAACTGACGGCTACCAATATAAGGATTTTCCTGAACATTTAACAATACTTGTAGTTCTTTTTCTTCATTAGTTACTGGTTTGTTGCCCACTTTACGTTTTGGATAATCAACAGTACCAGAAGAATCAAATCTTTGCATTAAGTTTTGAAAAGTATGGGTATTAGGCTGGCGTCGATCAGGATACTTCATTTTGTAAATTCTTTGAGCAAGAAGGCAATTTTTTTGAGCCTCTCCTATTGTATAAATCATATCTATTAACTCATTCTTTGGAAAATTCATTTTACAATATAAGATGAATGCAAAAAAAGCCAAACTACACTACATAAAAACCAAAAGAAGCGATTGCGGTTATAAATTTGACACACAGAAAAATGTCCTTTTACATTGTTTTTGCCATGGCATGATAATGAAGACTATTTCTGTAAAAAAGTATGGAAAATAAGAAAAACTGAAATATCTCAAAAACTATTATAAATAGGTATAGGATATATTGAACAAAACTTTTAGGGTTTTTATTACTCTATTAAATAACATGAAAATATACAGGGTGTATCATTTAAAAAAAAGATATTTATTCATTTAAACTTGTTCAAATTTGAGCCGATGTGTTCAACACCCTGTAGCTTTTATTGAAAATATTAGGTAAAAATTATGTTAACTTGTCCTTAGCCTTGCTAAATTCCAAATTTGAATATATTTGTCACAAAATTGAAAACGTTATTTAGGATTGAATTGATGCTTGAAAATGTGACTTTTTTCTTTATACTTAATTATCTCAGAAACTATAAAGTTTTGTTATAGTAAACCCTTAATAAAAAAGATTTAAAATTATAAGCTAAATCGAAAATACGATTCGTATATAGGGTGTTCTATTTAAAAAAATACAACTTTATGCTGTCCTAGTTTTTTGGCTCACCCTGTAGAGTCCTAAATATTTTTAAAATCTGCGTAAAAATAAACTGTATCAAACAATAAATATAGTTTCTTTGTTAATTTCACCGAAAAGGCACAAACCTACTTCATCCAATCGTTGACTCACCCTGTACAGCTAGATCAGCCCTGTTTTTTTATAAACAACATCCAAAGTCGGAAAATTCGATTTTTTATCCGTAGAATTTTCCGGTTAAATTTTAGAGAAAACTTGTCCAAATGAAAGTTGTGGGTATTGAAAAGACCTTTAATTTAATTTTTTATACGTCAAAATCGATAAATAATTTATCGAGATAATGGCGAAAAACCATATTTTTTGCACTATTATATAAATGTTAATAACTTTTGCAAGAAATACCGAAAGTAATGTATGACCCCTTGATGATAAGGCCATTATATGCCTTTATAACTGTGCGAAAGCTGGACCAAATCGGTTTGGTAGTTTATGAATAATCTTAATTGTTTATCCCAGACACTGAATGTTCAAACAATTGTCCTTGCCCAGAGGATGATTCTACAGATATTTGCAAAAGCGGAAGGGATTCTTTGAAGTTCAAACTACAAACGAAGAAGGAAAACCTTCAGGGTGTGACTCTTGAGACTTGTGAACCTGTATTCATTACATCTTTTGGCACGTTGTTTTTTTGGTAGCGGTAGTAAAATAGATTTCGGTATTTCTTCATTCATTTCTTATGCATTGTACACAGAATTAAAAAAACTTCTTCTATTCTGTAAAGAGGGTAGTCATAAACAATATCCTCACTCAAAATACCCAACCTCAAAAATTTTTTCTGAACTCTCTTTCACCTTGATCAGTATGTAATATGGTGACCAAATGGGGCAAGCATATTCAAGAATTGATCTTATATATGCGCAATTCAACACCCTAAAACAGTCGACATTAGAAACATCAGTCAGCGATCTCTTAATAAAGCCTAACAGTTTCAAAGCTTTGTTAGTTGCGTAAAATGATAATTAAAATTCAAATCCTTATCAAAAAACACTTGAAGATCCTTTGTGAAAATCTTCTTCTTCTTCTTCTTTCTAACACAGTTAACCATGCTAGTAGGCTATTGACAGAAGATGATGTCCAGCATTCTCGCCATCGTTTTGGTGGTCTTCCCTGTGATCTTTTTCCTACTGGGTTATTCATTTTTTGCGCTTTTAACGAGTCTACCGTCCTCCATTCTCCCTATATGTTTGTTCCAGAATCTTCGCCTTTGTCTAACCCATCTTCCTATGTCCTGTATCCCCCATTGTTGTCTGATATCTTCATTCCGTATTCTGTCGTGTAGAGTTTTGCCTTGTATACTTCTTAATGTTTTCATTTCGACTGTTCTGCCTGTATCTGGTCTTGTTTCTGCCACGTATGTTATGGTGGGTCTTAGAGCCGTTTTATATATCTTAGTTTTGCTTTCGGTATTAAGGTATTTGTTCTTCCACACAATTTCTTGTAGGCATCCCGAAATTCTAGCCACTTTCATCGTTTGCTCTCGTACTTCGGTAAAAAGGTTTCCATTTCTCGTTATTTCTGCTTCCAGATATTTGAAGTGATTTACCTGTTCGACAATTTTGGAGTCGATTTCCAACTTGGTTCTTTGGATGTTACTAAACATTTGTTCTTCTCGGTGTTGATGAGCATATTTAATTCTTTTGCTTTAGTGTTAAAAGAGTGCACTAGTCTTTGGAGGTTATCTTCAGAGTCTGCAATAAGAACAGCATCGTCCGCATAGGTGGCGGTATGGAAGAATGTGTTTCCCATTTTGTATCCAGCTGTTCTGGGGAGATTTTCTATTATTTTATCCATTATCAGATTAAATATGAAGGGGCTGAGCGAATCGCCCTGTCTAATTCCTGTGTTTACATATATGTCTTCCGTTGTTATATGTCCTACTCTGATCTTTGTTTTGCACTGGATGTTAATATCGTATATTAGGTTAATTAGCCTAGGGTTTGGACCTTTTGTTCCCATTATTTCTAAGATGTCCTTTAAGCGTACTCTGTCAAAAGCCTTGGCCATATCGACGAAGCACATGTACGCAAGTTTATTGAATTCTAGGGATTTTTCAGTTATTTGTTTGACAATGAATATTGCGTCAATAGTGGATCTGTTCTTCCTGTTGTTCCTTGTTGTTCTTCTCGTATACTTATGATTTTGGCGATTTCCTTCAGTATAGTTTTTGTGAGCGCTTTGAGAATGCTATCAAGCAGTGTTATTCCTCCATAGTTTTCTGGGGGGGTTTTCTGCCCTTTTTTAAAAATGGATATTGTTACACTATTTTTCCATTCATTCGGTATTTTTTGTTCTTCTATGATATTCTTGAATAGGCTTAATATTTCATACCATAGCCTTTTCCCTCCGTATTTAAGCATCTCATTAGTGAGCTCGTGTGGTCCAGGGCTTTTTCTATTCTTAAGGGACTTTAAGGTGTTTTCTATCTTTTCACTTGTTAATTCTATGCTATCGTTCTCCTCATATTCATATTGTATCTGTTCCATCTTCTCCTCTTCCTTATGTAGATTTTTAAAGTATGTTTCCCACTGCTCAAATGTGATTTTATTAGTTCTCACGGTATCTTTGACTTCAAGCTTGTTTCTTCTTAACATTGCCCATATTTTTCTCTGGTTTCCGTACATGTCTCTCTCCATTCCTTTTGTGAATCTTTCCCAATAGTTTTCTTTTAGTTCTTTTATTCTTGCGTTTACCTCGTTCCGTTCCCTCCGGTAGTTGTTCCAGTTTTAAGACGTTTTATGAAATTCAAATGATCTAAAAGACTGTCACCGATCATGTAGTCATACTGTATAAAATTTTTCTTCCTGTAGAACTTCATTTCTTCACACTTACACCCGTATTCAAACCCATTCCATTCATTCAACATCATTCATTCAATCTTCTTAAATCTTCTTGCAATTCCTCACAGTCACTCAACCTGTTAATCTTAATCTTAACTATTTGTCTTCTATTTGGCAAATAACTTTAAAACCAACTTAATAAACCTCCATAAATCGCATATTGTTGTAATTTATTTATCAGTAGACTATGGTTCACACGATCGAATGCCTTTTAAAAATCTGTATATATAGACATAACCTTGGAGTCAATTGAATCAAAAATTTTGGCAATTAGTGATATTTTATTAGTAGCATGATAATTATTTACTAAAGATTTATCGCCACTCTTGAAAATTGGTGTGACATATGATGGTTTCCAGATATATATAAATCAGCGGTTCCCAAACTTTTTTTTAATTGCTCTCTTTTTCGATTTTTAAAAATATTCGTTATCCTCCCCATCGGTCGTATTTGATGAATAAAACCAGAAATAAAGGATGCTGCTCGTTGCTTATATATCAGTGAGGAGTATATTCCCGATTACTCTGAGCTCAGCAGAATGTCAAGCTGAGCCTTTCGGATCTTTTGTGGATCGCACTCCATCGGTTGAAGATCACTGATGTACATCAATAATTTTGCATTGGTATCGTTGTTTTTTAATCATACAATATACCATTTTCATTTTAAAGAACCATATAACCCTAGGCAATATATAGGATGGACGGATAGTACATCAGGATATTTGGACAGGTGATTTTAACACTTACAACAAAAAGTCGAGAACTCAGTTTTATTGAGATTTATTTTCTTAATATAAAATAGTTATATGTAGTGTTGTTTCCTTCCAGCCGTTTCAACGAGAATAATTATTTGAATAAAAACTACACCTTTCCGCTGAACTAGAACACAACTAGTAATAGTTTAACAAAATGAGCACGAATTATTACCCCTTAATAATCAAATCAAAAATATGATTTTTTTCAACTAAATCAGTGATTTTTGATTTAAAAAAATCAAAATTACCCAACTCTGTTCCCAATTCAGTAAACATCAATTGAAGCACTACCGCAAGCTGTTTTAGTACAAAATTTTGAAAAAATAGGAAATACTACTTGCATAAATTAAACTAAATGAAACAAATATAGTAATATGCGTTACGTAAAACTTTTTTTCTATTAAAAACACACTAATTTAAATAATGACTCTCCGATACCGTAAGAAATTGTATAAAGACATTATTAAGTTCGTTAAAATTACAGCTAGAGGTTTTATTGGTTCGCTACCACGTCGCGTTATCTAACAGCGAGTTATTCAATAATTAAATCACCATAATTGCCGTCGGTAACTTTCCCATGCCTTGAAGGATTCGTGTTGATTGGTGTCACGTTCTTTTTTCATATAGTTATCATTATCTCTTTTGCTCGAACGTCTACTGCATATTTGCGTTCTTTTTTTACGACCGTTGGGAAAAGAAACGTTTCAGAGTTGACAGGTATGGAGGAAATAGACCGGGTGCTTCCTTAAAAGATATGCGGTTTCTGTGGAATGTGGTCTAATGATACAAATTTGAATTGAAATTGATATAAAACTGAGAAAAAGTTGTATGTGAATGTGGGCTGAGAATGCTTCGATGTAGGTGGTTAAACAAGTACGCAGACAGTCAAAATGAAACTAGTTTATACATTTGAGCGGCGTTCTCCTGTCTAGCAGACATGTTCACACAGAGCCCAATAGTTCATTAAAAAAAAGCTTCTTAATTTATGCTTGTTTTTCGGTACTGGCCAATGTTGAATGGCTTCCATCTTCTCTGGATCGATTCGTATACCAGCTTCTGTGATTATATGCCTTAGGTATTTCACTTCTTTCTGAAAAAATTGACATTTCTTCGGACTGAGCTTCAATTGTGCATCTCTCAGTTTTTGAAATACATCTTCGACATTTTTTAGGTGATCGTCAAATGCTTTTCCCATAATTATGATGTCATCTAGGTAGACTAGGCATGTTTTCCAAGATACTCCATATAAGATTCGTTCCATTAAATGTTCAAAAGTGGCTAGAGCATTGCATAAACCAAATGGCATAACATTAAATTACCCCATTCTAGTAGAAAAGGTGCACTTTTCTTTCTTCTATGAATGAAGCTGTACCTGCTAATAGCCACTTTTTAAATTCAACGTGAAAAACCATTTCGACCCAGTTAAAGTGTCTAGAGTATCATCAATACGAGGTAAAGGAAAACTGTCCTCTTTTGTGACATCATTAAGTCTCCTGAAGTCAACACAGAATCTAGTGAATAAATACAACTGGAGATGTCCATGGACTATTGGGAAGGTTTTATAATGCCTCGATTCTGCATGTCTTTAAGCATCTTGTCCACCTCATTACGTTTTGCTAACGGTATTCTACTTGGAGCTTGTTTAATTGAAGTTGCTTCACCAGTATTAATTCGATGCTCAATTATCTTTGCTAGGTTTTGGAGTACCTTAGGTAGGTATTTTTCAGGTTGTAACGGTCTACCGGTAACTATCATGTCTACAGGTTGACAGGTAACAATCTTGTCACCTTTTCCAATCTGTTGAGGATAATCCTTCAATTTCAGTATCTTGACAAATATAGTGCTTCTTGTATTCTGGATCAGTGTTCTTGCAGGAAAAATTCCTTTTGCATACGGAGAACAGTCTTGAATTTGTTCAACCAAAACTACTTCCTCTTGTTCGGAATCATCAAACTTGTCGGTAACATAGTATCTTCAAGAAGTACAACTTCCCGAATCGACTTTTTACTATTTTTCGGTAGATTCACAGCAATTTCTTCATTTCTAGTTCGCAGTACTCGTTGAGGAAGATCAAGGAAAAGCTTCTGGTGTTCCATGACATCTACACCTAGTATTACTTCGTCCAAAATATCAGCAACAATAACTACGTCTGAAAGTGGTGGTTCCTAGGGTTATTTCTGCTTCATGTATTCCTTTCACCGGTATTACTTTGCCATTGGCGGTTTGCAGGACATAGTGCTTTTCCGGAAAACCAATTTTATGTCGTGCCACGATGTTAGGCTTTACAATGGTGTGATTAGAACACATACCCGACCGCATACTTTTCTGGTACCACCAAGCTGGAACCATTGTTTTGCAGCCGGGATACCTTAATTGTTATTGTTGGTGGGGCTAGGTAGCGCCCTTTTAAGCTGGCTACTGGGAGTTTTCCTCATTGTGACCACTGTAAGGAACAGTACTGCTAGTACAGCGGCTTTGTACATGCCCCTCTTGGCTACACTTCCAATAACGAATTCTATATTTCTATGGAAGGTTGTGCTTTTGTTGCCATGTGTTCTTTGTTTGTTCAAAAATTTTTGCATCTCTCTCATTAACTTCATGAAAAATTCCTCGTTGGTCTTGCGATCATCCTGGGAAACATTGACTCTTCTCTTGATTCTTCCTTGGTTCTTTGAAGTCTGTTTGGTCGTTTCAAACTGAAGGGCATAAGCAAGAGTCTCGGAAATTGTCTTCAGTCCGGCCATTCTTAGAGTTTGACTTATTTCTGGATCGCGTAAACCTTCAATACAACTATTCACGGCTAACTCTTGCTTTATTTCTTCTGGATATGTTGGATATGTCAAATTTATTAGCCTCATTATATCCACCTCATATTCTTGAAGACTTTCGTTGTATTGTTGTTTTCTTTCTTGGAGTTGGGCCTTATAAACTTCTTGGAGGTGGGCTATCCCAGAAAAGTAAAAATTAACTTGTAATCATTATGTTTTTCTTCGGGAATGTTACGTAGAACTGCCATAGCTTCAACTCGTAGTGCTAGAACAAGAGCACTTACCTTCTCTGGTGAATTCCAGTTATTGCCGGTGGCGGCGGCAGTTTCGAATTGACGGACATAGCTAAACCAAGATACTTTGCCATCGAAGGTAGGTGGCTTCATTACACTAGTGGCAGGAACACCATCTATCTTTATTATACTTGTGTTGGCTACCTTCTCGATATGCAAATGTGATTGTTGCATCTATTTCTGGATTCCCGTCACCTCATGTTGTACTTCGCCATGTACGTCTTCTCTAATTTTGCTAATCTTCTGTTGCATTTCTTGATCTATGCGCTTCATATCTTCTTAATGTCTCCTTTCAGTTCTTGTTTCATATCATCTTGGCTTGTTTTTAATTCTTATTTCATATCATCTTGGCTTGCCTTTAGTTCTTGTTTCATATCATCTTGGCTTGTCTTTGGTGTCATTAATTCTTGGTTCATATCATCTTGGCTTGTCTTCATATCATCTTGGCTTGTTTTCATGTCTTGTATCATCATCGGTATCTGATTTAAACTAGTTTGAAGTCGTTCTTCCACATTTCCTTTCTGTTTTCTAGTTTCCATTGGCATACAATTTCAGTTTACTTTTTTCTTCTAATTTTCGAACCTGAACCAACCTCTTCTGGATTTTATCTACCTCCGACACCACACCGTCTCATGAGGAAATTAACGAAACATAACTCGTAGAAAATAAACCTAAAACTCTACAAACTACCAACACAAACTAATATTATGAAATGCTTAACCCTATAAAGTGCGTTACAATATAGTGAAATCATAATTTTATCATTTTTAAGGTGAAATAATATGTGGCCAAGTCATTGCTTTATCCCTTAGATTCTTTTTGGCATATAATACTAGTGTTTGTAAAAAAAAATAGTGTATAATGCCCAGTATAGTAACATCAACGTCATAAATTCAGGAAATAGTTTAATAAATTCAATTAACTACGTCTATCCATAGTAAATAATTCTATCTAATTTAATAATTGTTAATGGTTTTGCCACCTATTGAGTAATATGAAAACAACTTTTATAAATAGATTCAGGTAGACGTAATAAAATAAAAATTGTTTTGCTTACCATTACAGAAATTAATATTAAAATTATAAATAAGTTATTATTATTAATAGAAAACATGGTCATTACGTGTTGTCACGGATCCTGCCCCAAAAGAATATCAAAAAGAATAATATTAATTTTCCATTCATAATTTCTTTTTGATGTTTCAAAAAAACACCCTATTTAATATTGATTTTTTATATCTACGCACCCCAATATTTCCTGATACCAGTTCTGCACAAAATCGGTCATATACAATTTTAAAAAACCAAATTTAGATTCATATTTTGCGTCTTCGAAAATTCCGCCATGCCTGTTTTGGAGGAAGTTGGACAATATTAATTTTTTGGTCCGCCATATTATAAACTCCATTTTGAATTTTGCTGGGGCCGTCATAAGAGGTGTCCTTCGATATTTGCTTATGTACATAAAACTAACAATTTTTGAAAAATAATGTGTTGTTTAATTTACTATAAAATCTATATAGATATTGTGATTATATTTTAAAAATAATATTGTTAAAATGTTCCCTTCGGCTGTTTCTATAGAAGACAATCCTTTCTGTAAAATTTTCACAATTACGAATGTTGTACCTCAAAGTCATTAATGTATACAAACCTTTAACTTTATGAATTTTTTTGTTAAGTATTTCAAAAGTGATTAACAATTATTAAAAATGCTCATTTCGGAGATTTTTTGCAGTAACTTTTTTGTTTATAGAGCGATTTTTCCGCGCTCAGTTTCCGCATCATTTTTCTCTATATCCTGCAGTTTTTCCAGAATATGGACGAAACCAGAAAAATCCGATTGTTCAGAATAATTTTTTGAAAAAAAAACTAATGACTCACCATTTTCTTCGGTACTCGCTAGATGAGAAGCCTTTTCTATTAGTTTTCCCAAGACATTTTAGCAATAAAATCGCAGGTGTGAATTAATTTTCAAATACTTTCTTTTCCAGACTATTCATTTTAAAAGGTGATGTTTAGCAAAATTTGAGATTTCGTTACACCATTATCATTTTAAACAAACCCTCAGGGAATTGTGTTGTACATTCGGGCACATGATGACTAAAAAATGAGAGCAATGTGATTTTGCTTTTAAGAGGATATACATTTTTGATATTATTAAGAGGATATACTATCTTTAAATTATATTATTGCAAATTTGATGAAAGTTGTTTATGCCAGTTCTATCCTTTACAGTGTGTGCGTATATTTTTTAATAGTTATCATTTTTTTATTCTTAATTTGTGATATTTTCTGTCCCTATCAGCTATTTTAGTTTCGTCGAAGTTAAACGAGGTATTTTCGCTTTTTTCATGCCTTGTTAATGCTGTAGAAGCATTTTAATATGAACCTAATCTCTAGAAGATAATGTATATAAAATTAAAGTGTCTGTCTGTCTGTCTGTACGGGCTAATCTTCGAAATTATTGAACGGATTTCTATGAAATTTTGTAGACATGGAGAGGAGGCTGTCAAGAGTGATATAAGCTGAACAAATTGCAAATAAAGCATTTTATTTAAGATTAATACTGCTACATTTTTGATTATATATATATATATATATATATATATATATATATATATATATATATATAAATTAGTAGATAAGTTTTTGTCCGTGTAATTTAAAATAAAATAGAATAAAATATTGGCGGAGCGGACGTGTTAAAAAGTGCGGAGCCCTCCAAAATATGGAAAAACTCCGGGTCCGACAGATGATGACAGCGCTGTTTCGTCCTAATATGGGACTCGTCAGGCTACCGCATTCGGTACAAACCATCATCTCGCCTTTGCATCCTATAAAGCTGAGTTTACGATCAAAAAACAGCAAACAAGACGACAAAGGCGACATCTCGATGGTCCACTTGATAATACAAGAACCACACAGATTAACAAAGTTTGTAAAAGAACCGTCATATGGTGGCGCGACGGTGAATTAAAACAGAAATATGTAAAATCGAGTACACGAAACGCGCTACCCAAAGGATAGGGGTCGCATTTTTCGGTATTGGCAAGCAAGCCTACTGCTTATTTTAGCAGCCAAAGCCACGTGCCGCACCAAACGATCCCACCATGAGAGCATCGTTTAGCGTATTTCAAAGCCAAACAAGTAAATAAATTAGTAGATAAGTTTTTGTCCGTGTAATTTAAAATAAAATAGAATATATATATATATATATATATATATATATATATATATATATGTATATATATATATATATATATATATATATATATATATATATATATATATATATATATATATATATATATAATATAAAATAGAATAAAATATTGGCGAAGCGGACGTGAAAATTTGTCAATCTACATGTTTCCCGTGTTAAAAAGTGCGGAGCACTCCAAAATATGGAAAAACTCCGGGTCCGACAGATGGCGACAGCGCTGTTTCGTCCTAATATGGGACTCGTCAGGCCACCGCATTCGGTACAAACCATCATCTCGCCTTTGCATCCTATAAAGCTGAGTTTACAATCAAAAAACAGCAAACAAGACGACAAAGGCGACATCTCGATGGTCCACTTGATAATAAACTCAGCTTTATAGGTTGCAAAGGCGAGATGATGGTTTGTACCGAATGCGGTGGCCTGACGAGTCCCATATTAGGACGAAACAGCGCTGTCGCCATCTGTCGGACTCGGAGTTTTTCCATATTTTGGAGTGCTCCGCACTTTTTAATACGAGAATCATGTAGATTGACAAATTTTCACGTTCGCTTCGCCAATATTTTATTCTATTTTATTTTAAATTACACGGACAAAAATTTATCTACTAATTTATTTACTTGTTTGGCTTTGAAACACGCTAAATGATGCTCTCATGGTGGGATCGTTTGGTTCGGCACGTGGCTTTGGCTGCTAAAATGAGCGGTAGGCTTGCTTGCCAGTACCGAAAAATGCGACCCCTATCCTTTGGGCAGCGCGTTTCGTGTACTCGATTTTACATATTTCTGTTTTAATTCACCGTCGCGCCACCATATGACGGTTCTTTTACAAACTTTATTAATCTGTGTGGTTCTTGTATTATCAAGTGGACCATCGAGATGTCGCCTTTGTCGTCTTGTTTGCTCTTTTTGGTTGTAAACTTAGCTTTATAGGATGCAAAGGCGAGATGATGGTTTGTACCGAATGCGGTGGCCTGACGAGTCCTATATTAGGACGAAACAGCGCTGTCGCCATCTGGCGGACCCGGAGTTTTTCCATATTTTGGAGTGCTCCGCACTTTTTAACACGGGAATCATGTAGATTGACAAATTTTCACGTCCGCTTCGCCAATATTTTATTCTATTTTATATATATATATATATATATATATATATATATATATATATATATATATTGGTAGGTGATTCTAATCAGGAAATACATATGTTCTTTCTTTTGGGTTCTTGTAGAAATTTGCAGATGTTTCGCCAAAATCTCATTGGACATCATCTGTGTGTGTTTGCTAGTTGTAGATCTATAACAAGCAATATACATATATTTATTTATTAACGTTAATTTATTAATATCAAACTAATTGACGTACGTATGACCTTCCACCCTAAAAAATCGTGTTTAACGTGGTAAAATGCATAAAAAACCCTGTTTTATTCCATCTAAATGAGGCGGGCTATAGAAGAAATCCTATTGGTTAGTATGCTAAATTTCAAACATTCGGTGACAGACAAACAGGATTAACCTTTTCAGGGGAGTTGTAGTACTCTTTGATTTACCTAATACAATGAGCTGATCAAAATCCTCAAAAATATGGGATTATTTTAAAGATTTTTTTATTAAATTACTCAACAACAGACATTGTAATTTTTATCTTATCTCCGAATTCCGCCCACAAAAAAAATTGTTACAGATATTGAAAAAAAAGAGGCGTATGATTGTCATTGTACGGGATTATTTCCAGTGCTTATCTGGAATATAATTATCGCAACGTTTGGTTCAGGCTTTTACGGAATTATCGGAAATACCAGACTCCATTTGTTTATTCATTTATTTATTGCAATATTTGTTTTTAATTTATGTGGTCTGCCCTAAAAATTTTAAGTGTCAATAACTAACGCGTTTGTTTATAGATGTTGAAAATTGTTTACAAGGAACCCAGTTGAGTGTTCCCGGGAAATTTGTCATGATGCTTTTCTTGGAAAATGTACATTTTTTTAAAAAGTTTAATTTATGTAATTATGGAAGTGTTAATGATAAATTCGTTATTTATAACACATATTTCACACTTCCATATGACATAATATTATGGTATTTCACACGTGTCTCGGTCTGACCAAATTTTAATAGCCTTATTTAGATTTTTGTAGAAAAACACACATTTAATCTGACGCTACTTTAAACAAAATATGTCTGGAATGAAGCATTGTTAAAATTAATTAATTTTATGTAGGTTGCGTTGAATCTTATTTTGCAACAGTGGTGCAATTTATAAATTTTTTTTTATTTACATATATGCATAATTACACGTTTCCAACTAAAACTGGTCACAAGTGACCAACCATTAATATTTTCCGAATACAATCTAATTTCTTAACTTCTGAAGTTATCCAATGATGTCCCTTAGTTTGTTTTGTTGTCTTAAGCTAACCTAAACCAGACACATGCTCTGCTTTCACACAGCACTACACTAGTTCAAACGGCTTGGTTCTCTTCAGTCTTCGGACGAGATTCTGGTTGTCCAGCAGCTGAAGGGCTTCTGCGTTTGGGTGGCAGTGAAGTTTCTCTTCATGTTTAATAGCCTTTTCCTTGATTACGTCTATAACGAGTGGGACTTTTAGATCTCTATGAATGTCTTTGTCTCTAATATACCATGAAGCATTGATCATATTTCTCAATACTTTATTTTGAAACTTTTGTATGTGTTTGATATTTGACTTGCTGGCACATCCCCAGAGTTGAGCTCCATAGGTCCAGATTGGTTTGATAACTTGGTTGTAGATCAGGAGTTTATTCTGTATTGATAATTTTGAGCTTCTTCCTATTAGCCAATAATATTGCCTGTATTTGAGGTTGAGTTCTATTTTTTTCTTGTTAATATGTTTGTTCCATAATAATTTTGCGTCCAAAGTCATCCTTAGGTATTTTGCTTCATTATCAAGCGGGACAGTGTTATCGTTTAGCAAAAGCCTTGGTGGAGTTTTAATCTTTCTGTTCGTGAAATTTACATGTATCGACTTCATTTCATTTAGTTTTATTTTCCATTTTTCTGCCCATTCTAAGAATTTGTTGCAATCTTCTTGTAGCCTTCCAGTGGCTGTTTCTGGTTCCTTGTCGACAGACAATGTAGCTGTATCGTCGGCAAAGGTTGCTATTGTTGAATTATCCATAGAAGGAATATCACTTGTGTATAGTACATATAAGACTGGTCCCAGTACGCTACCTTGTGGGACCCCTGCTTTTACATCTTTCAGTTGTGAGTACTCATCTTCTTGTTTTATTCTGAATGTCCGCTTAGTAATATAAGAGGTCAATATTTCCACGTACTGCTTCGGTAGTAATCCATTTAATTTGTGTATCAGGCCTTTATGCCACACTTTGTCGAAGGCCTGGGCTACGTCTAGAAATACAGTTGAACATATTTGTTTCTCTTCAAGGGCTTTCTCGATTATATCAGTAATCCTATGTACTTGGTCTACTGTACAGTGTTTTGGTCGGAAACCGAATTGGTATTCTGGGATCAGTTTGTTACATTCCATTATTGGTTTTAACCTCTTTAACAACAGTTTCTCAAAAAGTTTGGAGATAACCGGTAGCAATGATATTGGCCGGTATGACTCAATATTGTTAGGAGGTTTTCCAGGTTTTTGTAACATAATAACTTCTGCACTTTTCCAGACAGCTGGGACGTATCTTAATCTGAATGAAGCATTTATTAGGTATGTTAACAGTACAATACCTTTTCTTGGGAGCTGCTTGAGTATTTCTCCTGTAATAAGGTCAAAACCTGGTGCTTTTTTCGCACTTACGTTTTCCCTTATCTCTTTTGTTACCTCTTGTGGTGTTACCAGTTTTATCTTTAATGAATTTTCATTTTCGATTTCTTGTAGCTCAGCATCTTCCTGTTCTTGGTTTGGTGTAAATACCTCCGCTAGATGATCTGCAAAGACATCAGCTTTTTGTTTATTGCTTCTTGCCCATGGTCCTATTCCTTTTCTAATCGGGGGTATCGATGTTACTGCTCTTTTGACTCTTCTAGTAGCTTTCCACATTGAATAATCTGTTGTTTGGTCTGCTGTTAAACTACTTAAGTAGTAGTTTATTGAGTTTTCTTTAATTTTTTGGATTTCTCTTTTTAGAATTTGCGTCTTGTTGTTAAGGATATTCTTATCTGTAGGATCTCTTGTTTGCTGCCATTTTCTTCTCGCTTTTCTCTTTTCTGCAACAAGTTGTCGAATTATAAAAAATGGGCAAAAAATCTAAATTATCTTATACAGCTGAAATTTTGCATATGGGCACAAAAAATTGCATTTAGAAAAACTTTTGTTAAAAATTTTTTCGATATTTTGGGATATCACAGTTTAGAATTTTATTTGTATAAAAATTAAAATTTGACAGATAATCCTAATCACGTGACTACTATTTTTTTGATTAGTTTCCATCTTGATTGAAGCAGAAATTGTTGCCAGTGTAAAATTTCGAATAAAGCTATTAATAAAAAAATCCCTTTTCTTCTACTGGTCACATTGTATACATATATATATATATATATATATATATATATATATATATATATATATATATATATATATATATATATAGTTTTAGAAATGAATCAAATAAAATGCTTTTAAAATTCAATATTAATGTCACATTATACATAATTCATTTTTTTTCCGATTTATTTCAGATTTGGTTCACTGTACCAACGAACCCAACGTATCCATACCACAGCTAGCAAATTTACTAATCGAAAGGTCCCAGAACACAAATTGGGTAGTTGTGTATAAAGCCTTAGTCACGTGCCACCATATGATGTGTTATGGAAACGAGGTAAGTAAAAATAGTTTTATATCCAAATGGCCTATACGGCCGCCATATTGGATCTGCCATCTTGAATTTTGCCATTTTTAAGTCTGATTCATATTTTATGATCTGTAATACGTTAGTGTGGGAATTTTTAGCCTGATGAGCTCATTTATGTGAAATAATTTCTGTGATGAAACAAAAGTCTTGCACGCAGCCATTGTATTCAGCCGCCATATTGTATCAGCCATGTTGAGAATTGGAAAAAGCCGCTCGGCGCCAGAAACTAGATTTAAAACACACATTTTAAGCCCTTGCTATATATACATATACAGGGTGTTTCCAAATAAATGCGAAAAATTTTAAAGAATTCATTTTAAGCATAAAAGTTCATATAAATATATGTCCGATAATGAGGAACTCATTACTGGGCTGCCCGATCTCTGGATCTAAATCCTTGGGATTTTTGCTTCTTTCCTTAAATCCTACTGTAGTGAGAGTACAACCAAAATAACCCATAAAGTAGATTTAAATATTAGTTTTTAAAAAATTAAATAAAACCATGTAACAGTAAAATGTAATAACGATGCAACAATCAACGGTCTCTGCATGAGTTTTCCGTGTCATTTTCCACGAGCCATAAATGGACTCAATTTGCACCCCTGAAGAAGGAAACAATATATTTCCGAAAGCTCGGCGTTTGTAAAAAACAGAGTTTCATTCAGCCCTAGGACCGCTATCCCAAGAATTTGAGTTAGTTTTCCTTTCTAACTAGTCGGTCAAGAACTACTCTTCCCCTTATTATATATATATATATATATATATATATATATATATATATATATATATATATATATATATATATATATATTGCGATGATTTGAGTTCAGATTAAATTATTATTATTATTAGAAAAGTCAAACCAATGAATTATAAACACAAGTACAAACTTTATTAAAATATTACAATAATGTCACTGGGTGCAGTTTTATGCGAAAAATTTTAAAGAATTCATTTTAAGCATAAAAGTTCATATAAATATATGTCCGATAATGAGGAACTCATTACTGGGCTGCCCGATCTCTGGATCTAAATCCTTGGGATTTTTGCTTCTGGGGTTTCCTTAAATCTTTAGTTTATGCATCTCCTGTTGAAGATTTGGGAAATCGCATATATATATATATATATATATATATATATATATATATATATATATATATATATTGCGATGATTTGAGTTTAGATTAAATTATTATTATTATTAGAAAAGTCAAACCAATGAATTATAAACACAAGTACAAACTTTATTAAAATATTACAATAATGTCACTGGGTGCAGTTTTATGCAATATTTATAAATCACCTTTTCTATTCCTGATTAAAATTATCAATATTATTTAATTTGCACTGTTTTTCTTTTGTTGGTTTTAGGATTATTAAATCTGAAAATTTCTGAACGGTTAAAATGACTAGTGTCTTATTATATGTAATTTTATTTTAAACAATTTAAAAATATTTGTGTGTGCCGGTAATATTAGGAGTGATATAGTTACAGTGCAAATTAAACAATTTATTTTATTACTAACTGCAAATATTCATTATAAGGTTAGTATATATCTATTTTACCAAACTATTTTTAGGCAAGTCTAAAATTTCTACTTCTTACACGTTAGATAAATACCTTTTAATATCCAGAATTTTTTTTTATCCACGTTCTAGGTTTCTTCCTTCTTTTTAAAAACTTAAAAATCCTTTTTCCTTTGCCAACTATTGTAACTTTTCTTCTTATATATATCACTAATTTGTTAAATATTTTTCAGAGCTGCTTGCTTAGTGATATTCTTTATTTATTAATTTAGTAAACTTCTTTTCCTTCTTTAAAATTGCCTTTTAATCTCCAGATATTTTTTATCCACGCTCTATGTTTCCTCTCTTTTTAAAATTTTAATGAATGAGACTAGCGATGTTAACTCTACCACAGATTAATCTGCACTGTCTTCTTTTATTTATTTATTTTTGAATATCAAAGGAAAATTTTGAGGTTATGTTACTGTTAATAAAAAAGACTAGCGATGTTTTCTCTACAACCGATTAATATGCACTCCTTCTTTTTACGAATAAGACTAACGATGTTTACTGTACAACTAATTGACCTGCACTCTCAAAAAAAAAATGAATTTTCGCTTTTATAGTTAGCGGTAACGTAGTATAAATTTTTGTTTAAATTTTTTTCTGATTGGTCGGCCCTCTGACCTGAACTGGCAACTAGATAGAATTTTATGCTTTGAAATACAAAACCAAAATGGATTCCTAATTGTAAATTTAAGATGAAATTTTGATATTTTATTGATATTATGAATTAAATATTATATGTGATGAAAACAAATTACGATTTATGTAAATTTTGGACTTTTCCTGACATTTTGATATATCTACACTTTATTTTTAGTTATTATTTAGCACATAAAATTGATAAATAAAATTTGATTACATCTAAAAAAATTTTACATATACATTTAAATTTTAATTGTAACATGCTGAAATTGATAATTCTTGTTTCATTAATATTATAATCATATTTAACAATGTTTTATCTACAATTAGGTACTATTTTATTCTAGTTTCTTTTTTAATATTAACGTATAATCTACATTTTCTTATCCTTTTCTTACAGATGTACAATATTTGTAACAAAGTTTTTATAAATATTGTTGTTGAAATAAGTGGAAACTAATATATAAATAATTATTGGTAACTAACACTAAATGATTATTTTTTGACCTTTATTCTCACTAATATTATCTTTACCCGCACTGTTTATAAAATGGGTGTTTAAGATTCTCTTCTTTTTGGATTTGACTATATTGTTTTAAAATTCCTTTTTTAGTCACTCTGATCAATAACACTTCACACATTATTAAAAATATCTATTGTTTATTAGTTTATCTGATTCATGTCTTTTCGAGTGAAATATGTTTATTATTCTTACTTTAAATGCAGTAATGTCCAATCTTTCACTCTAATTTTTATACATTTTATCATGTCATTACCCAATTATAGGCATTTAATGTCCTTTTAAAACATGATTTATATACAAATTCTTACATACTATAATTATTCAGCCTCTCTTTTTGTGGGGCGGTGATATCACAAAAGTACAGTGTGGCAAGCGAGGGCAAGTTATCGATGGGGGGGGGGGACACACACCAGCACATTTCTAGTGTAAAAGGCAGGGTCAGGTCTATTTTTCTGAATTTGAAGCTCTTGGAGAGGGGGGGGGGGCGATCACAAGAAAAAACAAGTTGTCGAAAGGGGGGGATGCGAGCAGCATACCCATTCCTAGTATAAAAGGCAGAATCGGTTTTATTTTCCTGAACTCAAAGCTCTTGGGAAGGGGAGAGACGATCGCAAACATACACATTTCTATACTCTATTAAAGAACTAGAGAGAGTAATAAAACTGTTACCGAAACCTCCAACTTACCTGCTCCAGTGCCGCAGGTAACTGAGGACTGCCGTGAATCTAATTATATTTAGATATTATAAGCTTTTATAAATTTACTGCAACAATAAAATTTCTGATAGTTCAATTTAATTTCTGTCAGTGAGCAAAGTACACCTTACAGTGTGTCCTTAGTGATTTATCTTGTTTGTACTTGTTTTCATATATTATTTGAGATTAGTAGGATACCCAAAAGATATGGCTTCCACATCTATATTTATTCCAAAATCGTTAAACCAGGGCATTTTTTCATCAACGAAAAAGTTATTACGATGAATGTTTATGATGCCTTAAGATATCAATATCTGGATAATAATGTTAAAAGCTCTGTTGAGATGTGTTCGAACATGACAGGAGTTGGAAAATCTATGTATCGAATACTGAAGGGAAAAAAAACGACTGAAATTGTTAGAACTCCCAAGCCACATTCGATTACAGGCAGACGAAAAACCTCGTTGGAAGAACTGCAATAAAAGGAGTTGTACATACATTTTATTATGAAAAGCAGATCCCAAACGTCGACAAAATTCCTAGTAAAATCAATGAAGATCGAGATTTACCTCAAATTAAAAGAACTGAGCTATGGAAATTGCTCAGAGAACTTAATTTTTGCTGGGAAAAACCAAATAGGAAATCTGTTCATATAGATCGTCCGGAAAATGTCTGTTGGAGAAGAAAATATCTCTCTCAAGTAAAAGGTAGAGTTGCTAGAAATAACACAACAAATCAGTAATTAGTAATTTAAGTAATCTTTTGAAAGATTTTTTTGAACAAAGTTACTGCAGAAAATTGGAAGAAATCCATATAATAAAAGAATAAAATAGAATGTGGAAACTCGATCTCATAATCGGTGAGATAGAGGAACCAATTATAATTAATTTGAGCGAAGATAGCTTCACTGACTTTGATTATGAATTAGATGTGTAATGTTTACCAGCGTAAACACAATTTATTATTTAAATTTTCTATAATATATAAAAATTAATTACATTTGAATTCCTTTTTACTGTTTAATTGTAATTCTGCAGATGACTTAAAAAATAAATAAACTGAAACATCAAATGTCCTTAAAATGTTTTTAATTAATAACAAAATGACCGATAGCCCCAAAAAAAATTTTAATATTATATGGACGAATTTATTTTTTTATATATGTTTAATTTCTTGTATTTTTGACAATGGATATTTTGTAAGTATTTAAATTATAACTTAGAATTTTTTGAGAGAAAAAGGCTACGTTTTATTCTGAATGTGCCTAAAACGGTTTCTATGCCAAAATTAAAAATAATAAAAATACAGTTGTAATATGTATTAAATATGTCAAAATTATCTATATTCTCTAATGTATGTGAATTATTAAGAAATCATAAGAAATAAAATAATATTATAAAAACTTTTTATTTTAAGTTTATTACCGAAATAATATTCTATGCCATAAATACTTAGTGATAAAATAAACCTCCTTTCGACGCCTATGACAAGGATTAAAATCCTTTTTAACACACACTTCCAAATATCTATTGTTATCCAACTCAAATAGTCCATTATTATAGACCGATATTTTTGATTATAAAATTTCTAACCCATTCCTATGAAAAATATATGTGTCTAACAGATTTTGCCAAAGACACCGGAGTAAAAAACACAGGTAGTTTGCGTAGAAGAAGAATGGTAAAAAACGATTTATTACTCTCTCTAGTTCTTGAATAAACTGTAGTATAAGAGGCAATATCGGATCTATTTTCCTGAAGTCAAGGCCCTTGGGGGGGGGGGGGGGGGCGATTGCCCCCCCCCGCCCCCCCTTGGATCCGCGCATATATATATATATATATATATATATATATATATATATATATATATATATATATATATATATATATATATATATATATATATATATATATATATATATATATATATACAGGGTGATTCAAAAATCGATCAGGAAACTTAAGGGGGTGATTCTACTTGACAAAATAAGGGTAGAGCTTCATATAATTTTTTTTCAAAATGTCATTCGTTTTCGAGTTACAAGCCGTCCAAGTTCAAGTTTTTATTTTTTGTTTTTTGAATTACTCGCTTACAGGAAAACCGATTTGACTAATATTTGAAAGATAGGCTAAGTCTTCTGCGCTTCATCATTTTAGTAACAATTCACATTGATTGTTTGCCGCTAGAGGGCACTTTACCTACATTGAAAATTGTTTTTTTGTCATAATTTTTTAGTGTTGACAGCTATAGTAGTTTTTGGCATAATTTCTGAAATACTGATGCCAGGCCTTTAAAAAAGGTGCTCTTTATTTACATCGCTAAACCCAACGGTTTAGACGTAAATCACCCTTAAAAATTAAGTGGTAAATTTACTTTTCTCATTTCATTACCACCAGCTACCAGGTAAATAGCTATCAAAGTATACTAGAGCTGTCAGTTTAACATCAAATAAATTCGCTTTTTAAACTATTTAATTTATAATCTTAAAATAACTAATAATGGCTAATCACCAATATTCAAATATCGAATATTGTGATATCCATTTTTGTTATGGAAAAGCAAATGGTAATGCAGAGTTGGCAAGAAGATATTATATGGAGAGTTATCCGGAAAGAAATATCCCTCATGCTCAAACATTTTCCAGTGTGCACAGGAGGCTTGCGGAATGTGGTTCCTTTAAAAGTTATAATGGAAATAGGGGAAGACCTAGAACTGCTAGAAACGTGCAACAAGAAGAAAGAGTGCTTGAAATTATTGAAGATAATCCAGGTATTAGTACTAGAAAAATTGGGAATGAAGTGCGGCTCTGTCAGGCTAGTTCATGGAGGATACTAAGAGAAGAACAACTCTACCCGTTTCATTCAAAAAAGGTGCAGGCTCTTTATGACGATGATCGGCCGAGACGGTTGGAAATGTGCAATCAGATCCTAGCTAAGTATGAACACGATAATCGATTAATTGGCCTCATATTATTCACTGACGAAGCTGGTTTCACTCGTGATGGCATAACAAATCTACACAACATCCACACATATGCTTACGAGAACCCAAACAATGTGGTAGAAACGAAACATCAGCGTAGATTTTCACTAAATGTGTGGGCAGGGATAATAGGAGATTACCTTATTGGTCCTCATTTCTTTGATGGCCCATTAACTGGTGACGTATACTTAGATTTTATCCAAAATCGTCTCCCATTGTATCTGGAAGATGTGCCATTGGAAGTAAGGGCCAACATGTGGATCCTCCAAGACGGAGCTCCGCCCCACTTTAGTATACGTGTCCGACAGTATTTGAATGCAACGTATCCTGAGCGAAGGATAGGACGAAGTGGACCATTGGCATGGGCAGCGAGGTCACCAGACCTTAATCCTATGGATTTTTTCTTTTGGGGTCATTTGAAACAATTGGTGTACGATATTCCAGTAATCAACGTCGAGGATCTTCGCTTCAGGATAATCGAAAAGTGCCAAATTATTAAAGAAACACCAGAAATTTTTCATCGAGTTAGGCGACATTTTTTGAAGAGTGTTAGGAAATGTATGGAAGAAAATGGGGGACATTTTGAGAATCTTTTTTAGTTTGTTTAGTACTGTTTCATTAATTTTTATCAATTAAATGTTGTTGTTCTTCTCTTAGTATCCTCCATGAACTAGCCTGACAGAGCCGCACTTCATTCCCGATTTTTCTAGTACTAATACCTGGATTATCTTCAATAATTTCAAGCACTCTTTCTTCTTGTTGCACGTTTCTAGCAGTTCTAGGTCTTCCCCTATTTCCATTATAACTTTTAAAGGAACCACATTCCGCAAGCCTCCTGTGCACACTGGAAAATGTTTGAGCATGAGGAATATTTCTTTCCGGATAACTCTCCATATAATATCTTCTTGCCAACTCTGCATTACCATTTGCTTTTCCATAACAAAAATGGATATCACAATATTCGATATTTGAATATTGGTGATTAGCCATTATTAGTTATTTTAAGATTATAAATTAAATAGTTTAAAAAGCGAATTTATTTGATGTTAAACTGACAGCTCTAGTATACTTTGATAGCTATTTACCTGGTAGCTGGTGGTAATGAAATGAGAAAAGTAAATTTACCACTTAATTTTTAAGGGTGATTTACGTCTAAACCGTTGGGTTTAGCGATGTAAATAAAGAGCACCTTTTTTAAAGGCCTGGCATCAGTCTTTCAGAAATTATGCCAAAAACTACTGTAGCTGTCAACACTAAAAAATTATGACAAAAAACAATTTTCAATGTAGGTAAAGTGCCCTCTAGCGGCAAACAATCAATGTGAATTGTTACTAAAATGATGAAGGGCAGAAGACTTAGCCTATCTTTCAAATATTAGTCAAATCGGTTTTCCTGTAAGCGAGTAATTCAAAAAACAAAAAATAAAAACTTGAACTTGGACGGCTTGTAACTCGAAAACGAATGACATTTTGAAAAAAAATTATATGAAGCTCTACCCTTATTTTGTCAAGTAGAATCACCCCCTTAAGTTTCGTGATCGATTTTTGAATCACCCTATATATATATATATATATATATATATATATATATATATATATATATATATATATATATATATACCTTTTTACCCTTGTGTTTGGAGAATTTGTGTTTTTTATTAAATAAAATTATATTTTTTGATTGAAATCTCATTTCTTGTTAATATAATTTTTAAAAATTCGTGTGGTGTATGTAAAACTTTTGTGACTGACTGTATCTTGTGACATGTTGTAAATTCCTGAGCTATAACCTTTTGTTTTATCATTTTAAACTTTAAAGAAATTAAATACCGTAGTCTGTGCCCACACAGATAATCAGCGCCAATTTAAAAGCTGTTGAACCCAAGCTTAAACAGGTGCTAACAAAGTTACCTTATATATCCTTTAAAAACGCCATAAAATATTGTTATATCTCGTCGGATGTTAGAGTTTTTCGTTACGATTGCACGCCTCGTGCACAAAAACACAACACACAACAAACAACCTGCTAATTTTATTTTTGCTCATTCGTGCGTGTGTACAAGTTCAGGTCAGGGCCAAAAATGATGCTTCGAAACGAATATTTGGTGTTACGCCAATGAATATTGCGACATTATTCAACGGTGACCTTACAGTAATCTACACAATACTCAAAAAAAATTAATTATTTACTTTCGAACGGTTCCAAGTTATGGACCGGTATTTATGGGTTATAAGCGGTGTTTTACCATTGCTCTTGTAGCTACGCTGCTTTGGTTGTCTTTTATCGTCCTCGATGACGCCGTGAAACTTTTTTTTAATACGTCATCGTTTGTACGAGGATGGGATGAAAAGTTTTCGCTGATGCATTTCTTTTAACGCGGAATATAGAGAGGGTTTTACATGGAAAATATTTAAATCTGTATTAAATCATATTATACGGGGTGTCCCAAAAGCTCTGAAAGTATCAGAGTTGTGTTTTTTTTAAATGGAACTCCCTGTATTATACAGGGTGTCCAAAAATTAAAACTAATTAAATAAGAGCTTTAAGTGACTATAACTTGATTAATTTAAATACAATCCTATACTTTTTAAATTACCAGAAAATGTGCCTTTTAAATACCTATCGAATGGTATAAGGGTGTTCTATAGCTAAGTCTTCGCGTTTTCACAGAATACGCCAAATAATCGTTTTCTGCACCATTTTGTGTTTTTTTGAATAGATGTTCTAATGTATCTAGTTGCCTATGTCATTTGGAAATGACAGGTCATTTACAACTATAAGAATAATACTTACGTACTTACTTACTTACTCCGTGGCGTTACAACCCCGTGTGGGTTTTAGCCGACTTGATAATATGCCTCCATTCGTTTCTGTCCTTTGCTAGCTCCATCCAGTTCTCTACATCCATAGCTTTAAGGTCTCCTGCTATATTATCCCGCCACCGGAGCTGGGGTCGTCCAAGTGGTTTTTTCCCAGTTGGGGTTTCTTCCCACACCAGTCTCACTATTCTTTCGTTAGAGTGTCTTATGAGGTGGCCCGTCCACTGGAGTCTTCTAGACTTTATTTCTTTTACTATGTTGGCGTCTGCGTATAACTCTTCTAACTCTTTGTTTGTTCTTATTCTTTATTGTCCCGTTGCCCCATCCAGTAACGGGCCAAAGATTTTCCTTAGGATTTCTCTCTCCCAAACTCGCAGTCGCTCTTCGTTTGCCTTTGTTATTGTCCAAGTTTCGCTGCCGTACATCACTACTGGTCTTATAACTGTTTTATATAGATTTATCTTTGTTCGTCTTGTTAGTTGTTTCGATTTTATCAGGTCTCGAAGGGCGTAGCTACATCTGTTCCCAGCTTGGATCCTATTGTTTATTTCTTGTGATCCGTTATTATCTTCAGTTATTGTTGTTCCAAGATACTTAAATTCTCTGACGCGCTCAAAGTTGTAGTCTTCGATGGTGATGTTCTGTCCAATTCTGTCCCTGTTTCGAATATTGCGGCTCGTGTACATATATTTAGTTTTGTTTTCATTTATTTGTAGCCACATCTTCTCTGCTTCCTTCTCGAGCCTGATGAAAGTTTCCTTCATTTTTATTCTTGTGTTTTCTATTAGATCTACATCGTCTGCAAAAGCCAGCAGTAAGTTTGGTCCTTCTCGATGGAATATGGAAGTCGGTGTATCAATTCTTGCATTTTTGATTATGTGTTCTAAAGCTACGTTGAAGAGTTGTGGTGAGAGTGCATCTCCCTGCTTCAATCCATTGTTAATTTCAAATGTCTCCGAGTACTGTTGCCCATCCATTTCCAAACACTTACATATTTTTTTTTCGAAACCACTACTAACTCTGGACAACATTTGCGAGGTTACAGTTTGAAAATCGTCTCTTATACGTATTTTCGTATCTGGTGGTGTTGTCGAGGGCGCAATGTAGACAATTCCTTTTATGTATCCCCATAAAAAGAAATCTGGCGGAGTTAAGTCCGGAGATGTCGGGGGCCAATTTTGAAATCCGTCTCTCCCAGTACACCTGTTTCGAAATATTTAAAAATTGCCGAACCTCGCGATGATAATGAGGTGGAGCTCTATCCCGTTGAAGCCGCATAGTTTTTCTAATATTTAAAAGGACACTTTTTAATAACACTGGAAGTTGGTGTAAAAGGAAATTGCGAAACATCAAACCATTTAAAGGTCCTTAAAAATGGTAGAGTCGAATTAAGTATGGACCCAATATTCCTCCCCATACATTAACGGACTGTATGGCGTCTACGAGCGACGCCATACAGTGAGCTTTGAAAATGGTGAATGAGATTTCACCGAAACGTCAGCTGCCTTACAGTCCTGAGAGGGACCTAGCACATACACGGGATGCCCGAAAACTTTCGATTACACATCACACCGTGAGAATATCCGACATAACATGTATATATATATATATATATATATATATATATATATATATATATATATATATATATATATATATATATATATTTGAAAAAGTTGTTTTTTTCTCCTTACGACCGTTAAGAAAGGGGACAGACAGTATATTCTCTGCGAATTCCACTCTGATTCACTCTCCATACTAGTTTCGACCACCTAATGGTCTCATCAGTGGAGCTGTAACGAACCGAGAGTAAAATGCACAGAAAACAAATGTCTACTTAAAATCCCCATATCGTAAAGTATCGGCAGGATATTACCTGCAGAACTTGATGCCGGACTGCTATCTTAAACAGTACAAACGAACATCTGAATATACCCCGGAGCGGTAGGAAATTTATTAAAAATAAACAAATTCACGGTCTATATATTTGAAAAAGTTGTTTTATTCTCCTTACGACCGTTAAGAAAGGGGACAGACAGTATATTCTCTGCGAATTCCACTCTGGTTCACTCTCCATACTAGTTTCGACCACCTAATGGTCTCATCAGTGGAGCTGTAACGAACCGAGAGTAAAATGCACAGAAAACAAATGTCTACTTAAAATCCCCATATCGTAAAGTATCGGCAGGATATTACCTGCAGAACTTGATGCCGGACTGCTATCTTAAACAGTACAAACGAACATCTGAATATACCCCGGAGCGGTAGGAAATTTATTAAAAATAAACAAATTCACGGTCTATATATTTGAAAAAGTTGTTTTATTCTCCTTACGACCGTTAAGAAAGGGGACAGACAGTATATTCTCTGCGAATTCCACTCTGGTTCACTCTCCATACTAGTTTCGACCACCTAATGGTCTCATCAGTGGAGCTGTAACGAACCGAGAGTAAAATGCACAGAAAACAAATGTCTACTTAAAATCCCCATATCGTAAAGTATCGGCAGGATATTACCTGCAGAACTAGTATGGAGAGTGAACCAGAGTGGAATTCGCAGAGAATATACTGTCTGTCCCCTTTCTTAACGGTCGTAAGGAGAATAAAACAACTTTTTCAAATATATAGACCGTGAATTTGTTTATTTTTAATAAATATATATATATATATATATATATATATATATATATATATATATATATATATATATATATATAAACGCTATTTGTTTATAGCATTAAAAAGCAATACATTACATCTATTGTTGGGCGCATAATTTGAAAATATTTTTGTAATGAAAAGGTATTCATGTTCAAAAGTGGCAAAAAATGACATTTTTCAAATATTTAACGATGTTAACTCAAAACTATACATCGAACAAAAAAATCACAAGAAACAGAGACATTTTCTATTTAAAAAAAAAGACAATATTTTTAATTATTAATTTTTTTTTTGTTTTTAACAAATTTTCCGGCAATCTACTCTGAATATCTGTAATTAGGGGGTGAAAATATGTATAGAAACTAAGGTCGAGCCATGTTTCTTCATCGGCTATGAAAGCCTACTGTTCTCCCGGACTAACAACGAAAACGAAATAATAAAGGCTCCATTTATGTTTAGTTTGTTACTACTTCCCAGCAGTTTAAAGTACTTTTCTTAGTGACACTCTGTATTTAAGTTAAAACAAAAACAACCTAACTTACGGGATAAGCGTCGAATGAAAACTTTATAGTAGAAAAATTCGCAATGTGTGACGCATTTGAAGCACTATTGATATCAACCTAAACCGCTTACAAAAATAAACGCTTTCTCGTGAATAACAGTTTTTGAAATAAAAATATTTACTGTGTTAAATTATTTTGTATATAAACTTAAAATTCCCTAATTTCTCAACACAAATAAAACAAATTAAAAATGCTAATTTCTACAAAATAAATGTTTATTTATACGACTTGTAAATATTTTATTTTCGTAAATAACTAAATAAATTTTCCAATTGCTGATTTCCAGAATTTATTTATTTATTTTATACAAGTATTTTTTTCTGTTTCTTTTCAGAGATTCACACAATTTTTGGCGTCCAGTAATAGTACGTTTCAGTTGAGCAATTTTCTAGATAAAAGTGGATTACAAGGTAAGAAAAAGAAATGTGAAATAGATAATAAAAAGAAGTATTACAAATTTATTTATGTCTTATGTTAAAGGGCCTACCTACATGTAGTGTCTTAACAAGATCTTGTATTTTGAATTAAATTAAAGACTTATAGTAAGAAAGTTTCGAAAAATTCTTTCAGGCCAGGAAACGAAGCGAATTTTGGGAGGTAAAAATGACTCAAATACTGCCTTCGATCTGATTGCGGAAATGGATAGGGGAAGGTAGTATAAATGACATTTAATCTCGTGTCTCAACAAATTTTGGTTAGAACATTGTTTTTTTTTTTAACAAATAGGTCGAAAAATGATTTTTCCCCGGTTTTTTGATTTTTACGGAAAATCTATAGGATTTAGAGAAAAATGTTCCATAGACGAATTGTACGTCTTGATAATGTCTTCAAAATGAGTTTTTGTTTGTCCAAATCGGTCTGTAAACAAAAAAGTTATTGCAAATTAAACATTAAAAATGGCTTATTTTTCAATTGTTAATAACTTTCTTAATATTTATCGAATTGTTTTCAACTTTTACCGGAATGTGGGTTTTAAAGTGCTTAAAAAGTATGCGGAAGTTGGGCGCTGTCGGTCCAATAGTTTTTGTAAAATTGCATTTGTTTATTGGAAAAACGAAAAAGGTGACTTTTTTGATTGGCTGTACCGTCGTCTAGGAAATTGCTACAGAGTTCTGTCAGTGCTCATTCTCTTCGTAAACACTTAAGCTATCGTGTAGTAAAAAAAAGCGGATATTTTTCATATTTTATTTATGCAAAATCGTCATGAAGATATGGATAGTTTTTCGCTTATAAATAAATTAATTAACAACCGCATTTTTTGGCCGATTTGTTAATGATATACATATATATATATATATATATATATATATATATATATATATATATATATAATAGGGTATGTAATCGTTTTCAATGAAAAAACATGTAAAAATGCAAATTTCGGGGGGGGGGGGGTGTCCGAGAAGGTTGAACATGTGCCCAATATTATTTTTTCGATGAGATACCCCAAAAAAATCAAAGAATGAAAGCTCTACGTAATTTAGAAGCGGAGATATTGCTAATTTTTCAAGCGCGCGCCGATTTGAAGACGCGCTCTCACTTTGCACTCGGTGAGATTCGCTTACCCCCTCCAACTTACCTTATCTGGCGGCCAGGACGTACCCTTAGTTTAGCGATCTCCTGAAGGGTTGACTGTGTATAAATTAATCACAATTGAGTGATTTCATATACTTTAAGCTCTTATTAATGAACTAAAAAATTCAGCTCTTAATATAAATAAACAATTGCTCTGTGATTTTTTGAAAAAAATATTGCCAACTCGGCTCCTATTGGTCGTAGAGACTTTTTTTTCAAAATTCGTGACCAAAGCGGTGAAAGTTTTCGTTCTTTATTTGGACCAATCAACAAGTTCATAACTGCAAAAATTTAAATGCTCTAATAAATGAAAACATTCAAGACAAACAAGAAATTTTACTTATTGAACAAGCCAGAACCATTTTCACTAATATGAAGAAACTGCTAGCAGCACTATTGGTGCTATGTGTTTCCGGAACTCTTCTATGGTTTCGAGAACTAAAATTCCGAATAGCTAAAAATCAAAGTTCAAGTTTTCGTTCAGACACGCTTTCTTTTATTTTGTATGTAAAAAACGAGCTGGAGAAAGGCAAAATGCCTGTAAACCAAAGAAAAGTAAAGGGTGTTTTTTATTGAGGTATCAAACTTTAAGTTGGCAACACTTTTTTAACTGGCGGCCATTTTGTCAGCTGTCAAGTGATTTATGTTTAGTTTGGTTTGGTATTTCAACATGAATAGACTGACGCCTGAACAACGCTTCCAAATTGTGCAAATTTATTTTGAAAATCATGGTTCTGTTCGAAATACGTATCGCGCACTACGTCCATTTTACGGTCAACATAATCGTCCATTAGAGCAATTAATTCGATTAACTATGGAACGTTTTCGCACCACGTTTACTCGAAATGATAATACGCATCCACAGAGACGTCGTACAGTGCGTACAGAAGAAGTCATTGCTGCTGTAGAGCGTAGCGTAGAGGAAGACCCGAATCAGTCTATCCGCCATCGTGCACAGGAATTGGATATGTGTCCATTCACTTTATGGAAGATTTTGCGGAAAGATCTTGGTTTGCGTGCTTACAAAATCCAACTCGTGCAAAAATTGAAGCCACACGATCACCTAGCAAAGCGTAGATTCGGTGAATGGGCCCAAAACAAGATTGCCGTTGATCCCGATTTTCATAAGCGAATTTTGTTTAGCGATGAAGTTTACTTTTGTTTGAATGGATACGTCAATAAACAAAACTGCTCTATTTGGAGTGATGATAATCCTCAAGTGTATGTTGAGACACCGTTACATCCCGAAAAACTGACTGTTTGGTGTGCTTTATGGGCTGGTGAAATCATTGGTCCGTACTTCTTTAAAAACGATGCTGATCAGAACGTTACAGTCAATGGTGACCGCTATAGAGCCATGATTACTGACTTTTTCGTTCATCAATTGAACAACTATGATGTGCAGGAGCTGTGGTTTCAACAAGACGGCGCAACATGTCACACAGCTCGTGCCACAATTGATTTATTGAAGGAAATATTTGGTAACCGCATAGTTTCACGTTTCGGACCCGTTAATTGGCCTCCAAGATCGTGCGACTTAACGCCGCTAGACTATTTTCTGTGGGGATATGTGAAGTCGCTAGTCTACGCCGATAAGCCCGAAACGATTGATCACTTGGAGGACAACATTCGCCGCGTTATTGCCGATATACGGCCACAAATGTTGGAAAAAGTCATCGAAAATTGGACCTCCAGATTAGACTACGTCCGAGCCAGCCGTGGCGGTCATATGCCAGAAGTCATATTTAAATTATAATGCCAGAAGGTTATCTTT
Source organism: Diaprepes abbreviatus (assembly GCA_034092305.1). Lineage (NCBI taxonomy): Eukaryota > Metazoa > Arthropoda > Insecta > Coleoptera > Curculionidae > Diaprepes > Diaprepes abbreviatus. The sequence goes on from JASJET010000127.1 coordinate 3,710,477, forward strand.
CGAATAAAGTAAATTTCATGTCAATTTAAAAAATTCATCTTTATTTTATTCCATTTAAAAGTTCTATACCTCTATAAAAAAACTCAATATTTTTTTTTTTGGTAGGAAAATTGTTTGTCCATTTTTACATGCAAAAATATTGATGTCGTTTAATTTATGTTTAAAATATCTTTATGTTTGTGCTTAGGGATACTAAACTCAAAAACTGGTAAGTTGTATAATAGTGTGATTGTGTTTCCAGCATGATAATTTTTTATGTTGCGGGATTGTGCAGATTTTTTTCGGCACTTGTGATTGCTTATTTTGCATTTTTTTTTTATTTACCACCAAAGTTGTTGTAATATTATTGCATGAAGAATATTTTATTGTGAAATTACAACGTCAGAGTTTGGAACAAAATCTTATTTTAGAATTGTTAAAAGAGATTAATTTTTGAGTTAGAGGTCGAATGTCAGGAAGCGTTCATATTATTAATTTTCGTACATTTGGTGTTTTTTCAACGTTAGAGAGACCACTTGGCTATTGATATTTACCTCTAATTCAGTAATTATAAATTTAGGCCAATTAAAAGAGAATTTTTCGTGATATCGACAGTGCCATCACACTAAAAACAATCCTTAGTGATATTTTGTTGCGTTTTTTACTCTCAACTGTAGTATATTAATTTGTTATAAACAATTAAAACAAAAAAAAATGCGTTTTTTTTTTGTTTTTTACTTATAAATTGTGGAGAATAAAAATACTAACAAGATGGGCCTTGAATCGACTCATTCGGATCATTAGTACCAAAGAAAAACTGAAAAAAAAACGGAAAATTCAGCGTTTTTTTGAAAATTCCTATCTTCCTGAGTTTTCAGATTGTAGCAGGAAATTAGATCAAAAAAGAGCTGTTTTGTTAACAAAAATGTAACATTGGTTTTTTTTGCTGGAATGTGTTAATTTCGGCATCCTATAAAACATATCTCGACGGTAACTCTGAAAGACTTCTGCAAAAAAAATGGCGGACCAAAATTTGTCACCATTTTTGAGTTTATCTCGAAAAGTAAAAGTTGTATATGTGAGTTTTTTATTTTCCGAGAAATTCGATGTTAGAGTTGAAAATTCAACCTTAATTTTTCGCTTTCCTAGTTAAGATACAATGCTCAGTTTCAATGGAAATTGTTTGTATTGTTTTATATTTTGAAGATCTATTAAAAAAAATTTTTTCAATCGTGGGCCGAGAAATTTTGCAAAAACCAATTTTTGCACCAAAAAAATTGCGATAACTTTGCACCGGATGGGGATAAAAATTTTTTAATGCCTGCATTGGATTTAGATCATTTCCAATCTCTAAAAAAAATTTTTTTTGGATGAAAAAAACGTTTTTTTTTTTTAAATTTACAATGGCGTGGCAAATGAATATTAAGGGCTCAAATTTGCAGAAGATGCTTCTTAATACTTGTACTTTACCTGTGAATTTTTTGGATCCAAGAAATACACTTCCACACGATCTGTGAACCTTCAAAAATTGGGCTGAATCTAAATGAAAATAGCTGCTGCAGGCCGCTGTCGGCGGGTTGCCATAGTTCAAGCGCATTATTCATTGGCGCTTCAAGGAAACTTATGCATCACAACTAATATTTATAATATTGATGTTGTTTTATTAATTTATATGATAGTAACAATTTGTTCAGTCATATTAATTATTAATTTGTTTATTAACAAAATTTTTACAAAAAATTATAGAGAAAGTTATACAAATATTATTATTATTACTAGTATTAGCGGCTTCGCACTCCCTCCAGGGATTATTCACTCATACCAGGCATACAAAGACACCAAAAGTATGAAGCTTTGTGGGAACCCTTTCCATGTTATCGGGTCCTAGGTGACGTTGTCTGCTGTATTTCCTACGAAATTTCGGACGGTTCGCGCGGTTGCTGGAAGAATTGCTTTCTGCATCGGCTTATATAGATGCTCACTAAGGCCCAGTCCCTTGATGTTCTGCAGGAGGTTCTTTGGTATCACTCCAGTTGTTCACAGTATTATGGGAATCGTTTGGACGCTGTTCATTGCCCATTGTCTTCGGATTTGCACCTCCAGATCTCTGTATTTGGCGATCTCCTCGTTGTATTTTCGCCTTAGGTTGTTGTTGTTAGGCACCGCAATGTCGATTAGTGTAGTTCGCCTAGAAATTTTATCTATTAGTATAATGTCTGGTCTATTATGAGCTACTATTTGATCCGTCAGAACCGTTCGGTCCCAATATAACTTGAACTGGTTGTTTTCAAGAATAGGCTCCAGATTGTACTTGTAATAAGGCACTTTTCCTACCTGTAATAGGTTTAACTTTTCTGCTAACTCTCGGTGGAGTATCTTAGCGGCTGAGTCGTGTCTTTCCTTATACTCGGTTGCGGCAAATGCTTGGCATCCTCCAGTTATGTGCTAAATTGTCTCCGATGTTCGACAGCCATATCTGCATTGGTCATTTTCTATTGAGGGATCTCTAATGATGAACTTCCGATAGTTCTTCGTCGGAATAACCTGGTCTTGGATAGCTAACAAGAAGCCCTCCGTTTCCGGAAACATCTGTCCTGCAATCAACCAGTAGTTCGACGCTGAGTTGTCGACATTGTCCTGATTGACCTCATTTGGATGCCGTCCATGAAGTGGCTTCTGAAGCCAGGTTTGTAACTTCTTTTGGTCTGTTTGGTGATGAGAAGTAATATCTTGTTCCCTCAACTGTAGCGGCGTTGAAACGTCTGCCTCGCATATTGCTCGATGTAGTGTGGAAGAGTCCGCTAACCTGTGGAAATATGAACGTAAGTTTATTATTTGTTGGTAGAGCTGCTTATCAATATCCACCAATCCTCTTCCTCCTCGGTGTCTTGGAAGCATTGTACGTTCAATAGCACTCCGAGGGTGATGTTTTTGTGCTTTTGTTAGGAGTGTCCTTATTTTTCTTTGCAGGTTTTGGATGTCCGTCCTGCTCCACTTTACAATTCCAAAAGAGTAGCTCAGCGCAGAGCGTGTTGAGCGCCTTAAACAAAGTATTAGTATTATTAAATTTTGATATGACGTATTATATATTAATATTATATTTTTATATGATTTGCTTATAGAAATTTTCGTAAAAATTTAGTTAATGAATTATTAGGCAATAATAATATAAAGGAAAAAAAAATACAGTATAATATGTAATATATAATTGAATATTTATATGATTTTCTCTATAATTTTTTGTAAAAATTTTGTTAATAAACAAATTAATAATTAATATGACTAAACAAATTGTTACTACCATATAAATTAAAAAAAGAACATCAATATTATAAATATTACTTGTGGTGCATAAGTTTCCTTGAAGCGCCAATGAATAATGCGTATGAACTATGGCAACCCGCCGACAGCGGCCTGCAGCAGCTATTTTCGATTAGTTTTGGCCCAATTTTCGAAGGTTCACAGATCGTGTGGAAGTGTTTCTTGGATCCAAAAAATTTACAGGTAAAATACAAGTATTAAAAAACATCTTCTACAAATTTGAGCCCTGAATATTCATTTGCCCCGCCATTATGAATTTTTGAAAAAAACACGTTTTTTTCATTCAAAATTAAATTTTTTTTTGAGATCGGAAATGATACATCTAAATCCAATGCACGCATTAAAAAAATTTTATCTCCATCCGGTGAAAATTTATCGCAATTTTTTTGGTGCAAAAATTGGTTTTTGCAAATTTCTCGGCCCACGATTGAAAAAAAATTTTTTTTAACAGATCTTCAAAATATAAAACAATACAAACAATTTCCATTAAAATTGAGCATTGTATCTTAACTAGGAAAGGGGAAAATTGAGGTTGAATTTTCAACTTTGACATCGAATTTCTCGGAAAATAAAAAACTCAGAGTTTCCGGGTTTTACATACTTTTTTAGAATGATTATACCTACATTTTTGTTAAATTTTAAATCGGTAATTTGTTAACAAATGTCTTTTTTTTAACATAAACCGTAAATTTTGTCGAAAAAAAAGTATCTCGATAACTAGTTTTGGAATTACACAACCCCTATTTTTTTAATTCACCAGCCGCCACTGTTTTATAAGCAAAATGCAATAAATAACGTCATTTTTAATTTTAATTGTTCATAACAAATTCATGGATCATAGAGAGTGGAAAACATAACAACATATCACTACGGAGTATTTGTGCCACAATCTTGAAAATATTTTAGCCGAATTGTCCCCATCCACTTTAATAAACAGCCAAAATCTAAAAAATTTTCCAAAATTTATTTTCCGAGAAATCATCGTGTGACATGCTTTATGTTCTAACACTGTTTATATTGTGTTTTGATTGTTTTATCTTTTCTAGGTTATGATATGTCACCATTCATAAGACGTCACTCGCGATATCTCAATGAGAAGGCCTTGTCATATCGCTCTGTGGCCTTTGACTTTTGTAAAGTCAAAAGAGGGTGAGACATTTTTAATTTTATTTTTTATTTCTCGTTATTCATAAATTTTGTTTGATTAAAATTAAGCCAATTAATATTATTTTGAACCGAATATATTTTTTTCTTGAATCGCCGATTTAATTGCATTGCATCGATCCAATCTAACCTCACTTTTACAGAAAGGAGGACGGCATGTTGCGTACAATGAACGCCGACAAGCTCCTCAAGACCCTTCCCGTTTTACAGAGCCAATTAGACGCCCTCTTGGAATTCGACTGCACTGCCAACGACTTAACCAATGGGATAATCAATATGTGTTTCATGTTGTTATTCAGGGACCTCATAAGACTGTTTGCCTGTTATAATGATGGCATTATTAATTTGTTAGGTAAGTACTCTTAAGGCGCTATAGTTGTATCTTGAAAATTTCTGTCGAGACATTTTTATTTAATATACTTTTGGCGCGTTCGTAATGCCGGTCATTCCCATAGTGTGAGAGAGAAAGAAGAGTAAAAATAGTATTCTTCTCTCTTTCTAATGGGCGAAGCTTCTTCTTCTTCTTCTACGTTGACTAGGGATATCCCTGTTTGTCATTCCATCTACACCCGCCTTATTCTGCTGATGAAGAGAACCAGCTCTGGGCCCATCTCTTTGGTGGTCGTCCTGGTAATCTTCTTCCTCGTGGTCGTCCATACATACAAACTTTGGCTAGTCTCTCTTCACTCATTCTCTCAACGTGTTCTTTCCAACCTCTTTTTCTTTCTTTTGTCCATTTGACCACGTCCTGCACATTACATTTTTCTCTGATTAAGGTATTTATCAACCTATCTCTGATTGACACGTTCAGCATTGATCTCAGTACTTTCATTTCGGTGGTTCTCATTTTCTGCTTTGTCTTCTTAGTGTCTGCTCTTGTTTCTGTGGCATAAGTTAGAATTGGTCGTATCATGGTCTTATATATTTTTGTTTTTCCCTCTATTCTCATGTATCTGTTTCGAAATATAACATCTCTTAAGCATCCTGCCACTTGAAGGGCTCTTGTAGTTTGTGACAGTACTTCTCCAGGAAGGTTACGACAGCTTGTTGTGTCAATGCCTAGGTATTTAAAGTTCATGACTTGTTCAATTATGGCATTTTCTATCTGTAGCTTACATCTTCTTGGTTCCTTGGAAATTACCATACACTTTGTTTTATTCGTTGATATTTGCATATTGTACTTCTTAGTTGATACGTTAAATAGGTGTGTCAATCTCTGGAGGTCGTCTTCGTTATCTGCGAATAGGACCGCATCATCCGCATAGCATATTATATTGATATTGTGTCCGCCCATCTGGTATCCGCGTTTCGGTCTGATGTCCTCTATTATGCGGTCCATTATCAAATTGAATAAGAAGGGGCTTAGCGAGTCTCCCTGCCTTATCCTTTCGTTTATCTTGATGTCTTCGGTTAGACCTTTGGATGTTATTATTTTTGTGCTGGAATTTGTGTACAAGTCATAAATTATGTTTATGATCTCCGCTGAAACATTTTTCTGTTTTAGGATGTCCGTTATGTGCTGCTTCTTGATGCAGTCAAATGCTTTTGTTAGGTCAACAAAGCATAAGTATGCATGGTGGTTAAATTCTATTGATTTTTCGATTATTTGTCTCACTATAAATAAGGCATATGTGGTTCCCCTGTTTTTTCGAAAACCCTGTTGTTCCTCCGAGATCTCTATTTTCTCTTCAAGTTTGTCACGAATAATTGCTGTAAATAGTTTGGTGACAGAGTTAAGAAGTGTAATTCCTCTGTAATTGTCCGGGTTTTTGTGGTCACCTTTTTTATGTACGGGAATTGTATAGCTGGTTTTCCATTTTTGCGAAGCATAGAACTAAATATAGAGAATTATCAGCGACTGGGATCACCTGGCTAATATGCTCTGCCCTTTAAAAAGAGAAGAATATTTGAATTTCAATCTTCTTTCTCTCTCGCACTGTGGGAATGGACGGCATTGGGGACGTGCAGTCTATTATAACCTATGTGTCTATATGCTACAGCCTCGAGACTTTATCAACAGAATAACATAGGGGAATAAAAGAGAAAAGTAAAAACTGCCACGCGGTCGTAACGTAATGTGTGTCACAACATGCATTTGACCTGTTATTTTTTAAATTGAATTTTATCTCAATATTTGGTAGGTATTTTGTTTCACACTTTTCTATTTTGTGTTTAAATGTGAGGCAATTCTTGCGCTTGTGAAATCTAGGAAAATGTAGATTTTTCTGGAAAATTTTCTTACATACCCCCTATTTCGAGGTTGCGGAACATCATTTTGACCTTGATTTTCCACAGTTTTGCTTTATTTTTTCAGGAAACCAAAAAAAAGACATTTTACTTCCAGATAATTTTAATTTCCTGGAAAAACATTAACATTTTGTATTTATTATTGATTGTATTAGTTAAAATACATTGTATTTAATATATTTTGACTATTTTTATACATATTTTAGCACCTAATTATATATATATATATATATATATATATATATATATATATATATATATATTTCAACGAAAAAAAGAACAGAAATAAGTTTTGTAAACTTAGTCTACATTTCTACTACTGTTGACAGCACGGTGTAGCGAAAAAGCTAAATATTTGTTGCAATGTCTTCGGATGTCAAATGTAATAAACTTTTACTTAAAATATATATATATATATATATATATATATATATATATATATATATATATATATATATATATATATAAAATTCATCAATTTCAGTCAACATGTTGTTTTTTTAAATGTAAAAACAAATATAAAATTAATTTTATTCAACTAAAATTTTTGGTGAACTCAGGATAGTTGTGGTTAGTTCAGGTTGGTTTTAATTAGTTCATGTTGCTTTTACCTAGTTCAGGTGAGTTCCACTAACTAAAACCACAGCCGCCAAATACCTAAAATTATAAAAATTGTAATTAGAACAAACAGCAGGGGTCGATGAAAAAGCCCCATGTACCTTTTGGAAACTCGTGAGTTGGTCTTCATGATTCATTCCATAGTCCATAGATATATCTAAAAGTTAGAGAACATTCTGTATACAATCCTTGACTTTCCCCTAACATTTTTTTAATTCACTTGCATTTAACCCCTATTTTGAGCAGCAACAAGAACAAATATGATATATCTATATCTGTATCTATGCAAACAAAAATATGAAAATAGGAGAAACAAAATAATCCAAAGAGGGGTTGAAATTCGACGTCAAAAATTCATCTGGGTTGGTTCCCACCCCTAGAAAGCATAGTAAAGAAGTACAGGGTGTCTCAAAAGAAAGTTCACATTTAAAAAATCGATTTAAAAAAAGTCAGGACTTTATTGAAAAAATGTTTATTACATATTAAAATCCATTGTTTGGGAATTTATTTTTTAAAAATGATATCGTTCAAATGTAATCTGTTGCGCTCACGGCATTCATTTAATCGAGCACTAAAATTGCCTATGACGGCTCGGTAGGTATTTTCCGTGATGTCTGCCATTTCGTTGCGGATATTTTCTTTTAATTGTGCCAGGGAAGTCGGTTTGTTGGCGTAAACTTTTGATTTGACATAACCCCATAGAAAAAAGTCCATAGGTGATAAATCAGGACTGCGTGGAGGCCAACTTATGTCACTTTTCTTTGAGATCAATTTGTCAGGAAAAATTTCACGCACTCGTGGCAGAGACATGTTGGACGTGTGTGAAGTTGTTCCGTCTTGCTGGAACCATGTTCTTTGGTTATAGCCAGGAAAATTTTGCAGTTCAGGCACGAAGAAGTCGTCTAACATCTCCACATACCGCTCTGAAGTCACTGTTACTGTGCGTTCCCTTTCATCTTCAAAAAAGTACGGGCCGATAATTCCTCGCGCCGACATCGCAGCCCATATAGTCACTTTTGGCGAATGTAGAGGTTTTTGATGTTTGTGTTTTGGATTGTTTGCACTCCAATAGCGGCAATTTTGCTTGTTTACATGACCATTAAGATGAAAATGGGCTTTATCCGAAAAAAAGATGTTGGTAAACGTTGAAAAGCGTTCAGTCATCTGGTTTACGAAGTCAAGCCTCTGACCAGCATCCTGAGGCTTCAATTCTTGCACCAACTGAATTTTATAGGGGTTCAGCTTTAAATCTTTGTGTAAAATGCGGAATAATGATGACCTATGCACTTTTAAAGCAACAGCACGCTTACGAATCGAAACGTTTGGGTCGTCACACAGACTGAGTAACACTCTCTACGTTTTCGACCGTTCTCGAAGACCTCGGACGCCCGGATTTTAGTTTATTTATTGTTGAACCCGTCTCTTCAAACTTCTGGACCCATTTTCCAATAAGCCGAGCGCTTGGCGCATCATTTAAGTGACGAATATGTCGAAAATTGCAGAATTTTCTACTCGCTACAGTCACCGAATTACCGTTTTTGTAAAACTCACGTACGCACCAAGCACGGTCCACTCCCGAGAAACGCTCCATAGCGACTAAATTCCCAAGAGCCAGGCTACCGATTGACATACCCCCCGCGCCGCTCGGAATAGTTGCGTTCACGCAATAAGCAAAACAAATGTGTACTTTCTTTTGAGACATCCTGTATAATAAATAGGGGTTCAATATTCTTTAGTGCAAAGTTTCATTGAGTGACACTTGTGCAGTGTTACTTTTAAGAAACTTTAAGACTTAGACACAATCTAGTCGCAATGAAAGTTAGATCTTCCAGTTGACCAGCTTTATTTTGCCTGTGATGTTGCTATAATTTGGATTAAGTATGTCAACAAATAAATACTGCCAACTTGGACCGGTTTTAAAGATAAATCATGTTAATGAATTAGGAGGTTAAAGTTTACTGGGAAAAAACAGTTTTAAAGTGAAAAGCGTTTTTCTTTTTGGAAAAATAAGAAAATACTGTGGAAAACTAAGGCCACTGTCGTGTTCTACAACCTTAAAATAGCAGGCATGTAAAGGATTTTTCAGGAAAAAGCGCCTTTTTCCTAATTTCACCCAAAACGCAATAATTACCAGATATGAAATGGGTCAGCTTTTGAAATATTATTTTAACAGTGGCAGTTGCAGCACGTGTAAAACATAAAAAAAATTTATTACATGACGATTAATGTAATTAGTCATTATCCGCGATACTATTATCGAAATGAGTTTTCTGATATTGAAACGCTGTTGCCAGGCAAAATAAACACAAGCATATTGGTGTGCTGGAGGAAATTGAAAATAATGATTTGAAATATATAGATCAGAATGTGTTGTTTGTTTATTATATTGTTGGGCAGAAATTTGAATTGGCAAAATGCAAGGGTGGATCCAGGAAGGGGCAATTGAGGCAATGGCCTTTCCGAAATATGTACAGGTTGTTCAACTTTTGATAGTTTTACGCGTAGAGGAAGAAGATGAAATCGGTATTCACCTCTTTTTTAATGGGCATGCGTAAAATCAGACACCGAGAAAGAAGTGTGAAAACAGTATTCTCCTTTCTTTCTAGTGGGCGGAGCATAGAATCACTTGATCTCCAAGTGGATAAAACTACTTAGACCTCCCTCTTTTCAGCAGATTTTTTATAATAGAAGGATCTTTTTAACCGGTATGATGGAGTGACAGAGTTTTTGGTTCGCGGGTATTTTTATTATTATTATTTTTTTAAACATTTAATGATACATTTTTTATAATAACTAGGAAATAGGCAAAATATTATTTCTCTAAATTAAATTTGAAATTAAATTGAAAAGTGGTAAACAAATTTAAAAACTCTTCAAAATTTTGAAAATATATTGCTTTCTTATGACTGTTTGCTTTCATCAACTGCTTCATCGAGTTCTTTAGACGACATTTTTATAAAAATATTTAGGATAATGTAGAACAGAACCCTCCTTCAATCGAGGGTTTTTCAAACCATATGAGACAATTTTACCTGTTTGTGGGATCTGCTCTGAAATTGTCCGAATTATGTTACCTTCAGAAAAACGTAATTTCCAAACTTCGGCAATTATACATAAACATTAAACTAATCTACAGGTATTAGTCTCTTATCGCTTTCTCTTTCTATCTACCTTCTTTATAGGAAAGAAAGAGATAGCGAGAATCATCCGAGGGTGCGATCGACAACAAACGATTATTCACAACTCCTCAAATATCTCATACAGTTGGCCACCTGAGCATTGGTATCGGAGAAAAAACTAAATACGCCACTGAAATTTTAAATATAATCTTGAAAGATTTTTTTATGCCTCCCCCTCCCAAAATCTGGATCTTCCCTTTCACTATAGGGAAATTGAAAAATATATTGGTGTAGTATTGAGCTTTTTCGTCAGTTTTGTTATCTATTATGGTTAATTATTTATTGGGAGTAGGAACGGGAAGGGGTTATTTCGGCCCTCTTTTGACTCCTCCTCTGTCAGTGGCTTTAGAATTTGAGGATTATACATAATAGATCTCAATTACAACAAAAAGTTGTGAATTTTGGAAATCTCGAAAAAACCTAGTAGTCACTGGGCCACCTTGGCTGGGAAAAAAATTACGGTACTGAGAAAGTTATTCTATATTCGAAATATAATTCAAAATTAAAACTTTCTGGGGTTTTCGTCGTTGTGGTGCCGAAATATATTAGAAATTATAACGATAAAGCCCAAATATCATAGAATTTCGATATTTATTTTATATTTTGACTTTGATTTTTGTAGGAGAAAAAAAAGGCGTGTTAATTTATTTCCCGAAACCTATTTTTTAGGGAGATACGAAAAGATTTCTAGGGTTATTGATTTTCTTTAGAAATTTGCGCCCAAAGCAACAACTCTGGAACCTTTTTTTGAACCGTCAAAAGTTTGGTACTGATATACATCCCTCGGCTTCACACAAGACTTGCTGTTGATATGTGATAGTTTAACCCATAAATTGTGCACCTAAACCAGCTGACGAAAGTATTTTTTTCCTTTTAGAAAAATATTTTGATATGAACAAAAAACAATGCAAAGATGCCCTAGACATATACAAAAAGTTCCTCGTAAGAATGGATAGTGTAGCAGAATTTTTGAAAGTAGCCGAAGTAAGTAACCTTTTTAATGCAAAAAACTCAAAAGTGTTAGCACGTTTTATAAAACTATAATATTATTAATAATATTTCTTCCTCGCAGAATGTCGGTATAGACAAAGGAGACATTCCAGACCTCACTAAAGCACCAAGTAGCCTTTTGGACGCCTTAGAACAACACTACAATCACATGGAAGGAAAGAAGTCTTCCACTAGTACTAGTTCTGCCAAGTAAGTAATAATAAACAAATTGTTAACAGTTCCTTGTATAATTCACGTCTGTGAGCGAAGAGACGCCGTACAGTGAGCTTTGCAAATGGTGAATGATATTTCACCGAAACGTCAGCTGCCTTACAGTCCTGAGGAGAAGGACTCGATATACTCGAAAACCTTTGATTATACATCACATCCATGAGAATATTTGACATATATATATATATATATATATATATTAAAATTTTTTATAACAGCTCCACATAACTCTATATATTTTTTGTACTTAGGCCTACCACACAGTCAGTGGCTTCAACGCTTAGATTATTTTTTTTATAAATTACAGATCCACCGCCAATGTGTAGTAGTTTCCTTGCGAAGTATCCGGTCCAAGTGTAGCCGTCGATGCTTGACTTGATAATCTCTTCCTCCTTTATTCAATGTTCAGTGAAGCAGACAACAATCACATCTTTATCATCAAGGAAAGCTTCCATTTTATCAATTTCCTCGATGCCTACCTTGAAGGAGCTTTTTTGACCATCTTTTTAGTTTTGAGTTTTTCAACCATACATTTCAATTTTAGGTGTCCTTCCATGTATGTTCTGACATCAGTATCCGTCGTACTAGAATCTAAGCCACTCAGGAAGAACTAAATTTGTGTTTATCAACTGGCCAGCTCCTTAGTTGGAACAGGTCTTGGGATTTTTGGCTGAGATTTATTTCTTCGATTATCCACATAGTGCCAGGTTTTTTTTCTATTCATTATCCTCATTAACCTCATTTTCTACCTCTACTCCCACCTGTTTTTGAACCGTCGAACGACTGCAGTTAATATCTTCTTTATTTTATGTTCCTTAGAATCGGGGCTCTGATGAATGAAGTCTTTCCTGATACCTGCAACTGGAGTTCTACTAGCTTCATACTTCTCTTTCATGGTCGTTGTTATAGTAGCCATCTGTTTATTTGTGAATGGCGATATATTTTCCTTCACGTCTACAGAAGTTATTTCTATCTTTTTTATATGTTGCTTTTTGAGTTAATTTCACTCAACAGAATTTCGAGCTTTTCCTTAAGAAATTTTTTGTTTTCGATGAATAGCTTATTTTTATCCTTCACCTCCTTTACTAATTTTCTTACTAAATAAACTTCTATTTCTTTACTTGGTTCTTTCCTGTTACCTTGTTCCTTAAATGGGGTTTTGTTTACATTTTCACAGCTGCTGGATTGCTTGTGGAGTGAAATTTTCTTCTAATTTCCCTTTTTTTTTGCATTCAGTATATTTTCACGCCATTGTTTACGTTTGCAACTTACAAGTTTACCAGCATCTTTGCCATAAGACATTCCAATATTATGAGTAAAAATTTTACTATTTCGTAAATCTATTTATAATGAAAAATAAGATTACCGTAAATAGTAAAAACACAACGTTGCCAAACTACATAATAGTTACTACCAGCTGATTTAAATGCCAAAGGATTTTTTTAAATATTTTTTATTGTAATGATAAATGCCTTACAAACTATTTATTTTAAATATATTATTTTTTATTAGTATTGTAATTTAATTTGTCAAATGTTGGATACTAAACTTCATTCGATTCATGTGTAGTGAATGGACCTCCTTAAAAGTCAAAGACTAAATAAATTTATAAATTTGGTTACCATGATTATTTTTTCCTTTTTCAGTAGTAGCAATCAAAAAAATGTCAAATCGGCAGTGACAGCGTTAAATTCCACCAGCAACGCCTTTGGAAACGTAGCTGCCAGTGCCAGGTTTGATGCCGTAAATGGGATTGATGAAAATTTAAAAATGAAGGTGTTGGCTGAGGAAGAAGCAGCCATGAATCAATATAAAGTAAGTTTTCTCTTACCCGGTATCTTTGAAATAACATTTTTATAGCCACTGTATGATTTTCCGAAATTTTTCGTATTGAAACAATCACACAAAGTTCACGAACGAAATTTTTTTTAGTCCAAAGTTGCTTCGCCAACTTCATCAGCCTCGACTGCCAATAATCCTTTCCTTAGCAGTTCTTCTTCTTCCGCAACAGTTTCGAGTCAGTCCACGCCGGCAGTGGACCTGTTCGCGACAGATTTGGCACCAGCGCCTGTCAGAGCTTCGGACGACTTACTTCAACTGTCAAATCCATTTGCAGATGCATTCCATCAACCGGCGCCTGTTGCAAATGCATTTTCGGTTCAACATCATCGCCAGCAGACGAGCGCTTGGGTAGTCAATGGAAATGGTAAGTAACGGGTTTAGTTACTGTTTGTGAGTTTGATTATAATTGGTTTTTCTTCTCTGACGTCGTAAAGGCATATTTATTTGTTTGTTTACGAATAACCTGACAACAATACGTCACAGTCGAAACTTTCATTATTTTACATGCCTTGGTAATCTCGCTAGATTTTTACGAGAAAGTAAATTCATTTAAGTGTTCAGTGTGGCAGTTTCCATTCGTCTTCTTTTTCTAGGTTATGGTGTCCAACCTGTGATGAACAGTCCCGTGGTCCCCAATGGATCGTTTGTGTCTGAAAACAATTTTGCTTCCGTTTTTGGAAATGCAGAAGCACCAGGTAAGATACTCTTTATGCAATAATGAAGTATATTTAAAAAAATACAGGATTATCATTATGCAAGTACAGTTATCAAAATTGACTTTAAATTTTTTAGAAAGCATTATGAAACAGTAAAATTTTTAATAACAATGTGAATAAATCTTTTGCTTTTAATTTTACTTGCAATAATATTAATTACTAACAATTATTGTGCTTTCAGTAACTCTTAGCGCATGATAAGCTATGGCACAGCATTCATAATATCTTAAAGCACATACTGTTAATTTTCAGCCAACATGTTTTCTAATTCATCGTTGTTTCTCTAACATAATTTATTCTAAAATCAATAAAATACATTCTCGTCAAATCCGGTGATTTTGGTGGCGATGAATATAAAACCCAAAAAAGAAGAATCCAACGTAATAATCTACATCAGCGTTGGTGCTACCCATGTTTAATAAAAAAAAAATTAGATTATAATAAAAATATTTTTTTTTTTATAATAGTAGAACGCAAAAATTATTTGCAGACTTTTATACGAAATTAGGTTTTTGGTTTGTATATATATATATATATATATATATATATATATATATATATATATATATATATATGTAACGTATTTAACGTCAGACGTAATATTACCATCAGTTGGATCCTGCGCAGTATTACACATTTCCAAGTTTATCTTTTGACTGTATGTTGCGTATCACCAAGGTGCGCCACCCATCAAATTAATACTTACCAAAAGCTTATCTGAAGTTAATGTCGTCACGTTGACGATGTGTATTATTCTCTTTGTAACTATTTGTATGGATTAAATTTATACTATTACATTTTATATGAAAAACACAAATTTCCATCATTCGGTTATATGCAGCAAATGGAACTTTTTATTAGTGCCCCAAAATAACGCATTTGATGATAGTTTTTGTTGCTGATAATAGAATCTACTGCTGGCAAATTATGTCATAAAATAACTGGAAAAAACTGACATATATTTTCTTATTCTCAAGCTGCCGAAGAGACTACCACTCCTCTTTCCTACAATCCCTTCCTAAACGAAGACAAGACCCCTCCTCTCCTTGATTTAGACTCTCCCACGAAACATGAAGAAAAACAGTTTCAAAATGTCATAGATTTCTTTCAAGAACAGTGTGCCTTGACTGAAGAAAATGGCGTCGATGATAGTCATTCTGAAGTTGGTAATGACACTAGTGACAGCGCCGCTGTCTCTAACGTTTGATTTTATATTATTGGAAAAATGACATTTTTTTATATTTTTCAAAATAAAAAGGATTTTATTGAGTATGTTATTATCTTCCACGTTAGAACTTCCATATTATTTTTTAGAGACTGTTTCTTCTTCAAAGACTTAAATGACATTTTGTTCTGTGTATTTTCGAAAAGGAACTTTTCTTCCTCGTCTTCCTTACGCAGCTGCCATAAATTATGTACAGGTGATTATTTTTTCTTATATCGATGTTATGTAACTTACTGTCCTCTTTTGAAGCATTAAATTATATCTAAAATGTTTTTAATAATATAATATTCTTATTTTTGGTTTGTTTACAAAATTTATGTGTGTTTTATGCATGTACTGATATGTTAAAGTAAAAAAAAATATGTACAGTGACCAGCAAAATTGTTGCATTAAATTTTGTTGTTAAATTATGAAGGCCAATCAAAAGAGATTTTTTCGTGATTAATATACCAACTGTACCATCCCACTAAATACAACTGTAGTGATATTCTATGATTTCCATTCTCAAATATAATTCATTACTTTGTTATAAACAAAAAAACGAAATAAAAAACGCACTTTTTTGATTTTAATTGTTTATAAAGAATTAATTTATCACAATAGAGAGTGGAAGATATAACAAAATATCACTGTGGATTGTTTTTAGTGTGATTGCACATAATTTTTCTCTATTGACTGACCTATATGG
This sequence comes from Diaprepes abbreviatus, assembly GCA_034092305.1. Classification (NCBI taxonomy): domain Eukaryota; kingdom Metazoa; phylum Arthropoda; class Insecta; order Coleoptera; family Curculionidae; genus Diaprepes; species Diaprepes abbreviatus. Next base: position 3,726,677 of record JASJET010000127.1, read on the forward strand.
TGTAATATTTCTGCTAGTCAGTGTATATTACCCGCCGCATGCGTCTTGCCTACTTTTCCTAAAAAAAATCCTTTTTCAATACAACTTATTTCTTAAAATCATCTCACCTCGCCCCACCAAGCTTTATTAGTTGACGCACGTTCATCCTAACCTAAAATCGCATGCACTTGCACCATTTGGTTCCATAATGGGTTTTTTGTACACATTTTAAGCATCCGGAACGTTTGATCCATTAGGAGGCGTCCTGCAACCCATCAATACAAACGGCCAAGCTGTGAACGGGAATCAGCCAACCAATAATAACGTTAGCAATAATAATAGTCAACAGCAGACAGCCAATAGCAACGCGGGATTGTTAACAGGCGATTTGGACTCCAGTTTGGCGTCTTTAGCTGAAAATTTGACGTTTAATGATAGAAAACAGTCACTTAAGTAAGTATGACAGTTATATTTTTAGTATAGTTGGTTGCCTATATCTCTATAATTTTAAATAAGGGTCTGTTCAGAATAGAACCGCGCTACAAGAGCTTCTGAACTTTATTTATCTATTATTATATCTAACTAAATATATTATGTAATTATTTTCCAGAGGTGTCCAATGGAATTCACCCAAGAATAGTTCTAAACCGACGTGGACCCCCCAACCCATGCCCGCTACCACTGGTGCCGGGTACAAACCTATGAATCAACAGATTAACAACGTACCTTTCAGTACGACGTTGAACCAAACCTCACCCATGATAACACCTATGATTGGTCAACCTATATATCCACAGATGGGTGCAATGGTGAGTAGAACTATGCAACAACATTCGGTTCACTTAAAATATTAATTTCTGAATCTCCTTGGTACATTTCTCTAATTTATACTTATTTATAGATGTTTCCCTGTAAAGCAAATATTGAAAAAAAGTATTTTTTTCTTTCAGGGCATGAAGCCGATTACCCCAATGATGACCCCCATCTCTCCCCTCACGCCCATGAGCTCGATGGGTTCAATACCATCCCAACAGAACTCAATAGGTCCACAACAACATCAGTTGTTGTTCCACTGATATTGGTTTGTTATTAAACGTTTACAAATATTAGACTTTTGTACATATATTGTTATATAAAATTATATCTCTTAAGATAAAAGGGAGTCCATATAGTCTGTTCCTTGTTAGAGGGACAGATAGAGAAAGAGGTACGTGAGAAGGTGCTGCTGGGTGAGTTAAAGAAATTTAAAATTGTTGAAGTAACTTGTATTTTGGAAAAAATGTGTTTTATATCTTATTTTTTGATTTATTTGGTGTATCGATATCAATTAAACTGATTGTGATTATATCGTATCAAATTATCCAATATTTTGCTGACAACCAGTAGATATTCTGATCGTACTACTAACATGACATTAATGAGGGTTATTTCAATGGAAACCATTGTGGATTCAATAGTGTCCAATGAAATTATCGCTTTGGTAAAGTGAGACAAAAAAGTGACGTCAAAAGCTTCTCTTTTTGTTTTCTGTTATGCTTGTATAAGACAGAGCATAGCCAGATAGATGTCTTTTAATATAAAAGGTCATTACGATGTGCTAGAAAGAGAAAAAGAATTATTTGATTTTAGCAAGCTGTGCAGTTTGCTATGAATAATATTTTTTGTATGTTTGCAATGGGCTGATTTATTCGTATTTGCATTTGAGTAATATTTTTGATTGTTTTATGCACAATGATAATTTTTTTCTCGATTAAATAGTCACATACACATATTTTGGACCACTGAAACACGTATATATATATATATATATATATATATATATATATATATATATATATATATATATATATATATATATATATATATATATATATATATATCATCCAGTGTTCGATGCCCATAGTTTTGAGATCTTTTGTTATATTATCTCTCCACCGGAGTCGGGGTCGTCCCATTGGCCCTCTCTTATTCTTCTGTCGTCAGGATGCCTTCTGATATGTCTTGCCTACTGAAGTCTTCTGGCCTTTATTTCTTTTACTACATCTGTATCTGGGAATAGTTCTTCTAGTAGTTCCTTGTGAGTTCTTGTTCTGTATTGTCCTGTCGTTTCATCTATCGTTGGTCCCGAGATTTTCCTCAAGATTTTTCTTTCAAAGACTCGTAGTCTCTCTTCGTTCACTACCGTTAGCGTCCATGTTTCGCAACTATCGATCTTATAACTATTTTGTATAGGTCCATCTTTGTTCCTCTTGTGAGGTGTTTCGATTTCTTCAGATCTTGCAGTGTGTACAGGCATCTATTTCTTGCTTGTATTATATTGTTTATTTCCTGTGGTCCGTTGTTATCTTCGCATATTGTTGTTCCTAGGTATTTAAATTCTTTGACTCGTTCAAAGTTATATTCATCGATGGTGATGTTTTGACCTGTTCTGTCTCTGTTTCAGCCATTCCAACTCATGAACATGTATTTACTTTGTCTTCGTTGATTTGAAGTCCCATCTTCTTTGCTTCCCTTTCGAACCTTATTAGAGTTTCTTTCATTTTTATTCTACTACTACCAATCATATCGACATCATCTGCAAATGCCAACAGTAGATTTTGTCCGTCTTGATGGAATAAAGATGTCGGTGCTTCAATTTTCGAATTTCTGATTATACATTCCAGCGCTATGTTAAAAAGTTGTGGTGATAGCGCATCTCCCTGCTTAAGACCGTTGTTTATTTCAAACATTTCAGAGTAGTACTGTCCCACTTTCACTTTGCATTTCAGCTCCTCCATACACATCCTTATTAGGCTGACCAGTTTTTTGGGAAAGCCAAGCTCCTGCATTGCTGTCCATAGTCTCGTTCTGCAAACTCTATCAAATGCCTGTTTAAAATCGATAAATATCTGATGTAGTTCACGATCGAATCCCCAGCTTTTCTCCAGTATCTGTTTTATGGCAAATATCTGGTCAACAGTTGAGCGATTAGGTCTAAATCCGCATTGATAATCCCCCCATATATATATATATATATATATATATATATATATATATATATATATATATATATATTAGGTATTTTCTTATCAATGTTGAACTTACTGCTACCTTTTTTATTTCAGATAGATCTTGTTTCTTTTGCCTGCCATTTATATTTATATTTGAATGGAATTGTTTATATATATATATATATATATATATATATATATATATATATATATATATATATATATATATATATATATATATATATATAATGCATCTAAAAAATTCGCAATTTGGCACCCAAATACAGAGTGTTTGGGTAATGCATCAGGATGCTTCGAGCAGTAAACTGTGTAGTTTATCGACTCGAATAAGGAATACCTTTTTTTATTAAGTATTCTTTTGTCTTTAAAATGATATGCACTTTTTTCCGATAACTGTTAAAACAAAAAATGGGAAAAATAAAATTTGAATTTCAGATGAAGTGACCTCTGGTGGCACAGTAGAGGAAGATTTTTATAACAGAATAATTGAAGTCATCAAGCGCAATTCCTGGGTCAAACATTAACCTGATAAATTAAAAAAACTAACCAACTTTTTGTTATATGGCTTACTAGCTTTATTTTACCTCTCCAAGTATCCCGATGAATTATCTTAACACCCTGTATATGTATAAAAAAAACTTGGTTGCATCGATAAAACATCATGGAAATTTCTTTGGCGCCTGGACTAATATGGTCCTTGGTCCTCTTACTAAATTTATTTAAATAGCGAAAAAGGAAACTAATCATGGGCCAGCTCTATGCCAAAAAATATTTAGGAAAAATATTAGACACATTTTACAAAAACAATTAGTGTTCATTTGATTGAAATTACTATAATAATATTTAGCAAATTTGTATTTACGTATTTTATGTCTTGTTGTGCCCATAGACATATAAAGATATAGACTGCGAGCTTATAGAAGTACGTTCGCTCTCGCTTAGAAAGAGACTGAAATAGATCAGTAGTACCTCTTGTTCTATGGGCGGAGCCAAGAGACCGGTACGCACGATTCCCCCCACTTAATCTATTGCGAAATATCTTTTTCTGGTTGGTTGGCTTTTAGTTCTATCCATAGAAAGGAAAGTACTACTGTTCTGTTTTGCTCTGTCGCCTTTTATATGAGAGTCAGTGCGGTTATGTAGGACTCACGATATATATCTTTATATGCCTATGTAGTTCGGGCATTACGGGGGGGGGGGGGGGGGGGAGGTCTCTTAGCTACTTCTAGATCCCCTTAATATTTTCATGTATTTTTATGTTTTTTGGCCTGGAGAACCGATTTTTCGAGGGTGCGAGTCCCAAAGCCTGTCAGTTTTCTTGTTATTAACAATGTAATTGTTTAAATGTCTATAAACAATTACCTTAGCTATTTATGGGTGGTCTGCTCAGCCAAATGGATTGTACTCTTTATTAGAAACGTCCTGAATTTTCAATTTTAAAAAAATATTAATTAGAAAAAAAGTTATGTACAAATCAGTGTAAAAAAAATGCAAAATACAATTCCGCCCTAACTAAATCGATTATAACTCGGCTTCTAGAAGTCCAGTGGAGGCCTGTAAAAGCTTAAATTGAAGGGAATTGTTGTGACTTTGGAATGAGCTTTGCTAAATATTTTTCTGATTATTAATAACAAAGTTACAATAATTTAAAGTTGTAATTTTCACCTAAAATTTATTGTTTGAAAAGTCCTTGCAAAAATTAAAACTACTTAATTTTTTTGGATAAATCGTTTTTAGTTTTCAACGTAGTCTCCTTTTAGGCTTATACACTTCCTCCAACGCTGCACTAGTGTGCTAGTCCTTTTCGATTGATACGATTTGTCCAAGTCCATAAAATAGTTATTCGTTTCTGCAATCACCTCCTCGTTTGAACGAAATCTTTTTCCCGCCAGCCATTTCTTCATATTAGGGAACAAATAATAGTCCGAGGGAGCCAAGTCTGGAGAATAGGAGGGATGTGAAACGAGTTGAAACCCAATTTCCATTAATTTTGCGGCTACAATTGCTGCGGCGTGAGCTGGTGCGTTGTCGTGATGGAAAAGGACTTTTTGTGGGCCAATCGTTGACGTTTTTCTTGCAGTTCGGTTTTAAAACGGTGAATAATATTCACTTGTAATATTTTTACCCTTTTCCAGATAGTCCATGAAGATTATTCCTTGCGAATCCCAAAAGACAGAAGGCCATTACCTCCCTAGCCCAAGGAATGGGCTTCGCCTTTTTTGGTGCAGATTCCCCCTTGACAACCCATTGTTTAGATTGTTCTTCGGTCTCAGGAGTATAGTGATGTATCCATGTTTCATCCACAGTGACGAAACCACGCTTAAAGTCCTGAGAATTTTGCTGTAGCAGCTGCAAACCATTCTTGCAACACTTCACACATTTTCGTGAACAATCGTGGCACACATCATGTTGATCCAAATGTTGGTATAAAATATTATGTACCCGTTAATTCGAGATGCCCACAGCACCAGCAATCTCACGCACCTTTACTCTTGTGTCGTCCATCACCATATTATGGATTTTATCAATGATTTCTGGATCAGTAACCTCCAGTCCAGAAAGTTCAGCGTCTGTTGTGCTCATATGACCACTCCGAAAATTTTGAAACAACTTATAAATTGTTCTAATCGAAGGGGCACAGTCACTATAATGTTTCTCAAGCTTCCATAAAGTAATGTTTAATCAAGACACGAAATTCTTTTTCGAACATTGTTGGAGTATCACTCGACTTCTTCGATTCAAACGAATGTCAAACACAAAGAAATATACCGAGCCTGCTGAAACTTGGTGTGTGTTCTTCCAAGAGATACTACTAACTGAAAATAACCTCGATACGCACCAGTAATGCCATCTTGCTGACTTGGCACGGACTTTTTTTAGTGATAGCTTTACGAAATAATAAAGATGACTAGCTAACATGATAATATGAAGATTTTAAGCTTTTATAGAGCCAAGAAATATTATTTTGATTCTATATTCCAAGCGTGTAACAGAATCAGGTTGGGGGAATATTGCTTACACAGTTTAATATACCTAATTTATCAAACAGCGTTTGTCCTTGATATGAGTTCCTCAAGTTTTGTTTATTCTTATCTATTTTTTTTTCCATTCCACAGACTATAAAAACCACCAATTCAATATTTTTAAAATACATTCACCAACTTTTATTTTTTTCACAAATAGTTGCCTTTTTTCTTCAAATAATTTCTCTCACGCAAAAATTATCTTTTTTTCGTACCTTTTAACTCGATAAATGTCAAGTTAAAGTTAACGAATGCGTTCCTGGTTGATCATAGCCATTGGCGTAGCTTGGGAGTTTTCCTAGGGTTGCAGTAAAAAACTTTTTTTCTCGAAATTAAAACAATGCAAACAGTATATTTCTTCAATATTGTCGATTTTTCTAGGATGGGCAATGAGTTTTGTAGGGTGGGTGATGCCCACCCTTGCCCCTCCTAACTACGCCCATGATCATAACCAATAATGCTCAAGCGCAACAATGCGGTTGATACCAAACTATCGCATTAAACCAATTTTGAGATTTGAACCGAATCGGAATTAAACTGAAATGAAAGTCGTTCATTAGAAATATAATAGATTGTCACCTAAACAGTAAAAGTAAGTGTAATATTTCATAAAAGTTTGTGTACACCTTTAATATATATATATATATATATATATATATATATATATATATATATATATATATATATATATATATATATTTTCTTGGATGATTATATTTTATTGGGTCCATTTGATAAAAACCATTTTTTTTCTTTAAAATAATACTCATATCCGGCTCGAAGGACCATGAAATGGTTGCTATTTCGATAACTGCAAAGGACTACCTTGTTTTGTAGATGTATAAGGAAACTTATTACACGAAAATCGACATTTATTCATAAATGGTTCTAAATACTGCACTTGCCCACGGCTCATCTCATTTAGCTTCTGCCAGCCGGCAGTCCAGAATGGTTCTCAATGGTTCTAGTTCACAATAGTACACGTAAAAAATGGTTCTGGGCCGTTGAGGCCACAAGAAATGATTGGTATAACACCGCTTGTTTCACACGTTCACGGTCTCACGCTGTCTCTCTGTTCACAGCTGCGCGCATTCAGGGTCAAGTGCAAAGGTACTAATTGTGAATTGTAAAAAAGAAAATAAAAAAATTCCAATTATGGCGCGGAATCGATAAATTATACACTTTAATACCAAACGTCACGTTTCGGTCGTATTTTTTATCTTCATTAGAATAAAATAAAATGGGAAAATGTATAAGATCTACAAAAACATACTTCTTCTTCTTCTTTAGGTGCCATATCCGTATTCAGACGTTGGTGGTCATCATGTTTACAATTTCCTGAAATTTTTCTCTATCGGCTGCAGCGCGAAATAGTTCCTCCACCGTGCAATCACATCACTGCCTGATGTTACGTAGCCATGAAAGCTTCTTTCGGCCTTTCCATCTTTTTCCTTCTACTTTTCCTTGTATTATAAGGCGAAGTAGATGGTATTTATGTCTTCTATTATGTGGCCGAAGTATTCTGTTTTCCGCCTCTTTATAATGTTCAAGAGCAGTCGATCTGTATCCATCATTCTGCGAACATCCTCGTTGGAAGTGTGCGAAACTCATGATATCTTTAGGATTCGACGATAGCACCACAATTCGAAAGCTTCCAGTTTGTTTAGCGTTGTGGTTTTTAGTGTCCATGTCTCGCAACCGTATAACAGAATAGACCATACATTGCATCTCAGGACCCTCTTACGAATATGCATTGACAGGGTCCTGTTACATTCAGCTGGTTTCCATGTCATAAAGGCCTTACGCGATATTTCGATCCTAGCTATTATCTCTTCATCTGAGTCCCCATTCGCATTTAACCAACTGCCAAGGTATCTGAAATGGTTTACACGCTCTATCCTCTCTTCATCGAGCCAAAGTTGACATTTATCTACATTAATCTTTCCAACAGGCATCCACTTTGTTTTTGAGATGTTGATTTTAAGGCCTCTTCGGCAGCTCGCCTCATTGACTAGATTTACTAATGTCTGGAGATCCTCGATGCTTTCTGCAAGAATGGCCGTATCATACTAGAGATTAAAATTTTATAAATATAATAAAATAATCTTGTTTAACTTACCTTGAACAAAGACATGAAAATATAATTAAATAATTACTGATTAAAAATGATATATAAAAAAAAACATTTTGAAAATTAATAAATATGATTTTTTTAGTTGGTATTGCAATTAAAATATATATATATATATTTATATACATATATATATATATATATATATATATATATATATATATATTTATATATTTATATATGTGTAATCACATTTGATATAAAAATAAAATGTCAATTAAAAATGTTTGAAATCCTAGTACGTTTTTGTTTCTTTTATGTTTTCCATTTAGTCATTGTTTTTTTGGTTTCTATTAAGATGATTATATTAAATCTTTCACCTTATGATGTAACTACCTTATATAGGAACAAAAGATGACACAACACTCCAAAAAAACGCAAGACAAAGGTGGAAAAAAATACCCAAAACATACTCGGTATCAGAAATTTTAATTGTCATTTTATTTTGATACTAAGGGTCATTACAGATATGTAAAGAAATATATATATATATATATATATATATATATATATATATATATATATATATATATATATAAATTGTAATACTAACTAAAAAAATAATATTTATTAATTTTCAAAATCTTCCAATTTTTTTTATCATTTTTATTCAGTAATTTGTCAATTATATTTTTCTTGTTTTTGTTCAAGGTAATTTAAACAAGAATTTATTATATTTATAAAATTTTAATTCTGGTACGTTTTTCTAGATTTTACACATTTTTCTATTTTATTTTATTCTGATAAAGGCCAAATTTATGACCGAAAAGGTAATATAAGAATGTTATTTTAAAGAAAAAAATTGTTTTTATCAAATGGACCTTAAAACCCAATAAAATTGAACCTAAATATATATATATATATATATATATATATATATATATATATATATTTATATATATTTATACAGGGTGTCCCATTTTAAAAGACTCACGCAAATAACTCTAATGCCTAAATTAAAAAAAGAGCAGGAACAAAAGTTTTTTTTTTCGAAGGGGAAAGTTAAAATTACCTTTAATTTGACCCTTCAAGGACATTTCAAGGTCACCTAGATTTTTTTTCAAATGAGATTTCCCATTTTTCATTGCAGAAATGGAAAGTGGAGAAAATTTAGTATCTAACCGTATAAATAATATAGGGGGTAAAATCACACACAGAGGTCATTTGAAGGTTAACATGTCAAAATATTGGAATTTTTTTATGTTTTTTTTTAAGTATCTGAGGTAAATGTACCGCGTGAAGTTAGCATGCTGTGACTTAGAATATTAATTGCTGACCTTAGAGGTTTGGAACATAACAAATTTTTTTCGGTATTCTTGTTCAAAAAGAGATGATTTAGTATAGAACTTCTTGAGTGACATTTTCTACGTGCAGTCATCGACTTGACTGTCATTTCCCACGTTCAGTCTTCGACTAGAAATTTAATGTCAAGGACCCACGACAAGGACCTAGCGGGATGGCTTTTTAGGTACCTTTTGGGTCCTCTTCATGGAGATGAGACCCTAAAAATACTGCCTGAGACGAAAAGTAGATGAATAGTAATTATGATATTTTACTCCTTTATGATGAGTTGCAACACCCTTTTTTTTAATCCATCTATGAAGATACTAGTCAATGAAGGTATAAATAATTGTTCGAGTAATGGCAGCAAAACAAAGAAAATCATTTTACATTTCACCAAATTAAATGTTCAACAATTCCTCCGTGTTTATCAATAGATAATTCAAGTCTTTGTTCAAAATTTCGAATAGTTGACAAAAGCAAATGCTGTGGTATGCTATCATTCTCCGCTATCAAATTTTTTTTCAGATTATTTAAGGATGAGTAAGGGTCTAAAATAAATTATTTTCGTAAAAACTTCTTTATTTAGTCTATATGTGTTGTTTCCCTCAAAAACATATTCAGAAAAGTTTGGTTATTGTTCGATATACCCTTCGAAAATAAATAAACTTTCGTTCCTACACTTTTTTTTAGGCTTTAGTTCACTCTGTATATATATATATATATATATATATATATATATATATATATATATATATATGTATGTATGTATAATCTGCTGAATTTTTAAAATTTCTTAAGGGTACCAATACTTTTTTGATTTACCGAAATACTTAAGGGTGACAAGATAATTTTCTGTACATATCCACGTTCTTACTAAAAATGTGATCAATTTCTACATATTATACATGCGTATTTTTATAAAATAATTTTGTTTTTTGTTGATATCTATTTGTAGGTATAATGTTAAACACTTAAAATTATCTACATTTACACCTTTTGAAATATCTTTGAACATTTTGTGAAAATGTTCGATTTTTGTTAAAACATGTTGAAGTTGATAGAAGATACATATAAGGGATTTTGAAGGACAATAAACATTTAAAAAAAAATGTCCATTTTAAACGTAATAGAATCAGTAGTTGTAAGATTGGAGATATTTGTTTTAGATCAAAATTGTAGGGGTAATTCTTAGTTCTAAACTAAATACTTTTTTATTGTTAGATCCGCTTAATTCAGTGCTATGTATTATGATTTTTCATTATTGTCAATTAAAACATTTTTTTAATAATTAATTAATTGAACGGATGTCCGGATCACCGGATTTAATACTCATTGAATTAAAAATTATATATTATATGGGATTCCCGTTGGTTTGTTTGAAAAGTTGTTAAAATATATATAGCATTGTATTGGCGGATGTAAAGATGTTTATTGCCATATTAAAAATATGTTGTAAAATTTTAGATGTCGAGAGGCGTTTCGATGTACTGCAATGATTTTCTAAGTATTTACTTATATTGAAATATACCTTTTAGGATATTTAAAAGCATTTTTTATGATAGTGTTGCTTTTTGTATAGAGGATATTTGTTATTTAAGTGTATTATAATGTAAAAAAAAACAAACAAAAAAAAGTGTTTTATTTCGTAGATTTTCCCTTTATCCAAAATCGAAAAAAAAAACTAGAGCTATGAATGTTTCATGGTACTGGCATATAAACTAACTATGTTAGAACAGGAAATATGAGGGTGGTTCGATAAGTTCTCATCCTGAAACAGAGAGGGCGCTAGTAGGAACAAATAACTATAATATTTTTAAAGCATTAACCTTGAGATGACGCCCTGCAAAGTTTCAGAAGTTTGCGTTCAGTTGCTTGTTTGTGGCGATCGAGTGAACACATAAGGTTCGATATTTTGTGAAAAGATGTATTAAATTGAAGTTTGAGCGGTTATAAAGTACGTTGTTTTAAAGTGCTGAGTTAGATTATACTTTAAAGGATTCTTCTCCCTCGTTTTACGACAGAAAAAAAATGGGCTGCTGAATTTAATCGTGGTCGTACGTCAATTCAAGAAGATGAGCGCTCGGAACGCCCAAAAACCGCTACAACTGACGAAATTGTCACAAAAATGTCATACTTCATGATCGGCGACTGAAAGTACGAGAGCTTGCTGGTATAGCAGACATCTTGATAGATCGTGTCCACTACATTTTACATGATGTTCTTGGCATGAAAAAGCTTTCTGCGCGATGGGTGCCGCGTTTGTTAACAGTTGCTCAAAAACCCCTTCGAATGAACACTTCGCAAAAGTGTTTAGACTAATTCAGACGCAATCCTGCTGAATTTCTTCGATGTTTTATAACTGTAGAAGAAAGATGGATTCACCATTACACGCCAGAGACACAGCAGCAGTCTAAACAGTGGGTGGGGGCCGGTGAAAGTGCGCCAAAAAAAGCAAAAACGGTTCCGTCTGCAGAAAAAGTCGTGGCAACATTTTTTTGGGATTTATATGGCGTGGTGCTTATAAACTATTTAGAACAAGACAAGGCCATTGCAGGGGAGTATTACGCTTCACTACTGGACCCTTTGCAGCATGTGATTAAGGCTAAACGTACACGTCTTGCCAAAAAAGTGCTCTTTCATCAGGATAACGCGCCTGCACACAGATCTATGGTTGTTGCTGTAAAACTCCATGACCTACGTTTCGAAGTGCTTCCACATGCGCCATATTCGCCTGATCTGACTCCCAGCGATTACTTTCTCTTCCCAAACTTGAAAAAATGGCTCGCTGGACGAAAATTCCCTTCAAATAACGAGGTCAGAGCAGCGACAACCGCTTATTTTGCATAGTTGGACAAATCCCAAATATTTTCAAAAATCTTTTGTTTTCTTTATCAGGCCAAGAACTTATCGAACCATCCTCGTATTGAATTTTTATGAAAAATTAAAATTATAAAAACGAAATTGTAGACAATAAAAATATCAACAAAATGGGCCCTGGATCGACTCATTCGGATCATAAGTAACAAAAAAAAAGAGAAACAAAACCCTGTTCAGTTCATTAGTTTTTGCAAAATTGCCATTTGAAATTTTTAGTGTACTATCTTTCAATGCGCCTTGATGCATTATGGGTAATCCGATTTTAATTTTGTAAGTAGATTTTGAAAGAAGAAATATCATTCTATAAGCCTATATTTTCATTTTGTATCAAAAGTTTGTGAAATACTCGAAGCATTAAAAAATGCTAGAAAGCATGACCGAAAATAGCTGAATGCGTGAAAGTAGAGAAGTAGTGGGAGCAGCGCTGCTGCCGAGGGCAGTAGTATGTCCTATAGTAGCGTTGCTCCCACTTTACAGTTACTTTTACATCCCCGGCTGTTGCCAGTCATGTTTGCTAGCATATTTTACGTCCACTTTTATCCAGTTACTTTTGCCCTTCGACCAAAGTCCATAAAATTTTAAAGTTTTATATCTCAACGTAAGGTTATCGTACAAAATTGCGCACTGACCCATTTTAAAGTTTTTTTCAGGATTTTTCGAATGAAATAAATGACATTTATGTTTACAATTATGTAAGAGAAATTTAATTCTCAAACAACTGATAAAACCTTATATTATAAAGACAAACATACTCTGTTCTAACACAGAGCACTATTTCAAATTGCAAGAATATCAGGAAGGGGTGGAAGCCTTTCCCATGGTGGTGCACCGCCATCTGTAGATCGGTTTTGAACTTATTGGTTCTCGTCAGTATAGAATAGGCCAGTGCACCTCGGCATCGGAGAAATAAATCATTGAAGCAACTTATGGAGTCAATAAAAGGCCACGAAAACTAAGTTAATTGCTTGTAAATGGGACGTTTACAGGGACAAGTCGAAAAGTAGTAGATAATGGCTTTGGCTCTGTATTGACGAGAACCAACAAGTTCGAAACCGGTCTACAGATGGCGATGCACCACCACCCTTTTCCGATGTTCTTGCAATTTGAGTTAGTGATTTGTCTCTAACTGTGTTGGAACAAAGTACGTTTGTCCTTATAGTATAAGGTTTTTTCAGTTGGTTGAGGACTAAGTTTCTCTTATATAATTATATTTTATACATCTAACTGGAAGTATATTATATCCACTATTGGTACATTTATGTTTTTGTTTTTTAAGCATTCCATGACATCATAATTTTTCTTCAATTTCGCCTTTAAAATTTTGATGCGATTTTTTTAATGGGAAGTAGTTGGATCAAAAAACTACACGGACCATTTGAAAGCTCTTTCCAAAAGCTATAAAATCCATGTTGAAGAAATTTTTAAGACATTTATTTTATAATAATATGTCGTCTTACACTCAAATAGGGTTTTTTTAAAAAGTGACTATATCTCTCTAAATTTTGGGTAAACCAAAAAACTATAAGGAAAGAAAAAAGAACCACCGATGTATCAATTTTTAGAATGGAAAAAAATCGATTTTTTTACTGCAAGATTTTTTTTTAATTAAAAATATGTACATATTAAATAAAAAAGGCAATTTAAATAACAATAGCCAGAAAAATGTATAATTATCATATTTATTTGTTATTATATCAGCATAAAAGTTTTAAAAATAGCATATACTTGTTTTTAATATACCGCCTTGCTACGGCCCGTTACAACGGAGCTTCCTTAAATATAAAAACGACGAAAAAAATGTAAATATTTTTTTCATGTAAGTTCTTTTCACTTAACTTTATACAGAGCCCGATAAGACTTCTTATCTAATAATATAGTACAGTGATAATGTACTATAGTGAACGTACAATGCTTCCAAGACTTCAAGGAAGAAGAGGATTGGAGGATATTGGTACGCAGCTCGATCAACAAATAATAAACTTACGTTCATATTTCCATAGGTTAGCGGACTCTTCCACACTATATCGAGCAATATGTGAGGCAGAACCGTCCAAAAGTTCGTGGGAAATACAGCAGACCACGTCACCTAGGACCCGATAACATGGAAAGGGTTCCCACAGAGCTTCATACTTTTCGTATCTTTGTATACCTGGTATGAGTCACTTTCCCTGGAGAGTGTGCGAAGCCGTTTGGCTACGGCCCTTTACAACAGAGCTTTCTTAAACATGAAACGAAAAAAATGTAAATATTTTTTTCATGTAAGTTCTTTTCACTTAACTTTATACAGAGCCCGATAAGACTTCTTATCTAATAATATACTACAGTTATAACGTACTATAGTGAACGTACAATGCTTCCGAGACTTCAAGGAGGAAGAGGATTGGTGGATATTGGTAAGCAGCTCGACCAACAAATAATAAACTTATGTTCATATCTCCATAGGTTAGCGGACTCTTCCACACTACATCGAGCAATATGTGAGGCAGAACCGTCCAAAAGTTCGTGGGAAATACAGCAGACAACGTCACCTAGGACCCGATAATATGGAAAGGTTCCCACAGAGCTTCATACTTTTGGTATCTTTGTATACCTGGTATAAGTCACTTTCCCTGGAGGGTGTGCGAAGCCGTTTGGCTTGAAATCATAATGTACTATAGTATAATCAATAAAATTGAAAAGTGTATCTAGAAAAACAGTATTTTTGCACGGACATGTATAAGTTATAATTTATAGACTATAATATAATTATAGTATATATACAATGGGAAAATTCCCACCTTGATTATAGTGGGGAACTTACTTGAGCTGCGATTCCATACCTTTTTCATGAAGGAATTTTTTCCCCGTTGTTTTTTTTTTACTCTCCCTCTTTCTCGTCAATCAGTGGTTATGTCCATATCATCGCATTTAGTTCGGAATTTTTATTTTGGTGAGTCCTTTATCCACAGTCATTTTTGGAGACTGTAGATATTGTTAGACTCAATTTACTTCCTCCAGTATCGTATGCCAAAATTTAATGTTGGTAAAATCACGTATAGCTAGAAGAAGTAAGCTTGTTGCTGATTTAGTTATGAAGATTTTCTTTGGATGGATCTTGCATATCTTCCAAACTGCTGATAATTATTATAACGTTTTTTTAGGACTTTAACTGAATTGTAATCAGTACCCCAGCGAGTATCAGACAAAATCTCAAACTTTCTTGTTTTTTCTACAAGTAATTCCCATTTATGTGTAGAGGATGAGAAGAATGAATATAACTTCTCTACAATTCCAAAACAGGTGATGATAATAAGTATATTGGTACCTACCTATGTTTATATTTTGCATACGTACGTGGCCTCAAACTCCAAACTGTCTCTTATTTACTAAACATGTTTTAGCCTGGTTTGAGATTTGATTAAGAAGGGCTTATCGCTTTTTGCAGATCCTCCAGGATCAGAAGCCCAGGGCGAGTCGCCCCCCCCCCCTAATCTGCCATTGATACTTATATACACTAATAATTTCAAATGGCAATTGTATTAAAATGTTTTTTTAACCCTTTTATGTTTTTTTAAGGACTATTAGTGCAACTTGTTAAAAACACAATGACATCTCGTGAGCAGAAGAATTTTCCCAACTTTTTTATATTCTAATTACGTATTATTCATAGTTTGATTAACGATTTCAACAATTCTTTACAAACAATAACAAAGAATGTCTTTTTATAACTTTTTTTGCAAGTATCTTGTAAACAACTAGACCGATTTCGACAAACAAAAACGCATTTTTTGGTAGAAACAATAGTTTCCGAATTAAATGAAGGAAACCAAATTTTCGCTCTTAATTGAGTATAAAAATAATATTTGCCACAGAAAATTCGAGACGCTAAAGTTGGAAGTTTTTTTTGTATCCCCCAAAAATAATGCATATCAATGGACTTTTCATACTTTTATCTGAATGAGAAAAAAAGTTTCATTTATTATGGACAGAGTTTACGGCAGAACTACATAATTCAGAAATTATAATTTGATTTGACACAGATAACTACTCCGATATAATTAATATCCCTATAGACTATACCCTTTCTTTCAAACGTCAAATTTCCATTAACCCAGTCAACCGGATGTGGCTGTCAAGTCAAAACAAACTTTTTTTTGTGCAAAAAATAACTTAGCTACCACCTGGGCACCTATATGAGATTCCTATCGACCACTAAATTTTATATGAGGAAAATGAGAGCGGCGTTGCCAAGTGGTATCACATTTTCCTTTGCGTAATTTTCATCTTTTCTTTGTTACCAATTGTAATTAGTTCTAAGACTTGTTTGTTACTAGAATACAATGATGATAGTTTTGTACGATATTTGATTTTTTATATTTAGTTTCAGGCGTGGAATTAGGAGGGGAGGTAATGAGTGCAATTGCTCCTCCCCCTGAGTCAAGCAAAATCAATGTAGTTTATTTTTTAGAACAAATTTTCTGGAGGATAGTTAACAACGAGTAGAAAATTGTATCCGCATCTGGCCGGTTTTACATTTTGGACGACTGGAACATTGACTTGGTACGCTGTGTTCATTTAATTTTGGTATATTTAATATTAAAAACATTCTCACCTGTTTCGAAGTCCTGTTGGGATATCTGCCAGATAAAATACTTTTTACTTTTTATATAAACTCTGCTATTATCCGAACGTTTGAGTGATTTCTTTACTACCGGGTACATACATATTCGTTCCTCATTTTAAAAGTGTTTAAAACACTGTTTAAACTTGTAAAGAGCGAATAAATATAAAAAAAAAACAATAATTTTAAGTTGCGAACGACTAACGTTACGCGGGCATGAAAACCAAAAAGTACTGCAGATCATATAGAATTAATATCGATATATCGAAATATCGATGTTATTTTTTGGGCATATAAATATTTATGACCTATTTTTTAGGACAATATATCGATAGTAAAATGTAAGTATTGGCATCGCTGTTTTTTTTTTAAAATAAGTTACTGTTTCCCCATTTTTCTCGCAAATTATTTAATTCACATTATCTTAAATTATTGAAAGAAGTTGTCGATTGCATTGAATTATTTTGACCTTGAACAAGACGATATGGTTCAAGAAAAAATGACCAGCGCATTCCCCTTATGAAAGTCGACCATTCTTGTGAGATTCATACAAATCTATGAGACAATAGTTCAATATCTGGATTAGTACATCTTTCAAAAGAGTAGCAACGCCATTAATAATAAAACATGTATTTGAAGAAATGTGGACTACAATAACAATAAATATACTAGACGCTGCAAAAGAAGCGTTGGGAACAAAAATGAGTAGAGGGAGGAAGAAACTAAGTAAAACACCGTGGTTCACAGAAGAAATAAAAGAACTAGCAAAGATAAAGAAAGACGCTTTCTTGAAGTACAAAAGTAATCCTTCGGCTGAAGAATATCAAAAATACAAGCAAACGAGAAACAACATAAACGAGAGGATTAGAAGATGCAAGGAAGAATACTGGAAGCGATACACAAAGGGACATGGAGCATGACTTATACGGTGCGCAGAAGAGAATATGGAGAATGATTCAAAAACAGAAAAAAAATGTTAATAAATACATCAGGACAGCTCACATCAAAAAGGAAGAATGGACATCATACTTTGAAAGACAATTTGGTAATACAAATACGATTCACACTAGCATAACAGCAAAATCCATAAATCTGAGCACTACAAAAATGCAGGTAACTTCAGAAGAGATATAAAATACGTAATTTAAAGAATAGAGAATATAAAATACGTAATTTAAAGAATAGAAAATCTCCTGGACCAGATCTAATTACCAACGAATTATTGAAATACGGAGGCCAAATGCTTACCGAGGAGTTACAAAAGCTTTTTAATAAAATTATTAAAGAAGAGTAAGTACCGCAAAAATGGAAAACCAGCTATACAATTCCCGTACCCAAAAAAGGTGACCACAAAAACCCGGACAACTACAGAGGAATTACACTTCTTAACTCTGTCACCAAACTATTTACAGCAATTATTCGTGACAAACTTGAAGAGAAAATAGAGATCTCGGAGGAACAACAGGGTTTTCGAAAAAACAGGGGAACCACAGATGCCTTATTTATAGTGAGACAAATAATCGAAAAATCAATAGAATTTAACCACCCTGCATACTTATGCTTTGTTGACCTAACAAAAGCATTTGACCGCATCAAGAAGCAGCACATAACGGACATCCTAAAACAGAAAAATGTTTCAACGGAGATCATAAACATAATTGATGACTTGTACACAAATTCCAGCACAAAAATAATAACATTCGAAGGTCTAACCGAAGACATCAAGATATACGAAGGGATAAGGCAGGGAGAATCGCTAAGCCCCTTCTTATTCAATTTGATAATGGACCGCATAATAGAGGACATCAGACCGAAACTCAGATACCAGATGGGCGCACACAATATCAATATAATATGCTACGCGGATGATGCGGTCCTACTCGCAGATAACGAAGACGACCTCCAGAGATTGACACACCTATTTAACGTATCAACTAAGAGGTACAATATGCAGATATCAACGAATAAAACAAAGTGTATGGTAATTTCCAAGGAACCAAGAAGATGTAAGCTACAGATAGAAAATGCCATAATTGAACAAGTCATGAACTTTAAATACCTAGGCATTGACACAACAAGCTGTCGTAACCCTACTAGAGAAGTACTGTCACAAAATACAAGAGCCCTACAAGTGGCAGGATGCTTAAGAGGTGTTATATTTCGAAACAGATACATGAGAATAGAGGGAAAAACAAAAATATATAAGACCATGATACGACCAATTCTAACTTATGCCACGGAAACAAGAGCAGACACTAAGAAGACAAAGCAGAAAATGAGAACCACCGAAATGAAAGTACTGAGATCAATGCTGAACGTGTCAATCAGAGATAGGCTGATAAATACCTTAATCAGAGAAAAATGTAATGTGCAGGATGTGGTCAAATGGACAAAAGAAAGAAAAAGAGATAGGAAAGAACACGTTGAGAGAATGAGTGAAGAGAGACTAGCCAAAGTTTGTATGTATGGACGACCAAGAGGAAGATTACCAGGACGACCACCAAAGAGATGGGCCCAGAGCTGGTTCTCGTCATCAGCAGAATAAGGCGGGTGTAGATAGAATGACAAACAGGGATATCCCTAGTCAACGTAGAAGAAGAAGAAGAAGAAGTATTTTGACAATGTCAAAATAAAAACATTCCATTTGAAAAACAGCATGACCTTGAGATTGTCTTCAAGGCTGGTTTCAAGATCTTAGATAAGGTTACCATCCCTTTCCAATCCGAACAAGTTTAATCTCATTATTTTTTTCTCTTTTCCGCCCAGTTTACAAGATACTCGCCTGGGTGAAATTCAAAGG
The DNA here is from genome assembly GCA_034092305.1 of Diaprepes abbreviatus. Taxonomy (NCBI): domain Eukaryota; kingdom Metazoa; phylum Arthropoda; class Insecta; order Coleoptera; family Curculionidae; genus Diaprepes; species Diaprepes abbreviatus. The sequence goes on from JASJET010000127.1 coordinate 3,746,382, forward strand.
AAACACCTTGTATACGTCAAAAAACTAACCTTTATAAGGGGACATTAAAAATTCAGAATCATTAAGAGAATAATTGCTTTTCAACCATAAAACAAATTTTCCATTTTTGCTTGTTTGATAAAAAAAAACATTTTTTTTTTAATTTTCGTGCTTTGTTTTATTTTGTTCGTAAAAACCATTAATCGTATCAATTTATTAGAAATCAAACATTTCCGATTACTTCGGAAAATTCTTACAAGCAAACCGGCAACGTCGCTTCTCAGTTTTCCAATTGTTTTCCCAGTGGCCTTAGAACACAATTCGGCAAATTCAGTAGTTCCCGTGCTCTCGTAGAGGGTTGAAGTGGCCCCATTCTTCGGCCCCTTTGGGGGTTGATTTTCGTTTCCCCCCAACATGGGGAATGGAATGAACAAGGTACATGTTTGTAGTGTTTGTATGATTGTTTTGGTTAGTGGAATGCTTGCAGTTTGTTGGTCGAGTGCCAGGACAGTTGCAATTTCTATTAATACATCTTTTTAGCGTTTGTTGTGTGTTTACTTTTTTTGGAAATGCACGTTTTTAAAACGAAATTTAAAAGATGTTTGTGTAGATAGTATGTATTGTAACATATGACCTCGATTATGCATATATTCTTCCCTTGTTGTGTTATAATAGAAAAAACTTCGCTGATGTTATTTTTTCACGAATGGCGCGTTTTCCTCGGGGGTGATAAATCACTTTAAAAACAGGAGAACCGAGAAACTAGACAAAAGAAAACCTTGAAAACAAAATTCGAAAAAGGACTTTATCTCGCAGTGCTGCTGTATTGTTGATGGTTATAGTATACATTATCTAATAAATAAATATATGCAGAGGTTCTATACAGGATTTTGTAAAAAAATGCATTTAAATACATATAAACAGTTTGAATAAAAATATATCCAGGATGGCTTTCGTGTTACAATACTGAGTATTTCACTTAACAAAAAATATCTGAGTAAATTTATTTTATTACGCTCTCTAAATTGTCAATGAAATTTACACAAATTCCCAATTCTAGGATTGTAAATGTAAAAAATTTAACTATTAATTTGTGGAATAAATAACGTATAAAGAATATGATTTGAAAAAACATGCAATTGTAAAATTACATGAAAAGTAAATTACCGATTACTTGCATTTAGCGGAAAGTAATTCAATTATCAGCTACTGATTAAAAATAGTTTATTTCATCTACATTTACTGGTAACTCAATTACTGTATATAGCTGACAAGTAGTTCAATCTTGGTAATTGATGAATTTATCTCATGGTTCCATTACAAACTATTTGAATTACTTTAAATAAATTGCAATTATCATATTAAAAGTAATCGTAATTACTGTGAAAGTAATTGAATTACTCACACTATTAAAAATCAACTACTAATGAGAATTAGTGATTGGAAAATCAATTAAATGTGACCTTGTAGGTAAAGTAATCGAATTAAAGTTATTCAATTACAAAAATCCATTTTTGCAATTATTGACAGCTTTGATTTTAACATTAACAAATGAAGTTGGGATTATCAATTTTAGACGATTTCTTTTTATATTTTTAGTTCTGTTAGCTAATCTATATCTACGATTCACAAGAACTATTTGCAAAATGGATCTGGGTATGAGCAAGGCAAGTTAAAGTATAAGTTATACAACAAATTTTTGCACAGAAAATATTTTATAAAAATGGCACCTAAATCACCTGAAGCTTTTTGAGAGTCCACTCACTTTAACTGGTCTTACTAATGCACCGATATGATTTTTATATAGGGTGTTTGAAAATTATGTAATTTTTATACATGTACGTTCATACTATAGGCTATTGACTATAGGGAAAATAATGAGGTAATAAGAAATAAATTAGTAACAGCATTTTGTTGATTGAATACTTTCCTCTGGCATTCAAATAGGATAAAATCATATAGTGCTACTAAATTCTGAAGTGCGTTTTGGAGAGCGGGGTGAAAATGGCACTTTTTCAGTCTTTCAAAAGTAATTCAAAATCTATGCATTTAGAGTAAATACATATATATTACAATTTTTTGTAGAGAATTGTATTTCCAATCGAAGTGTATTGTTCACAGGTCAAAAAAATTATTTTTTCTGCAAAATAAATGCAAAAAACAATGGGGAAAAATAAAAAATTTGTAATATTTTTCAAACTTTTGTCCATATTAATGTGGTCGCAAATATTTTCATGGAATGGTTCGAGACGTTTGCAATTGAATCTACAACTAAGAAACCAAAGTGATGGCTCAGATGCTTAGACGAAACTTTTATTATTTGGAGTGGAAACGACGAAGGACTTCGAAACTTCCTTTTTCATCTCAACAATTTCAGCCCAACTATTAAACTCACCGTGGAGAAAGAAGTAGAAAATATATTACCATTCTTAGATGTCTTGGTTGAAAGAAATGGCAGACAAATTCGAACTTCGGTTTACAGAATAGCCACGCACACAGGACAATACCTTAATTATTCATCTAATCACTCCAACAACATCAAACAAAGAATTATAAGAAATCTCCTAGATAGAGCCTTAACTCTCTGCAACTCTAACGAGAACTTGATGAAAGAGATAGATTACATTAAAAATGATCTGACAGCCAACGGATACCCAGTATATCTAGTGGATAAATTTCTAGAACAACGCAGAAATAAGACAATATCGACAACGAATGAAGTACGAAAACCAGTATTGAACATCCCCTATGTTAAAGGCATTTCAGAAAAAGTTAGAAGGGTAGGAAAACGATATAAAAGCAACGTTGTTTTCAATTCAAATAACTCTCTGAGAAGTCGGCTCACTAGGGTCAAACCAATAACTCAAAGGGACATGAAGAACTGTGTATATCAGATACCAAGTGAATGTGGCAATTCCTACATTGGCGAAACAAAGAGACCTTTTGATGTAAGGATCAAAGAACATCAAAAATGCACATCTCGAGGAGAAACAGAAAAATCTGGTGCCGCCAACCACGCCTGGACTCATGGACACCACATAAAATGGTCTGAAGCTAAAATACAGGGTGTCTCAAAAGAAAGTACACATTTGTTTTGCTTATTGCGTGAACGCAACTATTCCGAGCGGCGCGGGGGGTATGTCAATCGGTAGCCTGGCTCTTGGGAATTTAGTCGCTATGGAGCGTTTCTCGGGAACGGACCGTGCTTTGTGCGTACGTGAGTTTTACAAAAACGGTAATTCGGCGACTGTAGCGCGTAAAAAATTCTGCAATTTTCGACATATTCGTCACTTAAATGATGCGCCAAGCGCTCGGCTTATTGGAAAATGGGTCCAGAAGTTTGAAGAGACCGGTTCAACACTAGATAAACCAAAATCGGGCGTCCGAGGTCTTCGAGAACGGTCGAAAACGTAGAAAGTGTTACTCAGTCTGTTCGTGACGACCCAAACGTTTCGATTCGTAAGCGTGCTGTTGCTTTAAATGTGCATAGGTCATCATTATTCTGCATTTTACACAAAGATTTAAAGCTGAACCCCTATAAAATTCAGTTGGTGCAAGAATTGAATCCTCAGGATGCTGGTCACAGGCTTGACTTCGTAAATCAGATGACTGAATGCTTTTCAACGTTTACCAACATCTTCTTTTCGGATGAAGCCCATTTTCATCTTAATGGTCATGTAAACAAGCAAAATTGCCCCTATTGGAGTGCAAACAATCCAAAACACAAACATCAGAAACCTCTACATTCACCGAAAGTGACTGTATGGGCTGCGATGTCGGCGCGAGGAATTATCGGCCCGTACTTTTTTGAAGATGAAAGGGAACGCACAGTAACAGTGACTTCAGAGCGGTATGTGGAGATGTTAGACGACTTCTTCGTGCCTGAACTGCAAAATTTTTCTGGCTATAACCAAAGAACATGGTTCCAGCAAGACGGAGGGAGCAACTTCACACACGTCCAACATGTCTCTGCCACGAGTGCGTGAAATTTTTCCTGCCAAATTGATCTCAAAGAAAGGTGACATAAGTTGGCCTCCACGCAGTCCTGATTTATCACCTATGGACTTTTTCCTATGGGGTTAAGTCAAATCAAAAGTTTACGCCAACAAACCGACTTCCCTGGCACAATTAAAAGAAAATATCCGCAACGAAATGGCAGACATCACGGAGAATACCTGCCGAGCCGTCATGGGCAATTTTAGTGCTCGATTAAATGAATGCCGTGAGCGCAACGGATTACATTTGGACGATATCATTTTAAAAAAATAAATTCCCAAATAATGTATTTTAATATGTAATAAACATTTTTTCAATAAAGTCCTGACTTTTTTTAAATCGATTTTTTAAATGTGAACTTTCTTTTGAGACACCCTGTACTACACCGAGAACAAGATTGGAGAAAATGGAAATCCAAAGAAGCCGCGGTTATACATCAGAACCCGAGTTGTTCTAGTAAACCATCTTTAGATATAAGAGAAGTGTGGAAATCACTTCTTAGTAATTGTAAAGTAAAACTAAATGCAGCATAAAAATATGATTTTGCCATAGCAGGCATGACTGCACCCATCTCAGTCATACTCTACTGCATTTACTTCCAAGTCCAACAGATATCTACTACTTCGCAAGAAACATGATTGTCTATGGCCTTCAAACAAACTCAATCAAATCTGATCGAAAATTTTTTTTCAAAAACTTATTTTAACGGGTGAAACATCAGCTTTTTTTTCTCCGAAGCAATGCCTATACCTGTATCTACTCAGAAAAAAGTTATGGGCAAAAGTTTGAAAAAAAACGCGGTTTTGAAATTTTTTTCCCTTTTTTTTGAATTTATTTTGCAGAAAAAATAATTTTCTACAAAAAAATCTGTTACTAATTTGTTCCTTACAAAAAGTTATAGTCAATATTTTACTAGCTCCTGCAAGCAAGATACATTTTTTTGTATTTTCTCAAATATTCACTTCACAGCACGTCACTGTTTACAATCATTTTAGACTTTTTGTTGACATTATTGATCGGCAATTACTTCTGTCGATTGCGACTGACATTAGTAACAATTTAGTGTAAAGTTAGTAATGTTTACGAAAGAAATAACACAACAAGATTGCTTTGCAATTATTCCTCCTAAAACTATAATATTTGGAATGAAAATAGCAAGTATAAATTTTATTTATTATTTGTATTAAAGCGTTTTAATGCCCCTAATTTTGGAAATGAAATTCGGGAATTATAACTTATGTAAAAAAACTTTATTTGTTTTTCAAACAAACACTCCCGTATCACTTTTATAAGGGTAGCTTTTTGTTCTCAAAAAATGAGCTGTCAATATAAAAGGTTTCCGATATAAACGATTCCATTTTTATAAGTCAGTGGTTCCCAATCAGTGGGCTTCGACTCACAAGAACGTCGCCTTGGATTTTATGGAGTGTCAGTTTCAGGGGAATCAATTTATCAGGTTTTGAAATTAGTGGATTCAATTAATTAAGACCTATTGTAATACCCTAGTAATGTTTTCTAAAATAATCGTCGTTTGGCAATTTTAAGCACTTAGTAGGCAGCATAATTATTATTTTAGTTTCTGTCGACGCGTGGTTCTATTTTAGTATCTGCTATATTCGGTTAGTAGACTTAAATTAACTTGGTAATTGGTTGCACTTTGATATTTCCAGCTAATTGTTTAAATTACTTATTAAGCAGATAGATTAATTTAATCAATTATGCATGAGCACGTTTGGTTTTTAGGAGCTTTAATTTAGATCAAATTGGCAAGGGTCGGAATTTGAATGTTCGTTTTACGATGAAAAAATGGCTCGTTTTTACAGGGTGTCCAGAAAATACGTGTACAACGTTTGATGACATACTCTTGCCCTCGAAATAAGTCGATTTAAGTCAGCTGAGTTATATCCGATACTGCTTTGTTTATGTGGTAGAAGATGTATATTTATACGAAGATTTTGGGGTGTCCCGTGTATGTGCTGAGTCCCGAACTCTGCCATAGACGCCATACAGTGAGCTTTGAAAATGGTGAATGAGATTTCACTGAAACGTCAGCTGCCTTATAGTCCTGAGAGGGACTCAGTACATATACGGGATGCCCAAAAATCTTCGATTACACATCACACCTGTGAGAATATCCGACATAA